>OX123182.2:111299559-111623553 GCA_944739405.2 Euclidia mi
GGGTCACTCATACATTATCTTAAAATAGCAATAAATAGGAGTTTACGCTATAATTTAAAGAAGATTTTATAACTTTCTCAAAATATTGTAGATGTCTTATTAATCCTTCTTTTATTTTATTATTCAACTGACTATTTCATAAACAAATATAGGTACATTATAATTGCATTAAAACTAACTATAACTAAGTGGCTATTTACACATAAATTAAAACAATAATTTCTATACTTAAATAACTAACAAATAAAAGGAAATACATAAAAAAAGTAAAAGCAGAATTTAAAGGGCGTCATGGAAATCCTCCACATCGCCATCAATTGGAAGCGTGCCCAGAATGCTGGCAGCATTGCCACGTTGTATGGCAATGCTGATCTTTTGTGCCAAATACAGGCCAGCCTTCTCGCGAGGCCAGGTCACGCGAGGCGTCAACAAGTCTCTTTGAAAGATCTCTAAAAAGAGATCTCGCACTTGGACCCCATGGTCCCAACGTTTCAACTCCAAACGGCTCAAATACATAATCCCCTACTAGATTTATGTATTTGCGCCTTTTGAGAGTCTCCGCTGAAGCAGCAGCAGCGCCCGCACAACCCGCTGTGCTAGGAAGATGAGATGGCGCAAGGGTGCCGACACATGTTGCGTCCCGCACCAAAGGCCAACCCAGCTTCCATGGCAGTAAAGACATACCGTCTGGTCTCTTACCATCGTCGCGTGCCAAGCCCTGAGGTTCAAGTTGGGCTGGAACGCCAGCGGTGACAAGAGCCCGATGAAGTATGTCATTGAGGTTGGCGTGTCGTGAAATACGACCTGCGCTCCTGCTACATGACAGACCATGGTGACCAAGGCTGTCGACAGCCTCTCCACAGTGACAGCGATGTGGAGAAACACATGGCGCACCTAAACGAAGGCAAGAAGCAATACGGAAGGTCGTATCGTCCAACATGGTACCTATGTTGGACGATGGCAGTGCCTGAAGCCAAAGCCCTGACTCCCACTCTCCCACAGCCAGCAAACGAGCACGCTCTGCAGCATTGGAAGACGGTACTTAAGAGATTTTCTTTTTTATTAATTAGGTATCTATTAACTTATTTGGTTGCTAATTTTAGTTGTATATATCGATTTTTAAGTTCTTATTTATCAATGTAGCATGGAATCTTACATTTTTCGAGTAAATAAAGTGTTAATTTTAATAAATATCTCAAAATTGTACATTATGATTTAAAAAATCGGTCTCGAGGTTGTTTCATTTCGTTGCATTTTCTGAGAACGTTTACCTTAGTAATGTATATTTTATTCACACCATCAGAAAGTAGAGATTTCAACGAACAAAACGCCGAACAATTTAAAAAAGAAAGCTGATATATAGACGTGAGAATTTTCAATTGAAAATTAGGGTTTTATTTCGATATTTTAAGTCAAAATAAGGCGTAAAAATAAATACTTTAAATAAAAATCATAAACAGTGTGTTTGGAACATAAAAAGGCAAGTTTTCACCAAATTTCGTGTAAAAGAAAAAACTATTGTAAAAGTTAAAAATAAAAAACCGGCCAAGTGCGTGTCGGGCCACGCGCAATGTAGGGTTCCATAGTTGCCCATAATGGCCATTATTGATAATAACTTCTGTTTCACATGGGACTAAAAACGGGTATCTTTAAGGTTAAGCCAGCGCTCCCAATGTAAACTCACAGAAATAGGTATTTATAAGTTAACCGACGATTACTCGTAAACTAGTGATATCTACTTAGCCGTGATAGTTTTCCTTTTACATTCGTTATGTGTTGTGTACTACATCTGTGATTTTTTTCACCTCTTCCAAATTAATAGTTTAGCCGGCAGAGGGGGGGGGGACACTTGAGTCTAACAATTTTTTTCACTTCAATGCTTGATATTTGACAAACCAACCACTTGATCGAAAAATGATTTGAGCAAACTAATAATATTTTTTTAAAACCTATCCAATGATACCCCACGCAATGGGGTACTCAACAAAAAAAAAAATTCCAACCCTACTAAGGTAAGTGCACCGGTAATGGACAGCGTACCAGTTATGAACATTATTGATTGAGTCTTAAAAAATAAGGATTCTACAACGCTTTTGTTACCTGGCAATATTTTACCACAGAGAAAAGGGATTAAAGTGTCAAAATATTGACAGCTGATGTATGTCTGTGGTTCAGTTTCAAACTGGTGGAAAGATAAACAGCACGTGTCACCAGTGATATCGTTTTTTAAGTGAGTTTGGTAGCGAGGTATGTTGCTGAAGAGTTTTTTTTGACAATTCAATTAAGGTAATAATGAATAAATAATAAGTTTGTGGCTGAATTAACCTCTTTTCCAAACAATCTTAATTAAATGTATTGCAAACAACAACGTGGTTTGTTTTTTTTTTGCTATGTCCATGACTAGTACCTGTTATTATGACATGTCCTAGTTATGGACATTGTGTCGATTACTAGTGCAGGGCATTTTTTTAAAGATTTTAGTCGATTCTAGATTTATTTCTCGAAGTCAATGAAATATCTTTTTTCCATGACTTTATAAAGCTTTTTACCAGTAATGGACAGACGTGTTCATGACTGGGGTGTCCATCACTGGTTCATTCCATAACTGTAGGTACTACAAACAAGATCTTTCTTACAGTACTTTATTTTATGATTAATAAGAACTTTTATTTTAGAATACGTAATAGCAAATAAAATTTGTTTCTAAACAAACAATATTTTTATTTATTTGTATCTATCAAGTGTCTATCACTAGGTGTCCAATACCGGAACACTGTCCATAACTAGGTGTCAATCATTGGTGTATGACTTGTCCATTACTGGATAATTTTAAGCCAATTTTATTCGTAATTTTATTTTTATGGAAATTACTAGAATGAATGTAGTATTCTCTTATTAGATGCTAAAAAACCATAACCAACTTTATCTACAGCCATTGCAAGAATCGGCCAGCAACTTTTTTTTTTGGAAATTTTATACGTACTTCATCGACCTTAAACCGTCCATCACTGGTGCAGTTACCTTATATAGGTATTTAGGGGAGATACCCTGAAAAAAATATTTTCCTAAATTTTATTCTACAGTTGTGTTGTAATATCGTATGTCTATATTCATGTCAAATATCAGCTTTCTAGCACCAGGCGTCTTTGAGCTAGGCTGCGGACGGACAGACGGACGGACATGACGAAACTATAAGGGACATATTGTGGACTACGACACCCTAAAAACCAATAACTTGGTTATTTGAATTTTTCACATAAATTATGACGTTGTGTGAATAAAATGTAAATACGAAAGTTGTAGGTCTTTTTATTACCTACAACTTTGCCATTGACGTTTTTTCCGTAGGACTTGTAGTTTTGCTGGCAATCGATATAAACCCTTTTTTACCCTTAAAATCGCAACTCCAACCACTTCCCGACCTCAGATCGCCCGTAATTTAATTTTCCTTTAATGATCGCTATATTCTCTTGTTATATATGTAAATATCAGTTTCCGAACGAATATCTATGTTCTATGTTCTGTACTTCTCATTTCAAATTTCAGTAATATACTAGCATCCAAACGCAGTGGTGGTTTTATTATTCGTAGATAGAACATCTCTTCCTTCTCCAATGGGTCTCATCCTACTGTAACTTTATTTTACTTTTTACCGTTTTCTAACGTATCTGCACTGGTCTGTTACGTACATTAATTAAATACCTACTTTTTACTTGTACCTATTGTTATTTAAATTAAATTATAAGATCTTCACTTGACCACGACTATGTGACCCCCTCCTGGCGCCAAAGCTGGATCCGCCCTTGGGTGCCACGCCAGATGGATTAATAGGTCCAAACACGATTTTAGAAATTTAATGTTCTATAGTTGCCTATAAGGATGGCCTGGAGGATAGTATAAGAGCAAATAAAATACAAATATGGAAATATGATAAAAGAGTGAACTGACTAGTCTAAACAAATATTGTAATTGTTATTACCAAATTCAGGGGCAACGCCACGTTACACGTAAACAAAAGTGTTTATTTGCTGTGTGGAGTAGCGAAAGTATACCACTAAAAATAGAAATTATAGAAAGAGATGATGTTTTCTGGAAGAAGAAAAGCTTGTGGCGTTTTATATGAATTAGCAGTTGCCTGAAATTGTTGATTCTCGTCAAGCTCAAGGGATGGCATTGCGAGATCACGGAGATGAAAATGTTTCATCAGTGCTTGAAATGTCTACAATACCAAGCCGTAAAAGTAAAGTTAATGAAACTGTGCCTCGTGAACAACAGCAAATAATAAGTATTGAAGCCTTATCACCTCACACACTGCCATTAACATTCGATGAGAATAAAGAAAACCTGCCGGGTTGTAGCAGACAGCTAACTTTTGATGAGCTGTAAACTCTGTATTTTGTTAATAAATGATAAATGAATATAAATAAATATCTTTTAATATTTATTTTCTTTGAAACAACACATATTTGAAGCGAAAGAAAATGTTTATATTTTTCTATACAAACAGGTATGAGGAGAACTAACGAAAAAGCAGTAACTCAAATTCTAATTCTATAATTTTCTAAGCGACATAGTAGTATCTCATGAATAAGGTATATCCACACAAATTTTTGATATTTCATCTATTTTGAAAAATAATAATGGCTTGGGTTTCGAAACGAGTCGCCTGAATTTGAGGGTATTGGTAGTGTAAGGGGCTTAAGGCAGTTCGTTTTAATCCCCTAAAATTAATTTTGGCTGCCCGAGTTGCGTCTAAATATTTTTAAACAATTTCCAAAATTTCATAAATACTTCGGCAATTATGCAAAACGGAACGTAGCTTTTATACTTTAGTACAGTTTTACAAATGTCATTTTTAGGTTTTATGTGAAAAACGTGAAACGAAACGCAAAACTGCCATCTTGGAATGATCATATTGACAGCTAATGTCAAATTTGTGTGTCTTTGCTTTCGAGTGCCTAGGTTTAGGTGCGACTGTAATAAGTAACTAAATAGGTTATGTTAGATTCTCTCTTGACCCTTAATCCGAAAATAGGAGCCCTTCGCAGGGCTCCGTCAACCTTAGTTTATTAAACTAGTGTGATGAATGTGGAAGTTGGCAGTGCCATACACACCGATGTTTGGAGATTTTTTTTTTCAGAGGAATCCAAATATTTCCGGCAAGTGAAAATGGTGAGGGGGCTTTCAAGACTTCTCCTCCTCCCTCTCCAATCACTCACAATCCCTAAAAACGGCGACATATTTCGAAACCTTTACCATAATAATTATACCTATAATAACAATAAACATCCATAAATAAATAAAAGAAATCAACTTTTACTAAACGTCAATTATCTCGTAACTCGCTTTAGTTGAGATACATCTTTTGCGCTTAGTAGAGCAGTATTGTGTTTTTTAGGGTACCGTAGTCAAACATTTTAAAAATGGAACCCTTATATGTAGATTCGCAATGTCTGTCTGTCTGTCCGCCCGTATGTCACAGCCAATTTATTGCAAAACAGATTTGAAAACTGGCAGGAATGGAATTAGATGTAGGTATTATATGAACTGCTTCACTATTTTTACACAAAAACAAAACAAACATAATAATGGCCTCTCCATACATGGAATTGACTTAATTATTTTTATTATCTTACGGTACGTAGGTATTAACCTACTTTCGTCAACTATTAATACCTATAACGTCTAATGTAAACCAGTTTCACTCATGGCTGCACTGAGAACAAAAATTGCGCTATGCCTATATTGTACAAACAGATTGATGTATGTAATATAAATTTTAATATCAGTATCTTAATTCAATATGCTAAAACGTTTTGCTTGCGATTTTGAAATATTGGAATACGGATGACGCCAGAATACGGCCGCACGCGACGAGAATGAAGGGGGGCGCCCCGCAGTAGCCGGAGCTAAGCTCCCTTCACCTCCCCTGCTTCACTTCCTCATTTACCAAAACAGTCGCTTAGGACATCGCCTTAATTTGTATTTACATAACGTGCATCACTGGCCTAGACTACCGCCCCGCGCACCCCGCTTCTTGCCACCGCGTTGTTCCTAAAAAGGATTACTGCGCCGCCTTCTGCGCGAACTTCAGACTCGCCATCGATAAACGGCCGTACTGTACTATATTAGGTTTCAAATCACCATGAAAACAATTTTTTTTTCTATTAAATTTTAATGTCTTGCCAACATGTCATACGGCGAAATAACTGCTATTGCTCCCTTATTTCCGTATGGGTTACCCCAGACTTTCGGTTACTACAGTAAGTGTAACCCATTCTTTTAAATTGCTACCCGATCTTTCCATAATATATATTATCGTTACATAAATATTAATATTTAATTTTTATAATTAATTAGACAGTTATAGGCTACTATGATTACAACTGGGAAAACTTACTATTATGTTACTTGCGAAAATGTGCAAAAATTATTTAATATGCTCAAACCCAATACTGTGCAGTTTCGTCTTAAACACACTCGCCACCCCGTACAATTTCTACTGGAACTTTCACTATTTACCACCCTCCTCGATAGATGGCGTTGTGCCGTCCGGCTGAATCGCGCTATGGTTTCGTTACCGCTGCACGTATAAATAGTGTCTGGAACTTAATACATTTTGATCAAAAGCGACAATTACAAGTTTTTACAATACAATTTTTTGTCGCCCCAATCAGTGCACTATACTGGGGGCTTGTTAATATTCTATAGACTAATCAGCTGCATGAGTGTATGATAATTTGAGGACAGAGTAAAATAATGTTACCTACCAACAAAATATATCTTTCTTTGTGCCTTATACTTACATATATGTGGAACCCTAACAAAGTTACGATTTCTGGACTACTTATTCGTATCCCATAAAAACAATACTTGTCAAAAATACCAAGTCTCGCGGCCGTATAAAGGTGTGAGATCCATGTAATACCAAGGCGGTTAATTAAAAATCTTTAATGTTTTAAATAAATACATAGATTGACTCGGCCATCGCATGAAAACACAATATATTATTTCATAAGTAATACATATATAAATTTGATTGTTTAATGCGATTGCCAATTCAATATATTTATTTAAAACATTAAAGATTTTTAATTAACCGACTTGGTATTACATGGATCTCAAAACTTTTTACGGTCTCGAGACTAGGTATTTTTGACAAGTATTGTTTTTATGGGATGGGATCTCATTTCTTTTTGTAGATAGTCTTACTTTAGTCCTTTCCGGTACCTTCTACTTCTTGTACACCAACAACGAATTTTCTTAATTAAAGCTCTAACTGCAAATGTAATTTTGTAATCCTTTATTATAGGATTACAAAGTTATTTATGCAGTTGATGTGTCTCGAAAACTGGACAGAAATTGAAAAATATTTTAATTTTTCCTTGATTCATATACTAAACACTAATTGTATTCTAAATTTGAAGCTTCTATGTCTGCTAGAAGTGCCTTAGACTTTTGATGATCGGTCAGTGAGTGACAAAATTAAGAATTCTGACTCCTTATAATTCTTAAACTACTAGTTCAAATTGAATGAAATTTGAAATAAATCATGGTGATACAATGCCTGCATGGTTACAAAAAAAAATCTGGCTTCTAGTTTTGTCAGCAACGAAGTTATAGGGGTTCGAAAATGGCCTGAATTGCTTCGAGAAAAGGATGGTACGGCCGTGCCGCGTTTTTGCTCGACTTGATGGGGGCACTGCCGTGCCCCCAGATAAGTGTATAACAGTTTCAGGATAAAGCGAAATAATGTTTAGCAAAGAGAATAAATTTACTAGCCAAAAAGATATCGAAAGAATTAAATCTTAATATCATTGGTAGATCTTAGTATATTGTGAATATTAGTATTATTTACGATATTGGCGACGATGTCGATTGATTTAAAGAAAATTAAACGATCACGAGCCACCCTACGTGGTGTGCTAACGAAATCTAAAAATGCATTTCAAGAAGAAACTTTACATACTTTTGAAGAGATCGAGACCCGATTAATGACCTTACAGAATACATATAAAGCCTTACAAGTGTTACAAAACCAAATTGAAGAAAAAATAGAAGACGAACACCTCGAGGTAGAAATTCAATACAGATTTGAATGTGACGAAACTTACACGGATTTACACTCGAAAATGGTACGTTTGCTGAGCAAACTAAGACCCCCGGCTACGGCCGCTCCTACCGCTAACCAAGATGCCCCCGTAGAGATATCACAACGCGAGCAACAACCTAGACTGAATTTTCAACCCTTTCAAGACAAAGAGACTTTCAAAAATTTCACCAAGCGGCTTACGGTATACTTACTACTCAATAATATAACTGATCCAAAAGTGAAAGTCTATACGCTGCTGTCTACGATTCCACCTGAATTACACGAAAGGATTCACGATCTGTGCTCCCCGGATGATCCAATCAACAAGAGTTTCGACGAACTTACTACAATATTGGATAATTACATTGATCCAAAACCAAGTATATGGGCTTCTCAACACACATTTATATCACGTTTACAACAACCAGATGAAAAACTCGCTGCATACGCTGCTGAATTAAAAAGATTGTCGTCGAATTGCGAGTTTAAATGTCGGCACTGCATGAAACCTACGCTTGATTCCTTCTTGTCACTTCCATTCATACGAGGTTTGAAGGATGGTGAGATACGCACAAAAATTCTGCAAGAAAGGAACGCTACAGAATTCTCTACATTGGTACACATCGCCACATCCATGGAAATGGGAAAAATCGAAAATACAAGCATGTTATTAAGTACCTATAAATCGAATAACGACAACGACATACGTACAATTTCAAAAGCCGTCAACCTACCCCAACCCTCTCCACAAAACAATGCTAGAAGGCCACCGATATCAATACGAGACCTAAAAGGTAAATGTTTTCGTTGTGGTAAAGATGACCACAAAGCAAATGAATGTGGTGCTATCTGAAGTACATGCCGCAAGTGCCAAAAAGAAGGCCATCTGGCTCGAGTGTATCATCAAAGAAATAATAACACAAACCAACGGAATGATTCTTCCAGTTCCATCAGTACCGACAATACAGCCGAAATCAAACTTATTAAGAGTGAAGGTTCAGACAAATTTGTATTACCAATCGATATTGAAGGCAAGAAAGTAAACATGGAATTTGACACAGGGGCATCACTTTCTACCATATCCCTAAAGGACTACAGAAAGCTGGGTGTCAGCAAGAAAATATTTAAAACGGACATGAAACTAAAAACATATACAGGGGAAGTCTTCAAACCCACCGGCGTTGCATACGTTAAATGCCAATACAAGAAACAGCTGTTTTATGGGAAATTGTACATAATAAACAAAGACGTTGATCCTATACTGGGTAGAAGCTGGATGAAGGAATTTAACGTTAAGCTTGCCGACATCAGAACCATACAAGCATGCAAGGAAGTACCGATACTGGACAAATTAGTAGAAGAATTTGCGAGTACTGTATTCAGTCCAAATCTAGGCGAAATCCCGAACATTCGAGGCCACCAAACGCTCAAAGAAAATACTCAGCCAATTTTCATCAAACCACGGCGAATTCCTTACGCACTTAGAGCTAAAGTAGACGACGAAATCGACCGGCTAGTGCATCAAGGCGTGATTACTAAAATTAACCACTCTGACTGGGGCACACCGGTTGTGCCTATCGTGAAGCCAAATGGAAGCATAAGGATTTGCGCAGACTATAAAGTAACCTTAAATAAAGTTATCAAAGATGAACACTATCCAATACCGATTATCGAAGACATCCTAGCCGAAATGAGTGGTGGAAAACTTTTTTGCACGTTGGACATAACGCAAGCTTATCTCAACATGGTAATGGACGAAGAAAGCGCCCTGATACAAACCATAAGTACGCATAAAGGCTCCTACAAAGTTAATAGACTGATGTTTGGAGTCAAAGTCGCGCCGAGTCTCTGGCAAAAGTATATGGATCAATTACTACAAGGACTTGAAGGAGTAAAATGTTTCTTTGACGACATTATTATCCAAAGATCGTCAGAAGATCAACTGCTATACAGACTGAGACAAGTTTTACAGAAGCTCAAAGAAAGCAACCTTCGTGTCAACAAAGAAAAGAGTCACTTTATCAAACGAAGTATCAATTACTTGGGACACACAATAGATAAAGATGGATTACATAAAAACCAAGAAAAAATAAAGGCCATTGCTGACGCAAACCGACCAACAAATGTAAATGAACTACGGACATTCCTGGGAATGGCCAATTATTACAACAAATTTATTCCTAACCTTGCATCTATTACCAGCTCTTTAAACCTGCTACTTAAGAAAGGCATGAAATTTGTGTGGTCCACCAAATGCGAAGAAAGTTTCAAACAGATTAAAAAAGAAATTCTCAGTGATAGAGTCCTCATACATTTCAACCCAGACAAACCGCTTATTTTGGCTACAGACGCTGCACCATCAGGGCTTGGAGCAGTCATCTCACACAAGTTACCCGATGGGACGGAACGTCCGATTGCCTTTGCATCAAGATCCTTAACTAGCAGCGAAAAGAAATGCAGTCAAATTGATAAAGAAGCAACAGCAATTTTCTGAGGCCTAAAGAAATTTTTCCATTACTGTTACGGCCGGAAATTCACCCTAATAACAGACCATAAACCACTCACTTCAATTTTCCACCCACACCAAACGCTACCCGCGTTAAGCATTATGAGACTTTTTCACTACGCACATTTCCTGTCCGGCTTCGACTATGACATTCAATATAGAAGTACGTTAAATCGCTCAAATGCAGATTATCTCTCTCGATTCCCAGTTGAAAAAGTTAACGAAAACACTATTGATCAACATTGCGCTTTTCAATTGAGACAAATGAACGTATTAGATGTTACTCCGGAAATAATCGCTAAAGAAACAAAAGAAGATGCTGAACTCCAAAACTTACTTCAGGCGCTTAAATCAGGCCAGCCGCTGCGAGTATCGGGATACAAAGATTGACGCTCCAAGATGACTGTATTTTGAAAGGCACAAGAGTAATGATTCCACAAAAATTACGTGAACGGATTTTAGAAGAACTGCACGCAGGACATACAGGTATTCTGAAAATGAAATTACTGGCTCACAGCTTCGTTTATTGGAAAAATATTGATCACGACATTGAAAACAAGGTGAACTCATGTAGAGCGTGTCGATTAGAGATGAATGAACCTGCAAAAGCCCCCATTCACCATTGGGAGGAACCTTCGGGTCCCTGGCAGAGAATCCACATCGATTTTGCAGGTCCCATGTCGGGCTATCAACTGTTGATTATAGTCGACGCTTATACGAAATGGGTAGAGATCATACCGACAAAAAACACTACAAGTTCATTCTGTATCACAAAGTTAAAGGAAACTTTCAGCATGTTCGGACTACCTTACACCCTTGTCTCTGATAACGGTAGACAATTCGTCTCTAGGGAATTTGAAAACTTCTTATCGAGCAGCGGTATAGTCCACAAAACAATTGCCCCGTACCACCCTGCCACTAACGGACAAGCAGAACGATTTGTTCAGACGGTCAAGCGAGCATTGCATAAATTGGAGGGGGAGACAGGCGGATTTATAGACAAAATCCTGACAGTCAAAAATATCCTTAGGTCAACTCCTGGCCCTCCCGGTGTCACCCCGTTTGTCCTCATGTTTGGAAGAGAGATTAGGACTAAATTGCACGGAATGGTCAGAAAAACCTCAAAGGAAAATGATAGGAACGCTGACGCTGTCAGTCCCTCAGGGTTGAGGCAGTTTGCTCTAGGGAGCCGAGTACAAGCCCGGGCCTGTTCCACACCCAGAAAGAAATGGGAATTCGGCACCATTTCCCGCAAATTGGGGAATCTTCACTACGAAGAAGAGGACAGCCGCATAGGTTCTATGTAAATGAACGCCTTACTCGTACCAATGGGAGGCTTTTCCATACCGCCCGGGACGCTGGGAAACGTCTGCAGTACAAATATGTGTGGACCAAAGAGGGACGCATTTTCGTTAAAAAAGAAGATGGAATGCCCACGCAACGAATCCGCTCGGACGCTGACATACAGCGAATTTTTGGATCGGGCTTAGTTTAGGCTTTACATACACATCTTTTGCTGTCATCATGTATAATTATATGTTACCACTTTATGCTTATACTATGTTCTTACTACGCCATTTCTTAAATAATCAGCCTTTATGCGGTTCTATCGTGGCATCTCTGATTTTCGGTTGGCCCCCTTTATATGAAGATAATAAGCTGTATATTTACATAACCCTAGATAAAAATTATTTACGTATAAATGTTAATAACTTTACAGAGAACATTGTTGTAATATTATTTATGTTTATTATGATAAACCTTGGCGCTAAAATTACTTTTTTATTTTATTTTAATTGTTTACTATTACTTCTAGCACAGCTATGTTTTTCTAATGACTAGTAAACTTTTAAAAATTGGTTTTCTCAATGCTGGCTCCCTAGGTACTAATCATGAGGAGTTTGTAGCCTCTGTGGAACACCATAATGTCGATATCATGGCTATTAATGAGACATGGCTGAGAGAGGGTGAGGAGGGGCGTGGGCCTATACTACCTGGCTATCGTTTGCGACATGTACCGCGCCCAACGAGCGTGCGTGGCGGCCGCGGCGGTGGCGTCGGTTTCTACATTAAGCGAGGTATAAATGTGCGTACTCATTCACATCCTGTTGACTTTCAGCGTAACATAACTGAGCAGATGTGGCTCGTGCTTAGTGTTAGTGGCTATAAACTTGCCGTAGGTACGGCGTATCGGCCGCCATGGCAAGATGTGGATTCTTTTTTGGATGCCTTGACGAGTTCCATTAACTCTTTATCTTTTTGCAAGCATACCGTCTTGCTGGGAGATTTTAACATTAATTATTTCAGCCAATCAGACCCAAATACAAAAAAGTTAGACGTTTTCTTAAAATGTCTTAATCTATCCCAAAAAGTATCGGCCGCCACCCACTTCACAGACCATAGCCAAACTCTTATAGACCTATTATGTACTGATGCCAGAGTAAATAACCTTGTTATTGATCCTATTTGTGAACTCGGTGGTCACGCATTTATATCAGCTACATTTCTATTCAAAAGGGACAAAATCCCACCTTTAACAGTAAGGAAGAGGAATCTTAAAGGGATTTCTTTAGATAGTTTAAATGGCTGTCTCGAATCGGTGGATTGGAAAGTACCTATACCATCGCAGGACGTAAACATTATGGTTACATATCTGAATGTCAATCTGGTTGCTATTTTCAATTATCTAGCTCCCATCAAAACTCACACTCTTAAGGAGAAGTCGTATCCCTGGATAACCGAAACCTTAAAACTAATGATGACTTTGCGTAACCAGGCACGCTCGCAATATCTCAAAACGAAGTCAGATGGCAAACGCAATTATTACAAAGACCTAAAACAGCTTGTAAATAAATCACTATTTTATGAGAAGACAGCTTATTTTAAACATAATATTAACAGCAATTCGAAAAATCCTAAGCTATTATGGAAAAATTTGAAAAGCACTGCGTTACCATTTAAAAAGGCTACTGAGTTGCCACCGCACTTTAACGATCCCAATAAGTTAAATGCACATTTTTTAAACGTTCCTGGTGGTAACATAACGCAAATATCTTACTTAACCTTTCACGAATTCAATAGATTTAGTGACAATATATTTTCACTGAGCGTGGTAGATGAAAACGATATTCTAAAAATAATTCCAACAATAAAATCTGGTGCTGAGGGCTACGACCAGATCACATTGGACATGTTCTTGTTGAGTTTGCCTCAAACCCTAGAAATATTAACTTCAATTATAAACACTTCTATAAGAACATCCACTTTTCCTGACCTGTGGAAAGTAGCTATTGTTCGTCCCATCCCAAAGAACAACAACCCTGTTGACATGAAAGATCTGAGACCAATTAGCATCTTACCGTTCCTCTCCAAAATACTGGAAAAAATTGTAAATAAGCAGCTTACAAAATATCTAGAAAATAGTAACATTCTACCAGAGACTCAGTCCGGCTTTAGGAGTGGGCGGAGTACCGCCACTGCTTTGCTGGATGTGACTGATAATATTTTAACTGCTCAGGACGAAGGTAAGTGTACCTTATTGGTCCTGCTGGACTTTTCCAGGGCTTTCGATGGCATAAATCTGTCGCTCCTGATTTCTAAGATGGCATATTACGGATTCGCCCCAGATACCATTAAATGGTTCAATAGCTACCTGAGTCACCGGGCCCAGCTTGTTAAAATCAAGGATGCGAATGGGAGCTGTACTTTATCATCTATTGCGGCTGTTGAAAGGGGCGTGCCGCAGGGATCAATTTTAGGTCCCTCACTATTTAACTTATACAGCGCGGACATAACCAAGGCCATACATAATTGTAGATATCACATTTACGCAGACGATATCCAAATATACATATCTTTTATGCCAGGAGATTATGCAAAAGCAGTAAATGCTCTTAATGAGGATCTGTCAAGGATTGTGGAATGGTCTAGTCATAACTCGCTCATACTGAATCCCAGAAAAACTAAATATATGCTTTTCGGTACCACTGCCCAGTTACATAAGTTGCAGGATCATACTGACGTACACGTCAAAGTGATGGGAGAACACATTGAGCGGGTAAATGAAGCACGTAACTTGGGTTTACTGATGGACGAGGGCTTAAGGTTTGAGAATCATGTTGCGAACTGCGTGCAAAACTGCTTTTACCGCTTGCGAATATTGTATAAGATACGGCCATTTTTGAGCGAGAGTCTAAGGGCTAATCTAGTTGAATCCATAGTTCTGTCAAAGATAAACTACGCAGACACTGTAATTGGCCCCCGGCTGTTGGCACGGACAGAGAAACTTTTACAAAGAGTTCAGAACGCCTGTACCCGGTTCTGCTTTAATATACCACGACGCAGCCATGTGACTCCATTTTTAAATAAACACCACATGCTCAAAATTAAATTACGTCGTAAACTCCACCTTGCCTCTCTTCTCTTTGGCGTGATTGAGCACAAATGCCCGATATACTTGTACTCGAAAATCACATGGGTCAATGGCCAGCGTGATCGAGAGAACCGACGTTGTGCTCAGCAACTGGCCATACCCCAGCACCACTCTTCAGCATTTCGTGGCAGTTTCCGTTATGCAGCGACCAAATGCTGGAATAACATTCCTCCACCAATCAGGTCCCTTAAAAATTGCATAAGTTTTAAACGTAACTTGAAAAAATTCCTGTTGTCGGAACAATTAAAATATGAAATTATAAATATTAACCTATCAGTAATATAACAATTGCAAATACAATATTATCGCTCATAAATCTTTATCTAACCGCGATTCCGTTAAATATTTAGTATTTTTTAACTTACCTGACATTTTCACAAAAGCTGCTAATTATCTCTATAATTCTTTAGTTTTAATCTTTATTTTTGACACACTAGGTGTAACTAACCCTAACCTAATTCTAATCCTCTATTATAACTTTTTGTCATACTGCGACCTGCTCACTGTTTTTGCCTCTAGCAACCTCAGTATTATTATTTGTTTAAGTGTATTCATATTCCCTTCCGTATATATTTATTATAATTGAACCATTGGATTTCTGCCTGCCGCCGTCCGTGCTTCACTTTTGGGGTTGCCAACTGAAAATCAGCGCTGGCTACTCCTCATTTGGGGTGCCCAGCTTATGCTGAGCTGGTGACCCATTTCGCCATGGCACACATATTTATGTTTAAGTTTATTTTAAGTTTATGTTAAGTTATTTTTTGTTTTTCTTCTTACTGTTTACTGATTGTGTGTGTGTGTGTGTGGCCGAAATAAAATTATTTTTCTTTCTTTCTTTTCTTTCAAGTGAAGATGGTCAGTGGGCTCATGTGGATTCGTCACCTTAACCAGCTACTCCCAGCTCCCTTGATTCACGGCGGAGGCGTGTGACATACTTCAGTTCTCGTCTCCTAGCAACGGTTTTTCTGTTTAACTGTCATTGAATGTGAATAAGTAAAATGCTAATGTTGTGAATATTAGTATTATTTACGATAACCTGCCTAATCTAATATCTCACAGCTTACTAGGTACTTAACATCTCCTATATTGGTTAGAAATTGGTTTATTTACCACCCTAAAATGTCAAATAAATAAATGTCGCTTGCATTTTATAGAACAATAAAGATAAGTTCCGTGGTATCAAGGTAAAAGGAGATGAGTCGAAAAATACAACTTTTCACCAGGGGCTAATAAAAAAAACGCTTAATTGTTTTATAAGATAAATGCTGTTTAATCAAAAATGTGAACATATAATTAATACAAATTTGTTTTAATTGACATTTCACATTCTAGTAGTCTTTTACATGTTATCAAAAAAATAAATTATTAATTAATTATTAAATTAATTGACATATCTCTTTTTTCCATGACAAGAAAAAAAAATAAAAAATCCTTCTATTGAGTCGTCTCTTTATGTGTTATTTATTTATCTATTGAATATTAATAGGTTTTAATTATTTTTACATAAATCATGACACCTGACTTGAGAGAGACATCAATTGCTTCGATTCAGTCAAAGCTTTTACCATATCATTAATCGACCCCTTCATGCATGAAGCAATGATGGGCCATAGTCTTTCTCGAGTCAAAAGCAGCTATAGCCTAGTGGATATTTGATGTATGTGGATGGTACCAACAGACTGCTATGCAGAGAGTATCGGGATCGAATCCCAGGCGCACACCACTGACTTTTCGTAATGTGCGTATTGAATTAGCCGTCGGTCCCGGTTGCCATGAAGATCTTTGACAGTCGCTATAGGGAGTGAGTACCTATCTCTGAATAAACTGACACTAGTCTAAGCCATGGAATATCACTATCCATTTGGGTTGCGGAGGTCAGACAGGCGGTCGCTCCGTGGAAAAGCTAATATTCAGTCAAATCCGGTTAGACTAGTAAGCGGACCCCGGCTTGAAACTGGGATAACGCTAGGAGAAAAAAGAGTCTCTCTGAAGTCAGGTGTCATGATTTATGTAAAAATAATTAAAACCTATCAATATTCAATATATAAATAAATAACACATAAAGAGACGAGTCAATAGAAGGATTTTAAAAAAAAAAAAATATTTAAATGTGAAATACCAAAAATAAATAATGCTTTAACCTTAAGCTTCGCTGAACTCCTCGATATCCGGATTTACATCTCGTGTGTTTGTACTTGTTTGTAATTGTAATTTATGATAGAATCACTTGATTTGCCCCTTCGACAGAAATAAATCTCCTTAAACTCGGCCAAATTATCACATTTTATTTTGAACTGAACAATACCTGGTTCACGTTCACCACAAGTTTCTTCATGATTACTGCGTCTTTAGTCTTTTTATGGGCCAGGCTGCGGCTTATGATCTAATAGAGCTTTGGCATTCAATGATTGATGAAGAACTATAGAAAAACCGTATTTTGTCGGAAAATCATAATTGCCATTGATTTCCCAATTATTTTGCTGCATCTCTCCGCAGATCATTGAGGTGCTGCAGCTGCAAAACATGGCAGTTTCCTTTGCAAGGGCGGAACATCAACTTCAGAAGCCCACAGAGTGCCGTAGTTTTAGAATTTTGTCCATATTTTGTTTTCATGATCGTTGTAATGAGTAAAAATTGGACCTTATGGTAGTCTTGGCTGGGGAGTCTCAAGTTGAAGGCTCTTATTTTGGAGGCAGTAAAGACAAATTAAATGTAATTTTTTGTTATTGAGGACGAAAAAACTACAACACATTGAAAAGACTGCCTCCGTGATCCAGTGGATACCGTATGCGACTGCTGATCGGAGGACCTGGGTTTGATTCCCGGGTCAGGCAAAACTCGGTTTTTTCGAATACTCAGTAGCAGCCCGGCGTCTGCGATGTGCAATAGGCTCGCCCCCTATTACGTGGGACCTAAAAATTCATGGCGATATGTGTATTATTTACACCTCTGCCTACCCATTCGGGGATACAGGCGTGAGACTATAAATAAAAAAAATATAAAAAATACGTTGAAAAGAAAATTTGTTGCAAATCGCATTCAATTTTCGTCTGTAACTTTGTTATTTTTTATTTTACGACTAAATACTACGGGACCGAAGTTGTAGAGAATTTAATTTGCATCTCATCATGTTTTGATTTTTTTCTGTGCGGCTTATAGTTTGCCAGATATACTACTAGAAAACACATTTGTACCACACTTTTCAAGATGGCGGCCGCAGGACAAGGGCTGCAAGTGCTGCAACCCACAAACTTGTATTTAACTTTACACTAACCCCCTCTTGGCATCTATGAAATAAAATTGCGTCCTGTGACAAGTGCACGCTAAGCCCAAAAAATTTAACATTTCAATGGATACGAATTTAGGGCGGTTTCAGATCAGAGTATTTTTCTGCGCGTATACGGTCGTTTCAGCAAACGCGCTTACGCGCGCGCAACATTACGCGGGCATACAGTACGGCCGTTTAACGATGGCGAGTCTGAAGTTCGTGCAGAAGGCGGCGCAGTAATCCTTTTTAGGAATAACGCGGTGGCAAGAAGCGGGGTGCGCGGGGCGATAGTCTAGGCCAGTGATGCACGTTATGTAAATACAAATTAATAGTTTATTCAATCAAAAATTTAAATCGATTAGTTTTATAATTGATTTTGAATTCATTTATTTTTGTTATAATAATAAAAGTACTATAAGATATAAAATGAAATAGATTTATTAAAGCAAGCAATATAGTGACATTTTGTTTTTAGTAAAAACCAAAGAGATTGGATATATAATACATAGAGGTAGCCCTAGTACTGAAAAATTGAACACAGTCAACTGACGTGTAAGATACAATTTAGACAATTTCATGCCATCAAATTATATAACTTTAGTGATTCATCTTTTATGACAGTTCTATCATGATTTTGAATTTAGCCGTATAATATTTATATCGACTTTTCAAGTGTTGTAAGAAATCTTATCGATATGTCTATCCACCGTATATTTTTATCTCGTTATTTTTTAGATTCTTTGTGCACGTGATAAAGATTAATAAGATAAGTGGATTGCTGCAGTATGTCGTGGAGAAAATTGGGTGCCTAGAAAGTACCCTAGAATTTGTTCCAAGCATTTTACTGCGGAATGTTTTTATAGTAATGACAGATGGCGCAGACTAAAAGAAAATTCTGTGCCAACATTACTCCTCCATTCTAAACGTATCAGTGTGAGTGTTTAAATAATTACTTGCTTTTACTTTTATTAGGGTAGCAGCGCCAAACAGGAGTCGGATCTTGGGCTCCATTCGATGTCTCGACCAAAGGAATAATTTAATTTTAATATTTTCTACAATTTTATTATCAGTGCCTAGGGTTCCCACCAAGAACGTAGGGTCCTAAGCCAACCTCACCTGCAAGTGGTGTACCTGCTTATCAACGGATGAGGCTCTGGCAAACAAAACATTAGGCTCGCCACCTATTACGTGGGATCAAAAGTCTGGCAAAAAGTGGGCGTTTAATATGCCTCTGTCTACCCCTTCGGGGAAACAGGCGTGAGCCTATGTATGTATGTTATAAACAATATTCAGCCACGCAGCTACCTGCAGTTACACTGTTGCAACGAAAAGCCACGACACGCTAAGCGACAAGCGATTTCGATGTTTATTTCTGCAGTTTAGTTCTGCACTCCGGTGACAGCGCCGGCGGCAGAATAGAGAGCGGCATGACCATTGAAATCGCTTGTCGCTCAGCGTGTCGCGGCCGTTCGTGGCCAGGCTGTTAGACGACATCCACTCATTTCATAGTTTTACTATATCCTTACTAATACCTATTATAAATGTAAGTGAATTTATTTATTTGTTAAGCTTTCACATTTTGACTACTCAATCGATCATAAAAAGTTCAATGCACGTTGCTGGGAGTACAGAAAAAGATGTACTTTTTATCGGCTTTGGCCTATAAATCAAGCTTCAGGTATCATCAGTGATTGCTAGGGTGGCAAACACAAAGGGTATGCTTATTTATTTTAATATACTGCTTTGCATTAAAACGTGGCTTTTTTCTTTCTTTAGTGTACGCGTGCGCCTTCCATAAATGAGACTATCTTCTGTTTCTCCGACAACCAGCACTAAAGCGCCTACGTTAGTTACAATTTCTCCGCCAGTAGGTACAGAAGCGATGAAAATCGTGTGCGCTAAACACTTACGTACAATAGAAAAACTACTAAAAGAAGTTTTTCACCTTGAGCAGCTTGTTAAAAGACGTTTGTTAAAAATTAATTACCTATTTAAGACAACGTTCTAAACGTCTGATGAAAAAGAACATTGCTATGAATTCACGTATATGTCGGCGATAAGCCAGGGTTATCGTGTCCAGTCCAGACTCCATTATAATAAAAAGACTCACGTAATATTACTTGGTTTATTTTCAGACGATTTCTAGCACAGAATTGAATTAAAATGTGACATACATTACACTTAATGTTAACAACTGCCACTTCCTTTTCAACATATAATTGAAATTACTGTACAATTAAGTATCAAAAATCAACATTAATATTGTTATACATATTGCACAACACCATATGATTTATTTTATACGAATAACAAATCTATTGTAATAATCATAGATTATACACTTATACTGGTATAGATGCGCAACTCTCAGTTCGAAATTGAAGTTCAATTGGCATCCTCGACTGACCTCGACTCTAGATGGCGTACAAATCAATCATATTTTTATTCGATCGTATAGATGGCGTTAGTAGTGGATTCATTTTTCAGAATAAAATAAATGTTTAATTTCGGTGTTAATAAATAAGTAAATGACAACTGATATGTAAAATATGCAATTTAAAAGTAAAAAAATATAAAAATCACAAAATGTCGTTCGTGGTAAGCGTGGATTCGATCCACGGACTTTTCAGATATGAGCCCAGCACGCTTTCCACTGCACCACGGAGTTCTTAAACATAATGGCGAAATTACCGTTCAGTTGTTGCTTTTTCTTTAGTTCTTACAATCATTGGTAGATGGTGCTGATTTATATGAAATTTACCCATGTAGGGAGCTTTCACGGCCCTGGTAATAATCAAACGCTGCTTTACAACATTCGCAACAGATGGCGCTATCAACAGGATGTAAATGTAAGCGCAGGTTATTTATTACCGTTAACATAAAAGTATCAGAATAATGTTATTTAATACTAATTGATTTTACTTTGAAAGTTTCTGGAGTTATCTTAATTATTAAGCGATAAATTAAATACCCAATATTTATAAAACAGTGAAGCAGTCAATACAGTGTCTAATATTCTAAAGTAGTGAAGTTCTCAGTTCTGTGTTCACAAAATAATAGTTATTTAAATATCAATCTTAAATATTATTAACATTTTCGTAACAATATAATCATTATATATTAATTTGCGCCCATATATACTTGATAGTTTGCAAAACGAAAATATCGTGAAGAAGGATTTGATAATTTTAGATCACGTGAAAAATAACAGTGTTATTAAAAAATACTTACCTTTCACGCGCGGCTGGTGACAAAACACGTGAGATAAGCTTGAAGTTAAAAAAAATGCTGTGACGCTTCATAATTATGTGCTACTGAGTACCCATTTGAAACAAAAAAATATAGATTCCGTTTAAAAATGCAAATAATTATATAAATACTATCCATTAACTAGCGTTCTGTAACTCGCCGTGTGGTTGACGACATAGAATACAAGTGTCACCACCCCCTATCTTCCCGTGGGTGTCGTAAGAGGCGACTAAGGGATAACACGATGCAAATACCATCTTTGCGTATAGACGGAAAACTCGACATCAAACCCTATACGACTGCCTCGTTGGTCTCGCGGCATAAATGTGCGCGTGGGATCGGGAGGTCCCGGGTTCGATTCCTGGGTCGGGCCGTGTTATTGGGTTTTTCTGTCACAAAAATCTCAGTAGCAGCACGTAGTCTGGAAATGTGCCCGGTACGGCAATAGGCTCGCCCCTTATTACGTGGGACTAAAGTATATCTGGCGAAAAGTGGGTGTAGAAATACACCTCTGCCTACCCCTTCGGGGATAAAAGGCGTGACGTTATGTATGTATGTATGTAACTAGCTTTCTGACTGCTGTGGACACAAACTTACGGAATGTATAACATGTACATACTTACTTTTACAAGTCTGTTTGATTTTGAACCTATATTATTGAAACTTTGATCGATATCGATAGCGGATTTGCTCAATCACTAAAAAATTAAAAAGTTACGAAATTTGTGTTCAAATTGTCTTTAGCCCTAACTGACAAACATAGTGCCATCTTCTTCTGGCAACTCTAATTTGTCATATGAGTGAAGAGTGTAGCTATATTCAATTTGTTCATAAAAATATCGTTCATTCCATGCTTTAGTTATTCTTCCATGGTAAAAACAAATCTAATGAAATTTATTAGAAAAGATTTGACAGCTGTCAAATAGTAATAACCTAGCTCCGTATTGTTAAAGTAAATTAAATGGAAATAATATATTGAAGAGTATTTAACAGTGATACAATTGTTAAGAACATATAAATTATCAACTAATAATTATTTGTGAAGTCCTACGGCGCAATATTCATTCCATACTGCCGAGCGAAAACCGTGCAGGTACGAAGTGTCATAACATAACATAACGCATGGATTTACAAGGATTAAGAACCACAACAACTGCTTACGGACAAATTATATCGTAAGTAAGGCCTTACTACCTTATTTATTGATAAGTATTTGCTTCTGGACCATTTAAGCATAAATATCACAATAGTAATCGTTGACATTTGAAATAATATGAATCATTAGCAACTTTTACATTGACATAGAAACATAGATGACAGTAGTGAACGAATCTTTCTTCTTGGGCTATGTGAATGAATGATAACTTAAGTGCAGTGTTGCCAGATGTACTTTTGGGCTGCCAGTCTAAATAAATTACCCTAAAATAGGGACATTTTCAAAACATTCACACTACTAGTAGACTGGATCTTGGAATATTATTTGAATTATTTTCTGACTATTATTATTTCGGATTATTATTGGACTTTTGACATACTTTTTTGACTAATGATTATTCTTGACATTGATTGATGAAATATAATCATATAATACTTTGACATATTATATTGATTGATGACATATCATTGCATAGATTATTTTTGACATGTTATATTGATTTGAATTAAACGACGAAATATTTGGAAGAATTTCTTGATTTTATATTTGACATTTCTGGACACTAAATACACATCATTAGACAATATTATCAAAATGAATTTTCTTGAGAACATTACTTTTCGACGTCGTCGCACTCAATCCGACACTGACAATGAACCTACTGAATGTCTATAGTTGGTGCCACGAGAAGATAGACTTTTTGTAAACAAACATTCAGGGCTTCACAGCCTTTTTTCAAACAGTTGTGTTTTAGATTTTATACTTTTTGAACAGTCTTTTTTCAATGCATTAGGCATTGCCACTATGTTTTTAAATTTATATTGTTAAAGGTCATTGGGCATATCTGACCCGCTTTGCGAACAGTGGCGGACATTAACCAAAATAGTTTTAAACAAAGGGGAATACTATCATCTTTCATTGCATACAATTGTTTGATTAAAAATCGTCAGTGATAAATGTACCGGATCCTTTAAAAAATAAAACAAACGGTATCAAAGGTTTTCTTTTATTTCATCTTATAAAGGCAAAAAAATACTATCGAAACCATACAGCGTGGTGCATGAATGAGCTAATGCTTAGAGATATGTTATACGATGTCACTTTCGAACATTGAACAGGTTTTTTTTTTGCACATTAAATAGTTGCGCCCATATCGCTAGCATTATTTATTATCTGTCTTGGGCCATACAGTAGGAAAGAACAGACGCACCCGCTGCCTTTTTAAATGATCTTATGATTGCTTTGGATCAAATTGAATAAAAATATTTTAATGAATTAGCATTTTATTTTTCTTACCTATATCAATTAATTAGCGGACGCCTGCGACTTCGTCGGCCTCATTCAGTGATCCCGCGGAAATATCGGGATAAAAAGCCTAGCCTATAAGCTTTCTCATGAATGTGGCTATCACACACTAAAATATTTTTTCAAATAGGATCAGTAGTTTCAGAGATAAAGAGTATGGATGTATACATAGAAAACACTTGGTTTTTTAGATTCTCGTAGCTCACATTAAAGTGACTATTACATAGTAAATGAGAGCCATAGATGAATACACTCTGCTATATTTCGTTAGTGTCCGCCATGTGTATGGTTTCCATACTAAGGCGCCCAATGACCTTTTACTAAAGTTAAAATATTTGATTTTGTGTTTGAATGGTCGAATGCTCATAAAGTTGCCGATTTTTTTGTCGTTTTACACGTAATTTATTCTGTAAATTAAGGAAAAATCTCTATTTTCCCTAGTTATTTTTGCTAGTTATTTTTATAGTACCATGTAAATGATAGAGTACATACATTATATTACTCTATTATTGACATAATTTTTTTTTTATCATAGACAATAAATCATTTGCAAAGTAGCCTAAAATATTAAATTATTGACCAACAATTAATAATATTATAGATAACTAGCTAGTACATTGCATAAAAAATTTTAGGCATGGAGATTTTACGTTGTCTGTGAATGAAATCGTCAGAATAAACTTAAACAAAATCTGGTTAAGCCCAAGAATGTAACATTTCAATGAACTAACGCCAAATGTTGACATTCTAGGTGTCAGTACCTCAAAACATCAAAAGATCCTGTTAACAGCGCATAATATCGATAAAAACCCGATCCATTGAGATATTAGATTCCAATGACACGTATATATGTACGCGTATCGCTCATTGGATTTGACATTATTAGTTTTTGACAGAACTATCGCTAAGTCACTTAGTAGAAATTCTTTGTTTACAAAAAGTCTATGTTCTCGTGGCACGGACTATAGATAACACAAATAGAAGCTGGCCAGAGTTGTCAGATGATGAAGGAGAGCAAAATAAATTATTGGAAGAGCAATAATAATTTAAAAATAGAATTAAAAAGTGCACATCAAGAAATCGAAACCCTTTCTTTAGAAATTTTAAATCTTAAGAAACAAAACGAAGAACTAAAGAAAAAAATGAGCTTTACAAGAAAGTCACGAATAGTCCAATCAAAACAAAAAATAACACACCAAAAAAGGTCCCAAAATGTAAAAAATATGTCAAAACTACACATACACAAACAGAAAACCGTAATTCCACAATAAATCTAAAACCGAAGCAGAAAATTCAAACACAGAAAAAAGACACACACACAATACTACAGAATGAAGGATCCACAAAACCAAACACACAAGATGTCACACCAAATATATCTGTTCGGCGAAATAAAATATGTTTATTGAGCACGAATAACACCAATGAAATATTAGCGTCAGCCATGAACATAATTACAGACAATTTTGAGATATGTCACTATGTTACACCTCATGCAGACATGGAACACTTGTTTAAAAACATCACAACAAAACTAGACAACTTCACAAAAGACGATTACGGAATCATACTCATAGGTGAGGAAGATTTTAAGACAGCAAACAACTACTACAAACAAATTATTTTAATCAGACAGATACTACAAACAATCAAACATACAAATATTATAGTGTGCTTGCCGACTTATAAAGGAGAATGACCATAACTGGGCTATTTTGTGGCACTATTGCTTCTAAACCATTCATATCTAGAAAATCTTCTTATATTTTATAATTTTATATACATTAATTTTAATTTAAAGCAAAACGGGGATTTTTAGTTCAAAATTAATAGTATCTGCGTTGTTCCGGTCGTGATATCGCCATTTCATATTCAAAACTCATTTTGCATTTGCACTCATTTGCACACACCTCATTTGCACTCATTAGGCAAATGTTTACAGTTTCTTGCAAACCCCTTTTAATGGGGAAAAACTACATTCATAGTGAAAAAAGGGTGACATAACAAAAGTTCTAATAAGCAAAATAAGACCAAAATCTTATAATATTATGAAGAATGTATTGTGGTGAAATATTTTCTATAAATAATATGTTTATCCTTTTTGCAACATATTACCCACATATATGAAATAATGTTTTGTACTTATCGAAAATATGGGAACACATTTTTATTATACTGGCATCTGTAATGTCTTACGCAAAGAAATATAACATAGTCCAACCTCTCTATAAGAAGAAGCATTTCCACTAATATTGGGTAAAATGTTATGCACGGGTAACCCTATTTTACATTCCTGTCATCACAGAGCACGATTCCAACATAAAGAAAATAAACACCGACATCTGTCAGAGGTAAAATAACTGTGAACCAAAGAGATTGGATATATAATACATGGATACATATTGGATATATATGCTTTAGTTATTCTTCCATGCTGTGAACGGACCTTGGACCAAGAATCAAATGGACTCGACATTTGCGTACACCCGTAAAGGACAGACATAGAGTACATCCTGAGTTGGTGTTACCAGATGTTGTAAATGTTTACCCTACAATTCTACGAAGTACATATTAACTTTTAAGTAACATTGTATCAAACCTGAATTGAGTTGCAATTGAATTCCATCCATAAGGTGTGCGATAAGTATTTTTTAAACTTAATATTATTATGTATAACAAAATTAAAATAGCAACGTTACCCAATATATTTACTTCACTCTGACTTATGATTTTAATCTCATGTAAGAGAAAGATAAATATACAAATGTCATTTCGAATCTCCAAAATTGTCGTAAATTTTAACTAGACTAGTGATGTGCTTACTCAACATGAATTTCTATAAAATATCGATAATGTTTGCAATAAATCTTTAGATTTGGTTTACTCAGAATGAATATCAATTTAATGTTGATAAATCCTCAGATAAAGTAAAATATGTGAATAAATCCAGCTTATACTTAAACACTAGTAAATAAGTTAAGATAAAAAAATATGTTTAAATTACCTTTTTAAGGTGAATAAAGCAATTGATATTCATAATATCACTAATAATCACTACCTATATGCAATGATAGGATCAATGACGAGATCATTACCACGTAATGGTTTTCGAATACAAAACCACGTTACGTATTTCAGACTTTTGGAAGTTATATGCTTATTATTTAGCAAATTATCACGATCGTCAAGTGTTTGTCTAAAATCTTCCAAACTAAATTAGGCCTTCTCAAATTGAAGGGAGGCACGAGCCCAGTATGCTCAGTTACATAATTATATTAATAGTTATATTAATATAGTAGTTACTACATATTTATAGTAATAAGTGAGTTAACTAATAGATTAGAAATAAAATTTAACTTCAGGGTCAATTTCAAATAAAATATTTCACACATAATGGATCACATTTATTTAAGGTAAAATAGGAAAAGTCACTGACAGTGTTGTCGCACGAGTGATTGATTTCCACGGGGTAGCCGGGATCGATCACTCGCCGAGCAATTAAAGAGAGATAATTAGGTTGACTTACGGGAAATAAATAAAAAATATCACCAGGAAAGTTTAAACTCGCGTTATAATTCCAGTTATTCGATGGCTTTAGTTATACAAAAAAAGAAATGACAATTAAGATTAACAGATGAGACAATTATCCAGGGCGTGGGCGACGTTGGCACTTCACAGGTCTTCGGATGATGGTAGTACTCAACTGGCGGTGCTGGCCGGAGGAAAAAGGGCGAAGCCTCGTGTCCGCTGTATTTATAGGGCCGGCGCGGAGGGGCGCGAGGGAACGGCCCATTGCTGTGCGTCACTCGTAGCGAGGCTCGCGGCGCAGGAGCGCGATGTGACGTCACAGTGTCATTGGCTTAGTTAGAAAAAACTCAAATCTTTACAAAATCATATTATATGTGATGGATCAGGAAATATGACAATATTTTTATCTTTGTGCTTAAATATAGGATTAATCACATCCCCTGTAAATTGGCACCCCAATAACTTGGCCATAGAAAAGTTAGCTGGGCATCCATCAAATGTAACTGAAGCGACCTCTATGCCACATTCACTAATTAAGTCGATACCAGTTTTAAGTAAGGACGCTTTTTGTTCGGCAGTCATTCCGTCTATTAGAAAGTAGCCAACAGGAAGTTTCCAACTATCATTTAGGCAGGTCAACATAAAAACTAAAACTTCCTTTGCAATAGGGAGAGTGTCGCTATTTAGTTGGTCAGCACAGTTGACAAACCCAACAAAATTATAGCCATCCCATTCAACCGACTTCCGAATGTTCATTTCATCAAAACAAAGCGCAGATATAAATTTTTTTGAAGAATTTTGAGCTAAGAGTTTAAGAGCAGTAAGCGATTCGGAGGAAAATCCGGGCTCTCCTTCTACTGATTGATACCAACGTGCAAGTGTGCGCGTATGTGGAAGGCAAGTATCAAATGAATTTCTTACAAAGTTGTAAGCACGTGGGCTTATAAAATGCAAAGTTAATGCGAATTTTCGAACTTCAGGCGAAAATTTACTTTTGGACGCTTTTAAAAAGTCTTTCACCGGATGGACAGTATCTAATAAGTCCGCTGTTTCTTGATTAATCAAACGTTTTTCCTGCAATTTTTCGATAACAGCGGAAAGCTCCGTATTTTTTTTCAGGAGGCGACGATTTTGTGATCTTAATTTAGCTAACTTCTGTTTTCGTATTTGGGCTAACTGTGTTTGACGGTCTAATTTTTTTTAAAGTTTCCTTTTTCTTGGAGACACATTATCAACCTGAAATGAAGTTAAATATTTAAAAAAAGTAATCACCAATAAAAAAATCTCTTTAAATATGTTTAACGTGACAGCTACTTACTAGATTTGTGTCTATATCCATCGCTTGCGTAGGTGTGGTTGGGATTTCCATTGGCATACAGATCTGAAAAATATTGATCATTATATAAATAAATTTATTTTATTATTATACGTTTTAGAAATAAATAGCCCAATCACATCTTAGTGTTACTAATATAAAAAACTTACATAACGTGATTCTGTGGCTATTTTTGCAGTACTTGCAGTCGTAGGAGGATTTTCGGATTCCATACATTTGGTGCTGTCGTCGCATCTCAATGGAACCTAAAAATAATGATAAAACATGAATAAAGATAAGCTAAAATTGTGTTTAATATAAAAATAAAACCTATATTTATAACCCATGGTTTCGCAATAAAAACGTTACTCCTTTTCAATTTAGCAATGTTCAAAACGAAAATTGCTAAATTGAAAAAGAGTAATGTTTTTTAACTTTGAAAGCGGCAACGCACGCTTCATTATAGACACAAATATAGCTTATCATGAGATGTATTGCAGTAATTAAAAAAAAGAAAATATGGTTAATAGTATTTTACCTCTTTGGTAACAATATTTAGTGTAGGAACTGAGAATGATTCCAAAAAAGTATTGCGGGGAGTTTTCCTAAAACACTTTCGCTCAAAGTGTTTAGAGCACACCTTTGCATATTTATTTGGATCCCAGTTTTCTCGTCCTGTTGCACGTATCCATAATTGTCGGATCGTGCAGTCCTTTGGGAATCTATAAACAAATAGTTTCATTACTACAAAGAATCGGAAAACAAAATTAATAATTAATCTTAGGTTCATATGAAACTAAATAACGGCAAATTACCCAAAATCTGGGTAATTTCCCAAACGCTTCTGTGGTATCCCTAAAAAACATTCAACGCTGTAAAATTAAAAAGTATCAATGACTTTTGGCTATGTCAACATTCAACGACCTATTGAATTCAATTGTATAATACTAACATCGCGGTGATAATAAAATAGCATTTTTTGGTTTATTGATGTAATTTAGACATGTTTCCTTATATAATAATACACTATTTGTATCATTCTAGCAATGTTTGCATGTATAAATAGATATTATAACTAAAATATCGTACTTACGAATGAAAGGTGACGTTCTCACATTTCCGCTCACTACGGCTTTTACAGCCTAAAATATAGCAAATCACCATAATAATCTAAACCAATGATATTTTCACTAAGCCCAATTACACAAGTTCACAATCAATAACAATAATTACACAATATTTCGCTGATATTATCCAGAGCTCAACCGCTTGTTGGTCAAAATATTCAGTTTTGACCAACAAAAAAAACGAAAACTCTGACAAAGACAAAAAATACTATCTTTGTCTCTTTTACTCTTATGTATTTCTGTATGGCATTATCTCGGTCTGTCACGGTATTATTATTTGCTTGTCAAATCCATAGAGATACATCATCCTAGGACCTCTGACAGATTATAGAGTTATTTTACCTCTGACAGATGTCGGTGTTTATTTTCTTCTTGATTTTCTTTATGTTGGAATTGTACTCTGTGATGAAAGGAAAGTAAAATAGGGTTACTCGTGCATAACATTTTACCCAATATTAGTGGAAATGCTTCAAAAATTGAAATGCTTGAATTTCATGGCCGCAAAGTGGTTAGATTACCGCCATACCACTGCGAGCTAAACGCAATTGAATTTATGTGGAGTCTCATTAAAAGGCGAGTCACAAGCAAAAATTTAGGACAAGAGGCAACCAACATTGTGAATTTAGCTGAAGAAGCTTTTCAATCTATCACTGCAGAAGACTGACATAAACAATGCAAACATGAGCGCCACATTGAAGACAAGCTTCGCGAAACAGATGGATCTACGGATGCTGAAATGGACAGGTTCATAATAGAATTAAATTCTGAGTCTGATACAGAATATGACAGCAGTTACGAATCATCATAACATTGGCAGTCCACATGGATCATTCTTATAGACTCACGCCTGTTTCCATGCAGGGGTAGGCAGAGGTGTAATATGACACCCACATCATTCTTATTCAAAATAAATATGAAAATTAAATTTACAGTTTTTGTATTTGATAATTAGAACCTCACGTTGGCGTAATTATGATGCGTTTACCTGTATATATTAAATAGACAACATTTTTATTATAACTACTTATCTTCATAGGAAATTAGTTATTTCGTAAGAAAATAAATGTACATGCATATAGCCATGCCAATATCAAGAAGTTTTGTTACAAACATTACTTCCAAATATTTAATACGATCGCTTAGGCAATAAAAAAATAAGTACATTTTAGCAATAATGTATATTTAAAATGGGAGTATTATATACCAAATATAGCAACACAACGCCCAGGTTGGCCAATCTAACAGCTAGAGGTAAAATAACTGTGAACGGACTATAGACTTACGTCAGTTACACAGAGTAGTCACGTAGTCAGTTATTTTGACATGAAAACAGTCAAATTGCTTTTTGACCTATGCTCACTGTGCTCATATCTCTATAATGGAAAATAAGTAGGTAATTTACTGTCGTTTATATTGACTTGAACAATCCTTTGTGGACCAAACAAGTTTATTTCGTGTTATCAAGACTCGTGGGTTGACTAAAGTAAGAGACAGTCTTTATTGGTAACATTAGTATGTCTGGACTTAGAACAACTAGCCGTGGTGAGGATTGCAGTTATGTTAGCTGTTCCTTTGCGGTGCTGATTCGGAGCTGAATATTTTGACATCATGGATAGCGACAGTCTGTGTAAGTGTTGTTTACTTCTCTTCTCAATTCCTACAATTCTCTCGTGCTCTCATCGCCGAATATTCAAACTACTTTAATTGTTTGTTTCAGGAATTGAACGGAGTCTTATGTTTAGAATGCTACACATTAATTGAAGTTGTTGTAACTTATGAGGTCATACCTGCACCGATATACAAATATACGATATACAAGCTCCTGCTTCATTTTGAGGTGATTTATTTGAAGAAGATGTAGGTATAATAACAAATAAAATGAAGAATAACATAAAAACTGTGTTTCATTTACCTATTAAGCATAAAACAGTGTTGTTTTAATGCCAACTTTGTAATAAGGTCCAATGGAATGAGCTTATCTTTTGCGAACTAGCCTCACTGAAATTCTCATTAATTAAACCACATGGTATTGAGAATTCTCAGTAAGAAATATATCAGACTGAAAAAACCGCAAACTAATATAATGTATAAGCGTTTGTTTCGTAGCTCCACTTCTTTTTAAAACTTTTTTCTATATTGTATAATATACATAGAGGCTTCTAATAAATTCCGGTAATATGATTAAATCATATCATCACCATCCTAGAGTTATGTCGGTTGCATCCAAGACTTCAACGCCTAGGAGCCCTGGGTCCGCATACTAGTCAAACCAGATATGACAGAATATTAGTTTTTCCTTAGTCTGACCGCCATAACCCAAAGGGAAAGCGATATTGTATGGTTTAGACCAGTAAGTATCGGTTTATTGGAGGGTACTGACTCCCCATAACGACGTGCGATGGTGAAAGATCTTCATGACAACTGGGACGGACGGCTTAACGTAAGTACTCTTCGAAGTACGCTAATTTACTACTATTTATATGATGTTATTCATGTAACTATCACAATACTTAACCTCAAAATATTTGAAATCTTTATTGTCTGATAGCTAAGCACTGCCGCCGAATATCGTATTAATTTTTTCCTAATTTATTTAGGAGTCTATTTACTATATTTTACTGGTCAAACCATCGAGAAGCAAACTTAGCCCATCTTCCATACAAATTTGGTCATTCTCCTTTAAAGGCTACAGTAACATGACGTTATTTAATTGGAGAGTAGAACACTTCAATAATCTACTATACCTCGACATTACAACACACGAACATGCCTACCTACTGGACTCCAAGACATTACAACACACGAACATGCCTACCTACTGGACTCCAACCTTAATCTTAACTACGATTCTACAATGTTTGACAACAAAACAGGCAAAATTAATAACAACGGAATACGTACAATGTTTAATGACTTGAATATCTTAATTCATGATCTACAAAGAAGCGAGTTAAACACGAACACAATTTCACCACAATACGATGATAGCTTTTTTCGCCAGTAAACAAAACTTTGTAGTTTTGCATCAAAATATAGCAGGCTTGGTAAATAAATCTGATGAGTTATCAATATGTTTGGATGCATTGCTGGATAGGAAACAAAAATTAGATGTCATCTGTTTAACTGAACACTTCATGAAGAATGGTGACGAAGAAAATCTTTTTATACGAAACTTCAGCTTGGCTGCATGTTACAATAGAAAAGTGAAGAGAGGTGGATCGTGTATATTAATAAGCCATGGACACCAATGGCGTAAGCTGTCAGAGATTGAGAGGTTTTCTCTGCCTAATATCTTTGAATGTTGCTGGATAGAAGTAATTTCTTTTAAACTGGTTATCATCTGTATTTATCGTGTACCGAAATGAGATATGAGCAATTGCTTTCATATGTTAATAAGAAACGATTTGATAATATTATAATAGCCGGTGATTTCAATATTGACGCATTAAAAAGGAATAATGCTTGCTCAGAATTTAACTGTGTGCTATTAGCATCAAATCTAAAACTGGCTATTAAACAAGCAACTAGATTAAAAAGTCAGACATGCCTAGATAATTTTGCCCATAACTTTAAAAAACTATGTAAGTCGAAAGTGATAGAATTTGGATTATCAGACCATACAGCACAGCTGCTGATATGCCCTGTAAAGGAAATATGCGCATTTCCATTTTGGCATAAAAGTATTCGGGACTATGCGGCAGAGAATGTCACTAAATTTTGATCATGTATGGAGAGATTATCTTTTTCTGAAATGTATAACACAAACGACCCCAACCTAGCATACAATATATTTTTAGATCAATTTAAACTTTTTTATGACTTGTGTTTTCCTTATAAACAAGTCACAATAAAAACAAATAAGAGATCCAAGTGGATTTCCCGAGGTATTAAGTTATGTAGTAGAAAGAAGAGAAACCTTCTGTGGAAATATAGAACGAATCCCACTGTAGATAATAAGATGACATATATTAAATACAATAAATTGCTTAGAAAAATTATTAGACTAACCCAACGGGCGCAAAATGAATATGGAATTAAAACAATAAAGCTAAATTTACATGGAATATCATAAATAGACATAAAAAAAACTTACCAAGAACTGACATACAAAAATAAACTACAAAAATAATATAATTACAGATCCAATAATAATTGCAAATAATTTTAACGATTATTTTATTGACAAGGTGACACCTATATCTGACTATGGAAAAAAGTAACTTCGCGTATTATAAGCACAAGAGACTCGATTTATATGGCTCCAAGTTCACCATTAGATATTTTAGATATTATAAAGCAACTCAAAAATACGAATAGCGTAGGAATTTATGGAATTTGTACGAAAATTATTAAGTCTGTGGGTGACATTATTAGCAAACATTTGAGCTATATAATAAACCTTAGTATTTGTGATTGAATTTTTCCTGAAGGATTGAAAAAATCGATAGTCAAGCCCATTTATAAGAAAGAAAATAGAGACGAAATCAGTAATTATAGACCAATTGCACTTATACCCGTTTTTGCAAAAATAATTGAAAAATATCTCTATAATCAAACACACATTCTTTGATAAATTTAACATACTATGTAATTAACAAAAAGGGTTCAGGAGAAATAGGTCGATTAATATGGCTATTTATGATTTCCTAGCCATAGTAATGGCCAACATGGATAAAAGAAATCCAGTGTGCGCCATTTACTGTGATATGACGCAGGCGTTCGATTATGTTGACCACAAAATTTTGCTAGACCAACTTAATAATTGTGGAGTTAGGGGTAATGTACTTAAATTATTTAAATCTTATTTGGACCGAAGAAAACAAGTAACAGCCATTACCAGGATAAAGAAAGAGGTGACTTATTTATCGAAAGAACGTCTAGTCAAATTTGGAGTGCCACAAGGTAGCATCTTAGGACCTCTGCTTTTTAATATTTACATAAATGACTTACCTAAGACTACCAAACAACCAATGACCCTTTTTGCCGATGACAGCACTATAAAAATACCATGCAATGAACCTGACTCCTACGAAATTGACATAAACAATTCACTGACATCCATTATATCTTGGTTAGATAATAATAATTTAAAAATAAATCTCTCTAAAACTCAAGTTATGCATTTTAGTCAAAGGGTAACCTCAGCCTCGATACATGACATTGATGTTCGATACAGACATCAATCTATAAACAATGTTACATCGGCCAAGTTTCTGGGACTGTTTATAGATAATAAACTTAATTGGAAAACACATATAAATGAAACAAGTAAAAAAGTAAGTAGTTCTGCCTACGCCTTATACAAACTTGCTCCTATTGTTAACACTGGAGTCCTACTTGCTGCGTATCATGGTTAGGTGGCATCAAGACTAAGATACGGCATTATCTTTTGGGGTAATGCCACAGATAGGGAGCTGATATTTAAAAGCCAAAAACGATGTGTCAGAGCAATGTTTGGTCTCAAAACAATAGAAAGTTGCAGGCCTTATTTTATCCAATACAAAATTCTAACATTTCCGTCATTATATATATACGAAGTGGCAATGTTTGTCAAAAAAACCCTCAGTTGTTTCCACGATTATCGGATGGGTCTAGTCGCAGCAGACGTGATAACAGTAGGCTCTGTATTCACTATGCCAAAACGTCTTTATTGAGCAAGAGTGTATTTTGCATGGGTCCTAAAATATTTAATAAACTGCCTGAGACATATAAAGATTTAAATATAATAAACTTTGGTAACGCTATAAAGAATATGTTGACATCCAAATGTTATTACAGTATTGCAGACATTTTAAATGACTCATTTTAAAATTAATTATCGGCAGATTATTATGTACTTTTCCGACATAGTAACCAAATTTTTGACTTTGTATTTTACTTGTTTTGACATTTGATTTTTGACATTATTTATTTGTACTTCATTTGCGACATTGACGATGATGACTTTATAATTGTGACTTTGATAAGATTTAATTTATGACCTTGTTCTATATTACAACTCTAACATGATCTATAATAAATGCAATTATTATATAATTACTTGACATAATGCGAACTTGATTTTTTTATAACAAATTATTTTTTTGTTATTGACATTAATATTTGTATGCCTATTAAGGCAAAACATGATGATTCTCTGTAACTAAGAACACCTGTACACAACACATGTTTAAACAAATAAATATTATTATTATTATTCACTTTATTTATTACACTTCACATAGTTAATTTTATATTAATAAACAACATTTAAAAAAAAGGTTTAAAAATATAAAAGGGACCACGGAGACCCACCGGTGTCGGGTACAGGGACCTAAGCACCGGTGGTTAGGGCCTCAGAAACAGGAACTTCCTCACGATGCGTGCCGTGTCGAGAAGAACTGCCTTCTGCATCAAGGACTTGATCCAGCTGCCCAGTGCGAGCCTCTTTAGGTGTTGGTCGAGGCACTGGGCGATAAGCCCATTTACCGACACGACTATCGGCACAATGATCGCCGAATCCACATCCCACATGTCAACAATCTCGTGAGCTAGGTCCAAATATTTAATCTCCTTCTCTTTTTCTGCCTTCACGAGATTGCCGTCATGCGGTATGGTGTTATCGATTATCATTGCGAGTCGCTCTGCTCGGTCTATCACTACAATATCAGGCTTATTGACTACAATAGTCCTGTCCGTAATGATAGACCGATCCCAGTACAACAATGCACGACCATTCTCGAGAACTGGGTCGGGCACATATCTGTAGTACGGTACCTCTGAACCAACGAGATTATATTTAAGGGCTAGTTGCTGATGGATTATCCTGGCCACTTGGTTGTGTCTGTGCAAATACTGACCGTTGGCAAGACTCGAACAACCGGACACTATATGCCTGAGAGATTCCCCGGGTTGGTGACACGCCCGACATATGTCAACCGTCCCATCCCTCAGAATATACCTCCGGTAGTTGTTTGTCATGACAACTTCGTCCATAATTGCAAAGACAAAACCTTCGGTTTCTCCAAAGAGATCACCGAATCGCAGCCAGGAGATAGAATCTTTAAAATTTACATCGGTCGCATGTAAGGCCCGGTAGAATCGTCCATGCAGCTCCTTGCCCCTCCATACTTCCCGTCGGTCCTCAGTACTAAGTACTGCAGGTTTGTGCCAGTTCTCTTTAGCCAGAGCGAGCGGGGTAAGTCCGGTATCAATAGTGACTACATCGCGATACCCATCCACACTCATCTGCAGAAAATAATCTCTGAGGTTGCACACCTCGCGGTTATGGAGGGTCTTAGCACATAAAAAGCCTCGACCCCCACATTTACGCGGGATGTACAGCCTCATTACCGATGAGCGTGGATGATGCATACGAGATGCAGTCGGCATTGAACGGACTTTTCTATCCAGGGCATCTAGTTCAGTCTGGGTCCACCTGAGTATGCCGAAGGAATACATAAGGACTGGCATGGCCCACCCGTTGCAGGCCCGCACCTTGTTGCCACCTGATAAAAGACTGTTAAGTACTTTTCTCAGGCGGCCAAAGAACCGAGCCTGCAACGTCTGTTTCATGTCAGTCTCAGAAATATTCAAAGACTGCGACATACCCAGGTATTTGTAGGTCTCAGTTGGGGAGAGGGATCTAAGTTGTATGGAATCTGAGAGTTGTATCCCTGCAGATTCCATAATCCTGCCTCTCTTCACATGCATGACCGCACATTTATCCACACCAAATTCCATCCTGATAGAATTACTAAAGGTTTCAGTTACCTTAAGTAATACAGTCAGTTGGAATTTGTTGGGGGCAAATAATTTCAGGTCATCCATGAAAAGGAGGTGAGATGTAACATGACCTCCTCTCCTCAACTGATAACCTAGCCCTGAAGCCTCTAATAAGGTACTTAGGGGGTTCAGGGCCAGGCAAAACCACAAAGGACTCAGGCTGTCGCCCTGGAATATACCTCGCTCGATCATTATGGGAGCGCCGCAACCCAAGGTCGATCGACACCCTGGATAGCGCAATACAGTCCTCCATTGCCCCATACACGCCCTTAAGAAGGTGCGTAGAGTTGCATCTACTTTGTACAACTCTAGCACCCTCAAAAGCCACGTATGAGGCACGGAGTCGTATGCCTTTTTGTAATCTATCCAGCATGTCGATAGATTCTTCCGGTTACGGCGCACCTGTTGGCTAATGGCCATGTCTATCAGAAGGAGCGCTTTAGTACCACGAGCCCCACTCTTACATCCATTTTGAGAAACAGATAAAATTTAATTGTCAAATATATGTTTAGATAATTTCTGTAACGGATGCCAGGAATCGAACCTTTGCTAGTCCGCTACAGTGCGCTGGTAGTGTGCTGCTGACGTGTGCCTACGACGATGCGTGTTCTTCTATGTGTGTGGACTGTATGGCTTCGATGTGTAAGGGCTTCAGAAATGAAACATCTTCATACGTTGAGAGCGATGCTGTTCAGGTGTGCGGTGCTTGATGGTTACAAGATGGTGGTTGAGACGGCAACAACTGCCCGAATTGGTGGTCGCTTAAGTACCTCGAAACTTTACCTTATCGACGACCATCGCACCGAACACGTGCACAGGGAATCTTTCCTTTATTTTTATTTACAAAACAGTACAAATGTTACGTATGTTTCGATCCTATTATGCATACATACATGTTCTATACATCGTTAGTTAGGTCTCATTAAGTTCTATCTATTGGTATACAATACCTAAACCTAACTATTAGCGTCACTAAGTTATTCCATAAAAACTCCCAAAAAATGCTGCCACACAAGGGCCCGCCCACTATATTTTCTATTGAAAAACTATCGTATACTAAATTTATATATATAATTTTGGTAGGCCGTTGTGTGCAACTATATGGGGCATCTATTAAAACAAACACCATGAAAATATCTTTATTCAATTCGAACATATGACATGATAACTTTGAAGCATAAAAAATTTACAGAATTTCTTAAGTAAATACTATCGTAAGTAAACAAATTTTATAATAAACATACGAATGTTTGTTATTATGCTTATTTTAACTATATAAGGTAATAACTAGCAATAAAAAGGTATCTAGACATGATTTCAAGTCTATATGAAGCTAAAAAACACTTATAAAACTATAATACGAATATGTAAACAAACAGCTGTTTTATGAAGCATTAACTCTTATCTGTCACTACTGATAACGCTATTTATGATTCGATATCTAAGGTCCCTACAGTTAGCACAAGTTTAAGACTAATGTTCATGTATTACATAGTTGTTATATATTAGCAATCTAACCATTTACACTATTTTAGCTATTTTTTAACGTTTTGACACGTCCGGGAACCGAACCCGGTGTACCGCACGATTAGATAACACTGATTTTATTCGATTTTCACTCGCGGTTTCGAATACACTATTCACTGTCATAGTTTTAATGTCTGTCGCGAACATCTCTCCCGCCGTGCAGCAACGCGCGTGACCCGTCGTGTGGCGGTGCTGCAGAGCACCCGGTGAGCGACACCTCGTCACTTGGGCAGGGGGACCAGCTTCTTAGCCGGCCGTTTGAGGACGCCTGCTGCTGTGCGCACCTCGACAGTGCGTATGGCGCCGTCGGCGCCCGGGTAGACAGCCACAACTCGACCGCGCGGCCAGGTATTGCGCGGGAGTTGGCCGTCGGCGATCAGGACGGGGTCGCCGACCTCGAGGTTGAGCCCAGACCCATGGGGCTCCCGCCGGTGTTGCAGCTCGGGTAGGTACTCGCGCACCCAACGGCGCCAGAACATGTCGGCGAGGATTTGGGCGCGCCGCCAGTGCTTGCTGCTGTTGAGGTCAGCCTCGCTGAACTCGCCCAGCGGAGGGAGGCGAGCAGAACCACCGAACAGGATGTGGTTCGGGGTGATGGCCTCGCTGTCTGCTGCGTTGACGGAGACGTGTGTGAGGGGTCGACTGTTTACTGTGTACTCGACCTCACACAGTAGTGTAGCTAGGACTTCTTCGTGCGGATGGCGCTCGTGAAGGACCGTATAGAGGGCGGTCTTCACGCACCTGACGAGGCGCTCCCATGCGCCCCCCATGAATGGCGCTGAGGGGGTGATGAAGCGCCATAAGATGCCACGGCGACTCGCTTCCTCGGCGACGGCGTCTCTCATCTCTCGGTCGGCACCGTGCATGTTGGTGCCGTTGTCCGAGTAGATCTCTGCGGGGCAACCTCGGCGCGCTGCGAACCTGCGCAGCGCCAAGATTGCGGAGTCGGCGCTCAGGCTGGCGGCGACCTCCAGATGTACTGCCCTGGAAGTGAGACATGTAAACAGTGCCACATAACGTTTGTGACGCTGTCTACCGACGGTTACGGAGAGCGGCCCGAAATAATCGAGACCCGTGTAGGTGAAGGGCCTCTGGTGGTGAGCAAGGCGCGTCCTTGGATGGTCCCCTGTGGCTGGCTCAGGCGGCTGCGTTTTTCTAATGCGGCATGGTAGACATCTATGTACTATTTTCTTTGTAGTCGGCCGCAGACGAAGAATCCAATAGTGTTGGCGTATTTCATTGATTACCAACTCTGTACCGCTGTGATGTAATTTTCTATGCGTCCAATCTATGTATAGCTGTGTAATACGATGATCGCCGTCTAAGATCGGCGGTCTCTTTGTTTGTTCGGAGATTTCTTCTGTAGCTATTATACGACTGCGTAGAGTGATAATTCCGTTGTTCATCTCCACGGGTAACGAATACAGGCGGCTGTCTCTGGCGACACCTCCTCCGCGCCGCAGCTCCCGAAGGTCGGCGCCGAAGGAGTCCTCTTGTACCGCCTTCACAAGAAGGTCCTCGGCGCCGCGGGTGTGTTCTGCGGAGAGAAGCACGAAGTTTCGGGAGTCGGCGGCTGGATGAGGTGCCGCTCTGCCCGACTTGATGTTGTGCTTCGTCTTCGTCACGTGACGCCAATCTGGATCCTTCTGTCTATTTTTCTGCGTTCTTTTATAGAGAACCTTCTCTGCGGTTTTCTTACATAATGCTATAAATTGTAGAACTCTTGCTGTCGCTCGTAAGAGCCTCTCCCATTTGGAAAATCTATACGGGTCCGGTACGGCTTCTATAATTCTATGTGTTTGACGTTTCTCTACAGCTGTCAGTGTGCGCTCTTCGCCTGTCGCTTCAGGGGCGATGTGCTTCTCTACGGGCCATAGTGACGGGTCTTCGTACAGGAACGACGGTCCGGTGTACCACTCGTGTTCGGAGTTAAAGCTGTTTGGCACGTCGCGTGTAGCCGCATCCGCCGCGTTCAACTTCGTAGGTACCCAGCGCCAATCTTCAACTTTACTATGCTCTTCTATGGCGGCTAGGCGGTGCGCGACGAATGGTTTGTACGCCCGTGCTCCTTTTCTTATCCACGTTAGTACGGTCTTGCTGTCCGTCCAGTACACGACGGCCTCGGGTTTGACGCGATGTTCTTCTATTACCGCTTGAGCGACTCGCGTACCCATGACGGCGGCTTGCAGTTCGAGTCTCGGGATTGACACCACCTTAAGCGGTGCCACTCTCGCCTTCGCCATAACGAGCGTCACGTGCACACGCCCATCTGGTGTAGTCGCTCGCCAGTACACCGCTGTTGCGTAGGCCACTTCACTGGCGTCCGTAAAGACATGTACTTGGAGTGTACAGGCGTCACTGTACCCGGGGTAACACCGCGGGATGCGTATCGACTTCAACTGTTCTAAATGCTGTATCCACGATGCCCATTGCTCTCTGAGGCTTTCGTCAAACTTCTCGTCCCAATTTGTACCGAGTCGCCAGGCTTCCTGTAGTATCTCTTTGGCTCAAACAGTCACGGGCGATGCGAGGCCGAGTGGGTCGTATAGCGACATAACTATTTTCAACGCTTCCCGTTTCGTAGGCGCTTCGGTGCCGATGAGTCCGTCTGGAAGCCGTGCGAGTGTAAGGTTGAAGCTCAGCTCGTCCGCGCTCGTTTTCCACATCAAGCCGAGAATTTTCTCTTCTTGCCCCTTGCTGGCGAGGCCGACTGTCTCCTGGCGATGTTGACTTGGTTCTATTGCTTCGATGACGTTTCTAGAGTTCGACACCCATTTCGTGAGGTGAAAGTGCGCTTGTCTGTGTATGTCTCGCACCCGTGACGCTATACTCGTCGCTTCCTGTTCGTTCCTGAAGCTGTCCAGATAGTCATCCATGTAATGATTATCTATGATGGCTTCTGCTGCTTCCGGGTACTCTTCTGCGTGCTTGCGAGCGTTCCAATTCTTCGCGAATATAGCTGTACACGGTGAGCTTGCCGCGCCGAAGATAATGGACTTCATACGGTATTCCTGGGGCGGTCCCTCCCGCCGGTCACCTCTCCACAGCTAGCGCAGCGCGTCTCAGTCTTCTGGGCGTACTCTCACCTGCATAAACATCTCTGTTATATCAGCTGAGACGGCGACGCGGTGTCGACGGAACCTCATCAACACCCCCGGCAACGATTGTAGCAAGTCCGGTCCCGTGAGTAGGTAATCGTTGAGTGACATACCTCTGGTCTTCGCGGCGGCGTCGTGAACTATACGAATCTTCTCAGGCTTCATGGGGTTGTGTACATCGAAGTGAGGCAAGTACCAAGTCTTCCCTGGCGTACTATTCATGGGAGCTTCTTCTGCGTATCCCTTTTCTATCAGCGAGTTCATCTGTTCTGTATATCTTGTTTTCAACTCTATGTTTCTATCTAATTTTTTCTCTATGTGTGCGAGCCTCCTTGCCGCGTTCTCGTAACTATCTGGCATGACGATGTCTTCTTGTTTCCACAGAAGAGCCGTCTCTATATGTCTATCTTCTAATTGTTTCGTATGTTTTTCTAACATATCTGTAGCCCGCTTCTCGGGGTCCGAGTTCGGTCGACGTGGGTTCACTATGAGCGATTCCAGTGCGAAATATTCTTTCAGTTGCGCTTCTATGTTTTCATCTATAGCGGAGAGACCGTTGACGAAGTGTACGGTGTTTCCCAAGGTGCGTGAGCGCGCGCCGTGCAGCACCCATCCCAGCGATGTAAGCGATGCCACCGGTTGATCGTTGGGTCCTCTTCGTACTGCGTTCGCTATGAGCAGGTGCCAGTTGCCTTGACCTATTAGCACCTTTGGCACGCCTATGTCATACACCAGCTTCTTCTTGATGCCTTCGAGGTGTTTGCAGTCTATCAGGTCCTCTTCGGCGATCTTCTGCGGCGACAGGTGTAGGCTGGCTACGGTGCGCGCACACAAAGGCACTTGTTTGCTGTCGGCGCCGGCTCCTCGTATTTGTATGTCTACGCGTCGCGACGTTGGCATGTCGATCGACGTATCGCCTATGGCACGGATCGTAAACGGGTCCAGGCTCCCTTCCGCGCCGACTTCCTTGGCTATGTCTTCGTCTATGAGCGATACGGTGCTTCCGTCGTCGAGTAGGGCGAACGTAGACGCCTCTCCCGCCGGTCCGACTATCTGCACGGGCACTATCTTTAAGTATGCTTGAGCCTTTGCACGTATGCACGAACTGGCGACCGTTTCTTGCTTTTCTATGTTCACGTCTTCGGTCTTATGGGCTCCTCTATCGTAGTGAAGCAACTGGTTGTGTGTAGCGCGGCATCCCTCTACACCGCACTTCTTGGGCTTGCACGAGTGTTCTATTCGGCGTATGCGTAAGCAGCGAAAACACAATCCATGCTGCTTAGCTAGCTGCCATCTCTTCTCTGCGTTGGCGTTACGAAACGTGCTGCAGGCCGACGAGTAGTGTCCTTCGCGTTCACATATCCTGCACTTCGCGTTAGACGTGTCCGTATGCGTTCGCTTCTCCGTCGCCGTCGCCGTGTACGTCCTCTGCACGGTACGTCTGCTTGGCGGCCCATCGGTGATGTTCTCAGCCGGCGCGAACGCGCTACAGTAACGCGCGTACTCTGTCACGAAGTCACTGAATCGGCTGAGGTCCGGCTTCGACTGGCACTTCTCGGTATACGTCTTGTACCACTGCACACGTAGCGAGTTCGGTAGCTTCTCGGTCAACACGCGCACTAGCTCCGCATTGATGAGGTAGTGTTCCTTTTTCAACGCACGAAGTGTGACGACGCCGCTTCTAATCTTGCTCGCGAACGCGCATATGTCCTTGGGTGCTTCGCTACAGCGTGGCAGGGTCCTCAGCTTGTCCGTCTCTGCCTGTGCGATCGAGTCTGGTCGTCCGAACTGCAGCTCCAACTCCTTCATAATCTCATCTGGTCGCGCATGCCCAATCAGTTCAGAGCTAACTGTTTCTAACGCTCTTCCCTTGAGACTTCTTCTCAGTCTCGCTGTATTCTCCACGTCGTTGAAGAAATTCTTGGTGGTGTCGTATATCGCCTTGAACGACAGCCACTCGGTGTGCGCGCCGCCGAACGTCGGTAGCGTCATGATGACTTTCGAAACCGCCGGGTGTGGTGCAACTATCGATGTGTCCGGTGGCTTCCTGTCGGCGAGCGCGGCGATCGCGGAGGTGAGGTCCGTGATGAACGGCTTCAGCGAATCCCCTCCCTGTTGATGAACGTCCATCTTCTGTGAGGGCGGTCCATCTTCTATATCTATCTTCTGTGCCCCGTCGACGTCCCTCTTCTTAGTGGGCGCCGATACCACTATATCTATATCTTCAGGGCCGGGCTGGGGTTCCGGAGCCTCTTCCAACCACGAACGTATGTAATCTTGCTTTGACTGTCCATCCTCGTCGTAGTCATCGGAGTCCGCCTCCTCTTCAGCCTTCTGTAGTGCTAACTGTGCTAACTGTAGTTTTATCTTCAAAACTTCTTCTCGAGCCAACATCACATTTCTATTGGAGCGTCCCGTAGCTGCTGAGCGTTGGTGGCGTTCCCTTGTTGGCTTCTTTCTATCTCTATTTTCTATTATACTATGTTGCGCTGTACAAACGCTCGATCTATCGGATGGTTGCAACGTCCTTTCCTTGCCATCTTCGTTTTTCGACTGCACCTCTGCTCGCTCCCTTGCATCTTGAGTGATGTTTCGTTCGTCCCTCCCCGCGGGGCCGGGGGGGGCCGGCGGCGGCGCGTCGCTCCCGACTGTTGTCGACGGCGATCGCGGTGGCCCGTCGTGACGGACGACCGCGGCGGCTGGGTTGCGGGCAGCGGCGGCGCGGGCAGGGGTACTGGAACTAGGCCCGGCGCCGGCCGCTCCCCCGGCGACCTCGGGAGCACGACCTCTTGAACGCGTCGTAGGCATTCTTCAATCCGGCTCGAAGCGACCAACAAATGTAACGGATGCCAGGAATCGAACCTTTGCTAGTCCGCTACAGTGCGCTGGTAGTGTGCTGCTGACGTGTGCCTACGACGATGCGTGTTCTTCTATGTGTGTGGACTGTATGGCTTCGATGTGTAAGGGCTTCAGAAATGAAACATCTTCATACGTTGAGAGCGATGCTGTTCAGGTGTGCGGTGCTTGATGGTTACAAGATGGTGGTTGAGACGGCAACAACTGCCCGAATTGGTGGTCGCTTAAGTACCTCGAAACTTTACCTTATCGACGACCATCGCACCGAACACGTGCACAGGGAATCTTTCCTTTATTTTTATTTACAAAACAGTACAAATGTTACGTATGTTTCGATCCTATTATGCATACATACATGTTCTATACATCGTTAGTTAGGTCTCATTAAGTTCTATCTATTGGTATACAATACCTAAACCTAACTATTAGCGTCACTAAGTTATTCCATAAAAACTCCCAAAAAATGCTGCCACACAAGGGCCCGCCCACTATATTTTCTATTGAAAACTATCGTATACTAAATTTATATATATAATTTTGGTAGGCCGTTGTGTGCAACTATATGGGGCATCTATTAAAACAAACACCATGAAAATATCTTTATTCAATTCGAACATATGACATGATAACTTTGAAGCATAAAAAATTTACAGAATTTCTTAAGTAAATACTATCGTAAGTAAACAAATTTTATAATAAACATACGAATGTTTGTTATTATGCTTATTTTAACTATATAAGGTAATAACTAGCAATAAAAAGGTATCTAGACATGATTTCAAGTCTATATGAAGCTAAAAAACACTTATAAAACTATAATACGAATATGTAAACAAACAGCTGTTTTATGAAGCATTAACTCTTATCTGTCACTACTGATAACGCTATTTATGATTCGATATCTAAGGTCCCTACAGTTAGCACAAGTTTAAGACTAATGTTCATGTATTACATAGTTGTTATATATTAGCAATCTAACCATTTACACTATTTTAGCTATTTTTTAACGTTTTGACACGTCCGGGAACCGAACCCGGTGTACCGCACGATTAGATAACACTGATTTTATTCGATTTTCACTCGCGGTTTCGAATACACTATTCACTGTCATAGTTTTAATGTCTGTCGCGAACAATTTCGTTCTCAAAATGGATGTAAGGAGTTTATATAAAGTTGGTAAGCACGTAATTGGCCTATTATTCTTGGGGTCCGTGGTATTGCATACAGGAAGATACCTGACTTGCAGTATCCCGCTGTATTGCATACAGCGGGATACTGCAAGTCAGGTATCTTCCTGGAACCCATACCATTTCTATATCCCTTATCCTTTTTGAGGAGTTCGATATTGTCAACCTTTTTCTATTGCAATAGTTGGGGTGGTCAATTCGAGGGTGCATGGTGGGTTCCTCTTTCCTTCCATTAGGTTACAATGGAGTTCCGCCAAGTAACGCCTGAATCAATCAATCAAGCATGCGAACTTCGGAGCCATTTAAGCCAAAAATTGTGCAGTCCGTCCGGTCCCGCTGACTTCCAATTTTGTAACGGACGGACTGCACTGGCTATGTCGTCAGTTGTTATATTTATTGGCTCCATAGATGGAATTCGTTCACATGCTCGCTCAACATCCCCAATCCAATCACCCTCTTCATAGTTGACGGGCATCGACCAGATGCTGCGCCAAAATGTAACAGTGGAATCATCATTTGGTCGACACCCATCACCATTACTGGCCGAGGAATCAGGGTGCTCCCATCCCCGGTACACACACTTTTCGTCTCTCTGGAATGTGCGATTCAGGCAATATCGATCCACTCTTTTTTTATATCGCCGAATACGGTTTGCCCATGCATAAAGCTTTTGTTTTAGAAAGTCGATGCGCTCTGTAACTCGAGACAAATAATCTTGGGAACTGATACCAGTTCCCGCGAAGGCCCGAGTCACAAAGCGCATCACTCTCGGTCGTGTATTGCCGGCTCTAAAGGAAGACAGCTTACCAATGAGTGCCCTGGTCTCAGCGATATGGCTCTCAATCCTGCATTGCCATGCTGGCACCATAACGGAATGTCGAGTAGCGGTATTATTTATAGGCAATTTAACTCCTGCTACTCGACATGCCGTAACAGCCGCACAATACAGGATTGACTGTGTATCGCTGAGATTTTCACTATTGTCAAAATAGATTGACAATAGTGAATCCAAGGCACTCACTAGCGCTATGTTTTTCTTAGGCATGGGCAACCGAGGCAAACGAGGCCGAATACTTGGATTCATGGATAGGTATTCCCCAATAGCACATTCCAAAGTGCTCCTTAATTGATCATTGTACTGGGTACTTACATGAGAAGTCTCGTCATCTACCTCTTCATGGACGAAATTAAGATGTTGCTGTTGAGCAATCACTGTCCCAGTTTGCAATGAAGAAGTGATGGGGAGACCTCTCCGTACGTCAGAGCGAAGTCTCTCAAACATGCTATCATCCAACAGACGGCACCGCTGGATGGCCCGCACTTGATCCGATAGCCGTTGTGTTGACACGATGACAGCTGGCTCAAGCGCCTGAAACAAAAGCAGCATCCGATCACGGTACGCACTGAGGTTAGTTCCCCCCTCTGTGGCCACAAAATATGCCCGCATGACGTTTTCATTCATCGAACTCGTCCATCTCATGCGGTGCACATCACCACCGGTAGCGGGGGCCCTGTTCGAAACCGGTGGGTCTCGGGGTCCCAAGCGTGTCGGTGGCCGGCCTCTCTCTCTCTGACGTACAGGTGGTGGCGACGACGGCGGCGAGAAGTACTCGTCGCTTGACGAACTCGACGCCTCTGTGATTGCCGACGACGCTGATGCGGGTGCCGGCGGCTGCGAGGCGGAGCTGAGCGACGAGTCCAGGGGTGTTATGCGTGCTGCTGCGGCTGCCCTGGCTCTAGTCAACATAATTGTCTTGATATTTTCCTTTCTTTCAGAGTAAATTCATATTTTGTTGATTTTTATTTGACAGTTGTCATCTTTGTATTTCTTATATGGTTTGTAAATGTTTCGTTCCGTAAAACTGATATTTCATAAAATAAATTATCCTTGTTGTTGTTATATAATATATATGAGCTATAAGAGTAATATTAAAATTCAATTAAAAATATCCAAGAAAATTTTCATGTTGACGTTTTGCTGTGTTGCCAGATTATTATTATTATTATTTTCTCGGTTTAAGGACCAGATTTACTTATCAGTTATCTTTTAACGATAAAATAAATGAAAAGAGTTGGAATATATATTTATATATGTAATTGAATACACGTATCCTCCTTTCACTTAGCGTTATCCCAGTTTCAATCTGAGGTCCGCTTACTAGTCTAACCGGATTTGGCTGAATATTAGCTTTTCCACAGAGTGACTGCCTGTCTATCCTCCGCAACCCGTAGGGATAGCGATATTCCATGGTTTAGTCTAGTGTCAGTTTATTTAGAAGGTACTGACGCCCTATATCGACTGTCAAAGATCTTCATGACAACCGGGACCGACGGCTTAACGTGCTCTCCGAGGCACGGGACAAGCGATAATTAATAATTCAATACGCACATAACTCCGAAAAGTCATTGATGCGCGGCGTGGATTCGAACCCGATACCATCTGCATGGCAGTCCGTTGGTTGGTACCAACAGACTGCCATAGTCTGTTGTCATATCCACTCAGCTATCGCTGCCTTTTTATTGAATACACGTATATTTTTTCTAATTCATTTTATTCGATATCAATAAAAATTTATTAAATTGAGCGTCTAACACGTAAATTGGACATCTCTTTTTTTACTTTTGACGTTTTCGGTGCTATATATCGCACCGAAAACTGTGTCTCTTTCACACCTTAGTATTCGTTTTACTATCTCTGTCTTGAGTACAGACGATGACAAAAGTATTTATAGTCCATTCAAAAGTTACATTTGGGGTTGCATTTATCTGACGATTGTTTTTTTTAAATCTTTATTTTTAACTAGCTTTTGCCCGCGGCTTTGCGCGTGTTAAATTCGGGGTAACACATATCTAATTTCAGTCTCAAGTTGTGTAAGAACACTCCTGATTATTCTAAAGAGTCAGAAGCTCTATAGGGTACAAAATAACTCGGTGACTCGGTCAGTATCCATGACAAATGTCAAAGCCATGTTTCAATACATATCCAAATCTATAAACACTTTCACATTTATAATTTTAGTAGATAGAGAAAATCGTTTCAGCCGTTTGAGCGTAGTATATAATTATTAATTTAGATATGCGAACAATGTTATCACCGTGTACAATATGACAATATATATGATGTGACAGTACTGACAGATAGCACATGCGCAGCACTCAATATTTCGCGCATGCGTTCTTACTTCCAAGAGGAAAATTTATGCCGTACAAACTACTATCCTCCCTACAATCCCTCCTAGTTTAATTTTTGCAACTTATGGTAGCCTATGTCCGTCTTCATGGTCCAATATATCTCTATATTAAATTTCAACAAAATCGGTTCAGCCGTTTGCGCGTGAAAACGGAACATACATACATACATACACACTTTCGAATTTATAATATTAGTAGGGATTTGGGGTTTTTATCCTGCACGGATATGTCAACCCAATCGTACCTTATTATAAATTAAGTACACACATAAATTATACATCATAAAAAAAATATTTATTTATCAGACGATGCAATTGTATTTTACAGATGTGTGAGAAGGGCTATTTATTGTAAAGTTTGATTCTAATTTATGGGGACGTACCTCTTCTCCCTCGGCCACCATATTGGAAAGTGTGCAGATAGATTTTCTTGATTATCTGGTAAACTATTGGCCGCACAAAGAATATGTAAACGAGATTTTAATTGCAAATTAAATTCTCTACAACTTTAGTCATAATTTTTTTATCATAATGCAAATATATAAAACATATATCTTTAGATAATGATCTATAGAGGTCCTATACACCCATGGATACTTATTCATGTGTGCATATCATGCGTGCCATGTTCCAAATACCTATTTATTTGGAATACAACACGAGCGCATTCTTAATTGCGACTTAAAAGATGTGTCTACCCAAAGAAAAATCCGTTCGATCCACGTTTGTCAATGCAATTTTCAAAAAAAATACTGCAGCAGTCAGGTATGTTTCTTTTGTTTCCGATTGTTCAACAGGCTTATGGATAACCTTCTAAAATATTTTTGATATGACTGAAATTAATGCTATAGGTCTGTAACGAGTCGTACTATGTTTATCATGTTTCTTAAAGAGCCGTTTTATTAAGGTCCTTTTTAATTCCGTGGGAACTACTCCCTGCATAATACCGAAAATTATGTGGCTCATTGGATTTGATATTTTATTACACGGTTTTCGGTATTTAGTTGATACACAATCGTATCCAGTACTGTTTTTAGACCTTAGTTTAACATTGTTTATGTTTCGGTTAAAATATCTGCCACTTTTGTCAGGTGAGGTGCATTCATGATAAAATACTACTTGTATATAAATGATATAAAGTCTGGCAATAACAGTTTTCTACACGAGTATACATGCGCGGTAATTCGCAAAGGCTAGCTTCAGACCCGCCATGATTCGTCGGCCGTAGTGTACTTCGGCGTATTCGCTCAAAACGATAGTGATATCATGTCAGTGTCAACATGGATTCTGACGGCTCAGTGCGTCAACGCTTGTACGAGTTGCGCGTGTGCCAAAAAGCGCGCCTACATGCGCTTTCAAAAACGAGCTTATACGCGCTTCTATCATCAGCCTTTACCAGTCCACTGCTGGACTAGGCCTCTCCTTTGAAAGGAGGAATTGGCCTACTATACCACGCTGGCCAAACGGGTTGGTATAGGGTTTGTAATTTTGTATCAAGTTTTCCTTCTCTTACAGTGCTGTTCTCTGCATAATATGCTCCCTCTGTCGGCGCTTACGACACCCATGGGATGACATGGGGTGGTGACAATCCGTATTCTTAATCCGTCACCACACGGAGACGCGCTTTTATACGCGCTTATAAAACGCTAATGTGAAACCGCCCTTAGGCACGAGTCGACTTATCTCACATTGCTCAATGTTATAAGTAAAGAATTACGAATGTAATAAGGAGATTAGTACACATAACTCCTTTTTACTTTTTATGTTTTGCTATTTATGACTAGACTCCATTTTGTTATTTGAGATTGACAAAATCAAAATACATTCAATTGACTTATCTCCTTTTTACCATAAAACTTAGTGATCTACTTTATCTAACTGGGTAATTAGCTAATTTTTCGAATTTTTACTCACCGCCTTTTACCTTGACACCACAGAGTTTCGCTTGCACCTCGATCTGACAATGTTTGACAACCTCATGCAAATTATTAGTCACCAAGAACCTAAACCAAAATTGGTAAACACTATCTTGGTCGACTGTACCTACTATTATTATTCTGTACCTACCAAGCACCAACATACCTACCTATCTACATCGTACCTAGCTCAGATCGGGAGATAGATATCTAGCATCCTATTTACCTAACTCTTTATCTCATTATCTATCATTGCACCTAAACTCTTACGTCATTACCTACCTATTTAATACCTACCATTTCAATCTGTGTAGGTACCAGCCTAGACTATCGACCTACGTGCTTGCTTATTATCTATATTCCTAGCTTATCCTTTTTTGAAATGCAGGTAGGTAGGTACTGTACAAGGTGTGATTTTCCGGGAAAGTAAGGCAGCTCCTAGTACATACTACTAATGTGCCTATGTATGTAGGTTGCTGGGGACCCTAATTCGTGTGAAAAGTATCACCCAAACTGCTTAACTTCACCTGTATCTACCTATCTGTGTACCTTACCCAGATTAACTATACCGACCTATTTTCATACTGACTTAGCTTACTATTTATTTATCTTAGCATTTACTTTATTACTTAGCAGTGGATTTTTATTATTTAGCAGTGGATTAGCATTGGCTCTTATTTTATTACTTAGCAGTGGATTCTTGCAATTGATTAACGTCTCATATTTAACTTTTGAGGTAAAAATCATTAACCAAATTGAAGTATGTGAGACCTCTACACTGATGGTATTGAAAGCGACTCCCTGAAAACACAACAAATTTTTATGCCGAAGTGAAGATACCAGAAGACCTAAAATTAATAAGCCACTTTGGTGAAAGTTTGTCATCACTGGGCTTAGAGCCTGTTCTTGACTCAGATTTTAACGCGTGCCTAAAACCGTCTCCAGATATCAGTTGATTCGGTCACTATGGTACTATGCTTGATGACGTTTGCAGAGACGTGACTGTAGATGAAAATTTTACTTCTGTTCTTGCTGGCAATGAAAGTCAGGCAAGGAATTAGTAGTTGCGCTCAAGAAAATGTGCAATACAAAGTCTCCCAGACAAATGCACAATGTTGCGATAGTAATGATCATCCTGAGTCATCAAATCCAAGTACAAGTATCACTGTACCACTACATGTTACAGACGAAGATCCTAATAATCATTATATGGACGAAGGACGAAAACGAAGGAGCAATGCTGAGCCAGATCAATGGAAGTGCAACGTAAATAAAACCTAAGAATGGAAGGCAAACTATATTTGGGGTTTACCAGAGAATCTGACAAAGTAATTCAAAACAAACCGACAGAGCCGGCGTATGAAAGAAACATGCAAAAGTGAATTGTGTGAAAATTCGAAGTATACTGTGACAAGTTTACAGAAGAACAGAGAAAAGGAATATTTGAACATTTTTGGTATATTGATTGGAAAGAGAGAAAGGCTTTTGTATGAGCACAGGTCACACAAAAACCTACGAAGAAAGTGTGCGTTACCCCAGCCAGAAAATGTCGAAAATGGTCATTTAAATGTTATAGATAATAATAACTTGTTCAGCTTCTGTAAATGTTGCGAACATTTTAAAATTTGTTGCACTTGTAGTTTTTTAGTTATTTCACAAAAACATTTCCTGCTGTGGTAACGTTACCGCAGCCAGACATTTTCTTTTTTAATGGGAATATTGAAATAAATATTGGCTATATAATTAGTTGTCTAGACGAGGTAAATGTTGCAACTTATTTTTCACCACTGCAGCTCAAACATGCCGCTTTTGCTGCGAGACAACAGTGAACAAAACGCGATTTTGATTCGAGCGTGAGTAAAAGTAGCTTTTTAATTTTTCAATCTTCAGTGTCACGAATTGACATTGTTCAGCCATAAATTTGGAACATTCGAATGTTACTGAGCCCTGTCTCTTTCACGTGCATATAAAAAGTGAGTGAAAAAACAAAACCCTTCGAATTCGAAATTCGATTTTGGAATTCGACCTCAAAGAAAACACCTACGGCAACGCAAAAAAAAAAGATATTTGTAATAAAGAAATTACTTTTCTTTATATGTTATTGTTTACATGTTTAATTTATTATTGTATTTTAATAAAAATAAGTCTAATTAATAGTATAAAATTAGTATTTAACCAATACATTTTTATTTAGAATTACAACAATGATACATTTGAAAAATAAACATCAGGGACGCGGTATTAAAACGTGATTTAAAAAAGTAGCGGGAATAAAAATTTCGCTGATGCTGATACAGTAGGTATAGAGTAACGTGTTAAATTATATTAATATATAAAATAATCTAAAAAGATGAGTGAAACTAGCGATGATGACTGTACTTTAACACCAGAAGAGTTAAATCAACAAGTGATTATGCAGAATTCAATCTATTCCTGTTCATTTCTGTGTCTCCTAAGTAATATTCTCACTGCTGTGGTGAAAAGTTATGTGTGCTACACGAGAGCAAAGCTTTTTGTATCTTGTGCTGTTGAGTCCCTCACCACGCTCAGGATTCTAACTTTGATTCACTCGCTACGCTCGTGAATCAATCATAGAATCCTTCGCTCAAAAAACAACTTTGCTCTCTTGTTGCACAAATAACTATTGTAGTTGTTCTATCTTCGGCTGCGAAGTTATTCGAGTTCCTGCTGGAGTAACGTTTGTGGTTTTGCTGGATCTTTGAAACGGTTAAGCGGATTCTTATCAACTTTTGTACATGACTTCTTAAGAATTAGTTTAATTAGTTGTGCAATAAAAAAAACAAAAATAATGCACAGTTCAAAGGTTATCTAAATAAATATAAAAACACTTCAATAGGTCCTAACATTTTAAATAGGAGCTCTAAAGACTTAATTTAAACGTTATTTTCTAGTTAATAACTGCCTTCAAGTGTATGTGAAGTTTCATTAGTATCCTGTGAGTAATTAACAAATTATGATGAAATTCAGTTCTCCACGTTCACGCTCACAATGAGCGCGGAGTTATTTAGCCACCGATGACTCTGTATGTGGATATATAAACTGAATGATATTGCAATAATTATTTGCTTAGTTCAGTTTTATACCGGTAAAATTTCAGCGTAGCACATACAAAAATTAAAGAGATAGGTAATAAAATAATAGTTATTTGTGCAACAAGAGAGCAAAATTGTTTTTTGTTTCGAGTGCTGATTTTGAGACCCGAGCAAGCGAAGGATTCTATGATTGATTCACGAGCGTAGCGAGTGAATCAAAGTTAGAATCCTGAGCGTCGTGAGGGACTCAACAGCACGAGATACAAAAAGCTTTGCTCTCGTGTAGCACACATAACTTTTCACCACAGCAGTGAGACCACATATTACTTAGGAGACATAGAAATGAACAGGAATAGATTGAATTCTGTATTAATCACTTGTTGATTTAACTCTTCTGGAGTTAAAGTACAGTCATCATCGCTAGTTTCACTCATCTGTTTAGATTATTTTATATATTAATATAATTTAACACGTAACGCTATACTGTATCAGCATCAGCGAAATTTTTATGCCCGCTACTTTTTTAAATCGCGTTTTAATACCGCGTCCCTGATGTTTATTTTTCAATTAATGTATCATTGTTGTAATTCCAAATAAAAATATATTGGTTAAATACCAATCTTATACTATTAATTGGACTTATTTTTATTAAAATTCAATAATAAGTTAAACATATAAACAATAACATATAAAAAAAAGTAATTTCTTTATTAGAAATATCTTTTTTTATTTGCGTTTCCGAAGGTGTTTTCTTTGAGGTCAAATTCCAAAATCGAATTTCGAATTCGAAGTGCTTTGTTTTTCACTCACTTTTTATATGCATGTGAAAGAGACAGAGCACAGTAAAATTCGAATGTTTCAAATTTATGGCTGAACAATGTCAATTCGTGACACTGAAGATTGAAAAATTAAAAAGCTACTTTTACTCACGCTCGAATCAAAATCGCGTTTTGTTCACTGTTGTCTCGCAGCAAAAGCGGCATATTTGAGCTGCTGTAGTGAAAAAGTCATTAGGCGGTGCAAGCCTGTGGTAACTCGACCATGTTTAGATGGTCACAAAAAAGCGACCGCGTCGTACATTATGCTATCTTCTAAAATGTTTAGTATAATACACCTTACAAGTTCGGTACAGACGCGTACACTGTTAAATACATAACGTTATTATTATTATCTTTCAGACGCTTATTCGATACAGGTATCTATTAAGTGCACACAATTAGGTATTTGACTAAATTATCGAATTAGTCCGTCAGTTCAAAATTAGACCATAAAACAGTAGGACTTACCTACTGTAAGCATTTTACTACTTTGCAGCATTGTGATGTTATTTCAATTACCATTGATCTGTGATTTTTAACCCGTGAGAAGGCGCATTATGAGCATTTTGCTCACGCATAAATTCTTTGCAGTAAATTTCAACTTTAGCTAAACTGCGTCACTACAAGCTTCTAAGTACCTTCTTAGAATTTCACCCCCTCTCCCCTGACGCATATACCGTGCTGCTCAGTGCCACCAAGACTGCGTGGTGATGGGTTTGTGTGAGGTGCATCGTGAAGCGCGGCATTTTGCTCATCGCGCGCCCGTTCGTGTAAGTATTTTTTTCTTAATAACAAAATTGATTTGTTTGTTTTTTCGTAGTTATTGTGCACAGTTATTAATTAACTTTGTGGATATATTATTTACATGTTTTATTTGTTTCTTACAGTAAATAAGGTCTATAATGGGTGATCGGCAAGCGTCTCAAAGGAGAATGGGTGGTTTCGCGCCCATGTGTTGTAACATCTTGAGAACTATATCAGACTAGACGGTGCCCGCAGCTGCGCCCGCACAATAACTGTTTCTGTCGGATCCCGTGGGAGTCCCGGGAAATCCCTTCTTAGGACACCATTTTAGTTACCAAGGAACATACATGCTAAATTTCAGCTTCATGCGCCCCGTATTTTTGGCTGTAGCTTGTCTGTCAGTCAGTCAGTAACGCAAGAATTTTATATATTCATAAAAGATCTCAATAAGAGTATTTTCTTTTTGTATGGGCGTACCTCTGTAACATGTGCAGGAAAAAACGTATAGTAGCTTAAAATATAAAATTTGCGCATTCTTATCTGAGCGAACACCTAAGTTGTTTGTAACTGTCCCTGCGACACAGGATTATAATTATAATATTCAACCACATTCACACAACATCATCTAGTCCCAAACTAAGCAGAGCTTGTACTATGGGTACTAGACAATGGATAAACATACATATATCCTTTTTTTGTAAATACATACATATTATACATAGAAACACCCAGACCAAGACAAACATTCATGTTCATGCACACAAATGTATGACTTGAGCGGGAATCGAACCCGCGACCTTCGGCGTAGCAGTCGCTTACACTCCCGCTATACCAATCGGTCGTATAGCATTAGAAAATCAAAATATGCATAGAAATATGCTAGGCAAACCAATTGTTTTATCACTAGTAGATACCAGTAGGATTAGGCGTACAGTCAACAGCAAAAGTAGATGATCAAAATCAGAAATCAAATATTAATGAACGGAGTTCGCGTCAGAACTATATGACGTCAAAGTAAATCAAAAGTATGTGATTGTAAATTATACCAATCATTTGCTACTAGTACAGCTGTCATATATTCGTGATCAGTAAAATTCATCAATATTGTATTCGAAATGCAAATTTATATTATTGTACATGACATCCGAATTACAGATTGACATTAAAGAGTTTCGATACTTGGATTTTTGCACTATTCCAACAGAACTCTTCAGAGAGGTTGGACTAATAAGGTTATATTTCTTTGGAACTCTTGCTAACAGTGTGACAAAAGCGCGAAGTAAATATAAATAATGCATACATACATACATAGACTCACGCCTGTTTCCCCGGAGGGGTAGGCAGAGGCATACTAAACGCCCACTTTTCGCCAGTATTTTGATCCCACGTAATAGGTGGCGAGCCTATTGCCGCTTATCGGGATATTTGGTTTGCCAGAGCCTCGTCTGTTGATCGGCAGGTGCACCACTTGCAGGTGAGGTTGGCTTGGGACCCTAAGTTCTTGGTGGGAACCCTATGCACCATAATAACCATAATCACCATAATTTTATCAGAAAAAGTACAACATAAAAAAGAAACAAAACGCAAGGCATAGCATTAGCACAGTGTAATAATATCTTTATACTGTGGCATAAGTCTGTGACAGATAGATACACTGTGTACTGTGACAGATATATTGTAGCCGACTAGGCAAAAGCAATCATTGAGTTATAATACTTATAATTTTGTATCGCATCAGCTACTTTTGAACATTGACATAAATGCACAAACATGCAAAGATAGTAATATTTATTGAATTATGGTTTTGTATCACATCAGTTACTTTTGAACATTGACATAAATGCACAAACATGCAAAGATAGTAATATTTATTGAATTATGGTTTTGTATCACATCAGTTACTTTTGAACATTGACATAAATGCACAAACATGCAAAAATAGTAATATTTATTGAATTATGGTTTTGTATCACATCAGTTACTTTTGAACATTTGACAGAAGTTACAAAAAAGAAAATACATGAGAGATGAAATTTGGTAAAATTATATTGAATATACAAAGACTGCCTCTGTGGACCAGTGACTGCCTCCGTGGTCGGGTGGATAGCGTATGCGTCTGCTGATCGGAAGTCTCGGGTTAGATTCCCGGGTCGGGCAAAAGTGTTTCTGGGTTTTTTCCAAACTCTCAGTAGCAGCACGGAGTCTGGTGATGTGCCCGGTAGCAATTCATCTGCTTTTCCGTAAAACATAACAAATTAAATTACTGGGGTACTTCAAAAATAAGTATGAATAAATTATTTGCCTCATGATTACGTGGCCTCAGTTTCATCATTTATATTTGATTTTAACTGTTCACTAGTTTTGAAATTTTTCTTCACTTCTTAGTTCTGATGCGAATTGAGTTTATAACTTTTGGAGTCAAAACTGATCACGAATTTATGGCATCTGTACTAGTAGTTAATTATTGGTATAATTTACAATCACATACTTTTGAATCACTTCGACGCCACACAGTTCTGACGCGAACTCCGTTCATTAGTATTGAATTTCTGATTTTGATCATCTACTTTTGCTGTTGACTGTACCATGCCACATTCGCAAAATGCCACTTTCGCAAAATCCCACACTTCCTATATGCCACATTAGAAAAATGCGTTCAAAAAGCATATATTTTGTACAGTAGGTCAGTGTACCCTGAGCATGTTACTTTTATGTGCCATATGTATTATGAAAGACTCATAACTCAAGATATCATGTAAGAGAAAATCATTCCATATCTGTTGTTATTTTGTTTTTTATATATTTTTTATGTAAAGTTAGCCAAATATTAAGGCCAAAGAGCAATATTTTTTTTTAGTTTGCACATAAGACTGCCTCGTTTTGTTATTAACTATTAATAAAACACTTTATTAAAATAAATAAAGACTTTTAATTTATTAAAACATGCAAAGTTATAATAAAAATATGATTGATCTCAAACAAAACGTCATTTGAAGTAGCGTGAGAGTTTTGCTCTCGCGCGCCCTCTCGTGTAACTTTTTAGGGCGCGACTTCTCATGGGTTAAACGATATAAGTAGGTATTGGAAAGCAAAGGTACGTATAGTGTAAACTTAAAACGTTCATAATATATTATCTGTGTTTATTTTAAATTTATATTTAAAAGTTGAAATTCTGTTTTTGTTTTAGATTTATAATCAAAAAGTTGACATTTATATTTTTAATTCTAAAGATTAAGTGTATCTACCTAAACTTAAATCATTTATTTAAAAAAAATATGGATACTGCCATTAAAGCAGAATTGCTATCTTTAATTTGTATCTGTGATTGTTTAATTAATATTTAAAAAGTTCATTCTAATGATTATTTTACCTGTAACAAATAAAAATTCTTTAAGAAACATGCAGTATTTTTTAAACACTTGTGTACACTACTGTACTAAACTTGGTAACACTATCCTACATATTATAAAAGTTAGCATAATGTACGACGAGGTCGCTTTTTTGTGACCATCTAAACATGGTCGAGTTACCACGGGCTTGCACCGCCTAATGACTTTTATTTAATTATCTCTTTAATTATTGTATGTACTACGCTGAAATTTTACAGGTATAAAACTGAACTAAGCAACTAATTATTGATATATCATTCAGTTTATATATCCACATACAGATTGATCGGTGGCTAAATAACTCCGCGCGCATTGTGAGCTTGAACGTGGAGAACTGAATTTCATCATAATTTGTTAATTACTTACAGGATACTAATGAAACTTCACCTACATTTGAAGGCAGTTACTAGCTAGAAAATAACGTTTAAATTAAGTCTTTAGATCTATTATTTAAAATGTTAGGACCTATTGAAGTGTTTTTATATTTATTTCGATAACATTTGAACTGTGCATCATTTTTGTTTTTTTTATTGCACAACTAATTAAACTAATTCTTAAGAAGTCATGTACGAAAGATGATAGAATCCGCTTAACCGTTTCAAAGATCCAGCAAAACCACAAACGTTACTCCAGCAGGAACTCGAATAACTTCGCAGCCGAAGATAGAAGAACTACGAAATAAGTTGCAACATTTACCTCGTCTAGACAATTAATTATATAGCCAATATTTATTTCAATATTCCCATTAAAAAAGAAAATGTCTGGCTGCGGTAACGTTACCCCAGCAGGAAATGTTTTTGTGAAATAACTAAAAAACTACAAGTGCAACAAATTTAAAAATGTTCGCAACAATTACAGAAGCTAAACAACTAATTATGTAAAACATTTAAATGACCATTTTCGACATTTTCTGGCTGGAGTAACGCACACACGAAGAAAAACACTATTACAAATGAAAAATCTAAGAGGGTTCTACTTTGGAATATAGGCTAAACAACGGATGTCAAGAACATTTACGTTCAATATGTATATTGTATATTTTTTATTATATTTTTTTATAGAGTCACGCCTGTATCCCCGAAGGGGTAGGCAGAGGTGAAATATTACACACACATTTCGCCATGAATTTTGTTTAGGTCCCACGTAATAGGGGCGAGCCTATTGCCGTACCGGGCACATTACCAGACTCCTTGCTGTTACTGAGAATTTCTTAACGAAAAAACCCAATAACACTTTGCCCGACCCGGGAATCGAACCCAGGACCTCCCAGTCCCACGCGCACATTTATGCCGCGAGACCAACGAGGCAGTCCTTATGTGTACGAAATTTTTGTGCAATAAGTCCTAATTCGCACCCTGATGACTGCATTCTAGATGTATAAAAGTTAAATATTATGTTCAATCAATAGTCTAAAATTACCAATGACGTGTTTTTTTTTTGTATACTATACGGACCTCAGACTTATATTAGACACATTTTTGTCCGTCCTGAAAAGTTGATAAAAATCAGTTAGGACCATTTGCCAGTAAACAGTCGATATAATAAGAGACAACATGTTTTGCCTGTGAGGCAGCAAGCAAAAAAAATCGGGCAAGTGCGAGTCTGACTCGCGCACCGAGGGTTCCGTACGCATTTTACCTTATTTGAGGTTGAATTACGTTAGTCCTCTAAATCTGTATGAGCGCCCATACAACTTAGAGGACTATCTTAAATGGAGTCTACTATGTATGTATGGGGACACCCTTAAATTTTCCACTTTTTTTATTTTTTGTAATTTTTCCTTTATTTGTGCTGTAAGACCCTGCTTTTGGCCAAATTTCGTGATTCTAGTTCAACGGGAACTACCATATAGGTTTTTGACCCAAAACCTATAGGGTACTTACGGTTGACCTAGAATTGTTAATTTTGGTCAAAACCAAGGTCTTACAGCACAAGTAAAGGAAAAATTCCGAAAATTAAAAAAAGTTGAAAATTAAGGTTAATTTTGGTACTTACAAGTTTTCGCAAAAATCTAATTTTGACCATATCTTTTTATTGGGTTGACCCAGGACCCTGACTTTCATACACCTAATAGCAACCATAGACTTCAGTATCTGGTATAAATTTCAATTTGCTAGGTCCACCCGTTCCTGAGAAAATCGGTGGTGACACACGGACAGACAGACAGACAGACAGACGGACAAGAAAGTGATCTTATAAGGGTTCCTTTTTTTACCTTGAGGTACGGAACCCTAAAAAAGATAAATAACACATAATGGATCAAAACTATAGGTACTAATTAAAAATTAAATCTAATTACACATTCTCTTGCCCTTGCGCAGTATTTCGTTTACTTCCAAACTTCTTCATATCTAATTATTTATTCCTTTTTTACACAACCATAGAATGTAAGCAAAATTTATCGCGCGCGGCTTATAGGTACTAATTAAAAATTAAATCTAATTACACATTCTCTTGCCCTTGCGCAGTATTTCGTTTACTTCCATACTTCTTCATATCTAATTATTTACTCCTTTTTTACACAACCATAGAATGTAAGCAAAATTTCTCGCGCGCGGCGTTATAAATTCAAACTTGATGACATCTGCAATTTGTTTTTTATATTTTACACATTGTCAGAAACTTATAATAATTATTAATAATATATATACCATACATATAATTATGTAATAACTAATAAGTGTATATTTCACGAGTAAATATTTTATTAATTTATAAGCCATATATATGTGAAAAATACTAAATTGATTATGCGGAATAGAAATAAAAGTACATAAATATTTCAGTTTGAAACTCTTATTTAAGTAATAATAGTAATGGATTATTCTTATTATATTTATTTTATGTTTTATGAATACGGAATGTCACCACCCCATATCTTCCCATGGGTGTCGTAAGAGCCGACAGAGGGACCATATTATGCAGAGAACAACACTGTAAAAGAAGGAAAACTTGATACAAACCCTATACCAACCCGTTTGGCCAGCGTGGTATAGTAGGCCAAATCCTCCTTTCAAAGGAGAGGACTAGTCCAGCAGTGGACTGTTAAAGGCTGATGATGAATTATGTGCTTTATCGAACGTGTAAATAAAATTTGCCAAAATAAATATATTGTAATAAATAAGTACAAAATCTATTACTTACGCAGAATAGAACAACATTTCATAGATTTTCTTTTTTATTTGTGTCGCATATTATTATTTTAATTGTAGTTTTAAGTTCTTATAATTGTTTTAGGTATTCTAAAATTAATTGAATGGTACTGTAAAATGATATCCTAAAAAGTATATGTATCATCTTCGATATATTAAAAGAATTTCGACAATTGTGTTCAACACGCCCTAGAAATAGTTCTATGACCAATAATAAATATTTTCTTTCTACAATATTTTAACAGTTTTAAGAGGTTTATAATGCTATTTACACAAATTTATTTTTTTTTACATTTTCTTGAAAAAACTGATAGATGACCGTTTCTACGCCGATAATAACGTCAGTCATGTCTATTATACCTTTTTATACGCTGTCCGTGTGGTGACGGATTAAGAATACGGAATGTCACCACCCCATATCATCGTAAGAGCCGACAGAGGGAACATATTATGCAGAGAACAGCACTGTAAAAGAAGGAAACTTGATATAAACCCTATACCAACCCCCTATACAAGACCGCATTCGCACCAAGTGGCACGCATTTTAAAACACCGTACAAAAAGATATGTAACAGATGTCCGTATCTACGACACTTATTCGTTTTATTTATAGTACTTATTCTCTTATACGATTTGTAAAACAAGGTAAATAAATAAAGATTAAAAAAACATCGTATACAATAGTTTAAAAGTTGTTTTTATTGATACACGAAGATAGTTTGAAGTGACAAAAAAGTTTATATATTTTTAAACTATTGATTACTGATAAACTGATATAAATAATAGTTACAGGTAGCACGCCATTGCGCAATGTTGATGTTGTGCATGTACTGTTAGAGGGAGATGCAGGGGACCTTTAACTGTTGCGTTCTCTCTCCCACCGGCAGACACGACACAGTATTGAGTTAGGTACTATTCTGCCACTCTATCCTTTATATCTCTATGCAGTGAACACCAATCAGAGAGCATTACGTCTAACAGTGCGTCCGCCATTGATGTTGTTGACGTTTTGGCAGTAAATACTACTAAAACGTCAAACTTTGTACCTGTCAAATCGAATATAACAAAATGAAAGTGGGTAGGTACACCAGGGGCCTTACTCTCCAAAATAATACCAAACTCAATTTAAAACCAATACAATTCCAATGTCAATTTCATGGTCACGTGGTTTCGTACTCTTGAAATCAATGTTGTCAACATTGGATTGAAATTGGGATCGCCCTGCGATTGGGAGGACTAGTGTTGTGCAGAATGTTACTATAAACCAACATTATGACTTTGAATGTCTGTATTTTATAAATAACAAGGTAAATAAATAAATAGAATGTGGCTAATGGTTTAACTCAATGATTTTATCGTTTATAAGTCAAATGAACCCGAAAAAACTGCTAATATCATAAATATGCCATTTTTGGCTGTATGTGGGAGTGTCGTTGCCGCCACAAAAAAAGTTAACCAAGCTGCCAAACAAAACATAAACAAACTAATCAAAGTTCTTCAATTTCAAATTACGCTCGAATAAAGTGAAAAAAGTTTTATTTTAAGTTTTCTAGTAAGAATACGACTATAATAATTGATAATTTTAGTTCCATTGTACATATTTATTGTTACGTTACGAAGTTTATAGAAGCGGTAAGTAAAAACTACCAAGATTACATTATAAACATTAACTCGATCAATGTTTCCTAAACTGCGTGATGTAGTAGGTATATAGGTACTAAAAAACTTATGCATTTTCAGTTATAATGGCTTATCGTCCTAGCTATGCCCAGTTAGAAGCTTTGGTGGAGTTTCTTGAAGAAAATCCAGGCATAGCCAAGTGTTTGGCTTCGCACCACCCAAGCCTAGCAAGAAACTAAGAGGAAATGGGTGAATGTGGGATGGGTTTGGCTACCTCTTTAAATGCTCTTGGAGGAGCTAATAAGGATGGTAAAGGGATTCAAGGATGGGCCAAGGTAAGATTTTTCACAATAAGTAGATACCTATTAATAATTAAGTATGTAATTTATTCTGTATGTATAGTTATGTCTTTTATTAAAATAAATTTGTTTTTAGTACTGTGCAGAGAAGAAATGTGGTATAGTAATAGTAAAAAACTTAATAGGTACTTAATCACTTTATTTTTACAGTCTGCACAAGCTGTCTCACCTACAGTAGATTCTGTGCCAGTATTAGCAGAGCTTTTAGACCAAATGGACACATTCTCCATTCCTAGCACTTCACATTATCAAGCGACTCCTATAGGTAAGTGTTCATTCAAATTGTTTACCACTGATTTTAACGGTTGTTAAAATTAGTTTAGGAAAAAAAATCTTATCACAAATCTTAGTATTTTTATCAAAGGCTATATTTGGTAAGAACACAAATTATATGAATATTATAAGCAGCATTGCAGCCCTAACCCTATGCTAAAGCTATGGGACTTGTGACCGAGAATTTGTGGATTAAAATCCTACCTATTACATTACTGACCTAAATTATTATTAATCTTGAGAGCACAGGCAATAAACTGAGTTAATAGAAAAGAATGAAGGCCTTTAAAAGAAATAATAATTTAAGACTGAAATCCCTGGCATTTTTTTCCTCATAGGGCCCTGAATCTTATCCTTGTATATCTCATTTCAGTGCCACCATCAGCCCCTCTGTCTTCAATGCCACAGCAAACTACCATCTTCAGAGCCACTACCAGCCACGCGGTTTTCTGAGCAACCACCAGCTGCGGCACCATATCAGGATATTACACCCAGAGGGCGGTGACGTCGTTCTTCAATCATTCAGAGACCAATTAATCCAGAAATGGAGCGGTTTGCAATGATAGACAAATGACATGTAGAAGCAGAGAGAACTACAGCCCAAGCATTGGCTCAATTCTCAAACATATTGAGTTTGCTTGTGGCAATTAAAGAGTGCAGGGTTCAAGCAGAAGAGGCAACAGCTCAAGGCATTGCTGAAATAGCTAGAAATTCTTTATTCTTATGCTATTATTTAAGTTGATGTTGATTTTAGTTTTATATTTGGATCTCATTCTTAATTATTGTGATATATTATGACCTCAATGTTGATTCTACTGCTATATTGTTGATTCTGTTATATTTTATCTTATTGTTGATTCTTATATTTTGATAAATAAAAGTACTTATAAGTTTTAAAAGACTTTACTATCATCCATTACATAAAAATTAAACCATAATTGTCTACCTTCTAGTCAACCATAATTGCTGTACTAAAGCAGCTCTTTTTGGAAGGCCCCGACGTAATTTAGCAGCTGCTGTTGTTCTGGCTGTCTCACTTGGTTCTTGTGGAATGGGATCAGGGTTATAGTGGTCATCATATTCTATTTCCTCTTCAAGGTCGAGTTCAGGTAAATTAATGCACATGTTGTGCAAGATACAATATGTATTAATTATTTTGGATGCTACGGTGGGATGGTAATGTAGCACCCTGTGCCTCAGTAGGCACATCCATCTATTTTGAGGACAGCTATAGTACGCTCCACTACATTGCATGCTGAGCAGTGCACTTTGGTTTAATACTACTCTGGGGAAGCTGCAGCAGCATTAATTATAGGTGCCATCTGGTACTCTCTTTGAGCATATCCTGAATCACCTACAAATAAAAAAATATAATTAATTATTTAAAACATTTTACAGAATTACATACATAAACTCACGCCTGTTTCCCCGAAGGGGTCGGCAGAGGCATATAAAACGCCCACTTTAAGCCATTGTTTTGATCCCCACGTAATAGGTGGTGAGCCTATTGCCGTAACCCTATGCACCCATACCAACTTACAGAACCCAGTTACAGAATTCTTTCTGTAACTGGGTTCTGTTCTTTTCTTTCATACGACGTTCGTCTCGTCTTCTATTAAACTCTTTTCACTTAGATTTATTTAAGATATCATGCATTAACACTATCCTTGCCATTATAGAAACTTACTCCAATACTTTGAAAACTATACAATGGATAAAAACTTATAAAATAGGAAAACAATTTACAAAAAGTTACTCTTTCGTTATTGGATTTAACTCAATAAACAAACAATTCTAGCACAATCTTGACGCAATACTCAACTGTCAAAATATGCTCGGGAGTAGCTTTTCAATGCCGATCCCGATCCTATTTAGTTCCTCAAAAAATACCCAATTTAAAAGCAATTTGGAGCTAGTGTCCTGTTCAAGAGTAGGAATTGTGTCAATTGTTGACAATCCCAATGTCGATAGATCGGAATTAAACTCAAGAGTAAGGCCCCAGACCAGACTTCAGTCACGATTTGTTTTGTACTTTGTGACATCACACAACCGCCATGATGGTTTACAGCGTTTTCGTGTCAAATTCAAAAAGATTTTTAAAAAGCCGTAATTAGTAATGTTGCTGATCGATTTTTAAAGCAAAATTAGTTATTTCGGTATAACGTCTAATAAAGTAACGAAACAATCACTAATTACATTTTAGGACACAAGCCTATTGTATTGAGAACTGTCAAAAGTTGTAGTGATCTGTGAAAGAGTCGTAAATAGACAACTTCTAAATTTTGCCGCTAGAGTCACTAAGGTTTAAAAGCAAAGAGATTGTTTAAAAGGTTCTTATTGTAGAGCATCGAGTATAGTAATACTTATTTTTAATCTATATTTATAAATAAGCCAAATAAGCTTTGCCCATAGAGATATAAAGGATAGAGTGGCAGAGAGGGGCCAATGAGTGTCCGCCGGTGCGAGAGAGAACGCTACAGTTAAAGGCCCCCTGCATCTCTCTCTAACAGTACATGCACAACATCAACATTGCGCAATGGCGTGCTGCCTGTAACTATTATTTATATCAGTTTATCAGTAATCAATAGTTTAAAAGTTGTTTTTATTGATACACGAAGATAGTTCGTGTATCAATAAAATGTGTGTGTGTGTGCATAGGGTTCCCACCAAGAACTTAGGGACCCAAGCCAACCTCACCTGCAAGTGGTGCACCTGACGATCAACGGACGAGGCTCTGGCAAACAAAATATCCCAATAAGCGGCAATAGGCTCGCCACCTATTACGTGGGATCAAAACACTGGCGAAAAGTGGGCGTTTAATATGCCTCTGCCTACCCTTTCGGGGAAACAGGCGTGAGTCTATGTATGTATGTATGTATGTACGAAGATAGTTTGAAATGACAGAAATGTGTATATATTGTAAAATTTTGACCATAATACAAATTCAATGTTTGGGGACACAACGAAAACACACTTTGACAGTTGCCAACCCCATTGTAGAATGTAGAGCATGTGTTGTTAAAGAGAGATGCAGGGGGCCTTTAAAAGGTTGCGTTCTCTCTCCCTCCGGCGGACACGACACAGTATTGAGTTAGGTACTATTCTGCCACTCTATCCTTTATATCTCTAAGGTTCGGACGCGGCTTTCTGTCGCGTCCGCGTCCGATACAACCATAGACACGCCATGCTGTCTATGCAATACACTAAGGCTAGGTAGGAGTATATTTTTCTTAATTCAGGGCACTAACAGTTAGCACTATTAGATTATATTATTGGTAGATCTTGAAGTAAAGCAGAAGTGTTGAATTGAAAGTGAATTTTACATTTTTTGACTGTATTCGGTATAAAATCAATATTAAGGCCAAACCATGGACAATATAAGGATGACAGTAAACGTCCGCGGACGATTACTGTCATTTTCCCAAATTGCCATCGGACGTCTGAACGCTCAAGGTCACGTCCGCGACAGACGTCCGATAGTGTGCACACTTGAATGGATTTTCCTTGTCCAGATCCCCTTCTGTCGCGACCTACTGTCGCGACAGTAAGTCACGACCATCGACAGATAGTTTGTGCGGGCCTTTATCGCTGATGGCAGGTAATATTCCCCGAATGTTACCAGTTAACCCTAAAGGCCCGCACAAACTATCTGTCGTGTCTTACTCAAACTATCTGTCCAGATACCCTTCTGTCGCGACTTACTGTCGCGGCAGAAGGGTATCTGGACAAGGTAAATCAATTGAAGTGTGCACACTATCGGACATCTGTCGCGGACGTGACCTTGAGCGTTCAGACGTCCGATAGCTATCTGGGAAAATGACAGTAAACGTCCGCGGACGTTTACTGTCATCCGTATAATCTAATGATACCCCAAACATCAAAATGTGCATGCATTTATGAGCTAAGACGGAATGAAGAAACTCAATATTGATGATTAATATCAACATTATTATTACTAAACTGTACTTCGATTATACCCATAGAAATTATAATTATACCATAGACAGCATGGCGTGTTTATGGTTTTATCGGACGCGACAGAAAGCCGCGTCCGAAAGGGTGTGCACACAATGTGTCGTGACTTACTGTCGCGACGGTAAGTCGCGTCCGAACAGTTTGCGTGCGCCTTTAATGTTGGGTGATCTGATCTCTGATGTTGAGGAATTTTCCTTACGTTTTATGTTAGGAAAATATTTGTGTTTTTAAATTACGGACTTTCTTCGGGTATCTTAATTTTTTTTTTATGTGGAACATATTACAGCGGTTCATAGTACTATTGTCATATAATTACATTTTTACAAGTGGTAGTTATGGTAGAAATTGTAGCTTTGGTAAGAATAGTAGTTTTGAGAGAAAAGGTAGGTACTTTTGACAGCACCATAGAGATATTAAGAATAGAGTGGCAGAGTGGGGCCTATTCGTGTCCGCCGGTGGGAGAGAGAACGCAACATTAGAGGCCCCCTGCATCTCTCTCTAACAATACATGCACAACATCAACATTACGCAGTGGCGTGCTACCTGTAACTATTATTTAAATCAGTTTATTAGTAATCAATAGTTTAAAAGTTGTTTTTATTGATACACGAAGATAGTTTGAAGTGACAAAAATGTTTATATATTTTTAAACTATTGATTACTGATAAACTGATATAAATAATAGTTACAGGTAGCACGCCACTGCGTAATGTTGATGTTGTGCATGTATTGTTAGAGAGAGATGCAGGGGGCCTTTAATGTTGTGTTCTCTCTCGCACCGACGGACACGACACAGTATTGAGTTAGGTACTGTTCTGCCACTCTATTCTAATATCTCTATGGACAGCACCGGCGGTTTTGGTAGAAATGGTAGTTTAAAAATAATGGTAGATATGATAGTGTTAGTACGAATAGTAGTTTTGGTACAAATAGTAGTTTTGTTAGGAATAGTATTTTCGGTAGGAATAGTAGTTTTGGTAGTAATGTGATTTTGGCATTTATTGTAGTTTTGGTAGCAATGTTACTTACGATTGCTACCAAAGCTACCATTCCTACCAAAAGTACAATTTTGACCAAAACTATAAACGTCATTATTACATTTCTAAATTATGATGGATTAATCACACCCATACACAAAACAAAATAAATCGTGCTTCTCACAGAAATATTTAGCAGGATAACAGACATAAAACCTATTTTCTTACTTATAAAAAAAAGTTATTTATCTATATTTTTAATTTTGAAAATAAAATATTGACAGATAACGAAAAAAGGTGAAGTTAGCGTAAGTTGGTTACCTACTTAAGTTTCTGATTTAATAACGTATTTTTTGTGAGTAGTTGTGTATTCAATTATAATGATGGTTCTTGGAAGGAAATTGAAAAATGCTCAGAGAAAGTTTGAACAAAGAATCTTGGTCAATGACGGCCCTGTTAGAGATTTGGTACCGGATGGTCCTCCTAATGCTAAAAAATTTGGGTGGAAACGGGTTCAGATTTGATTAATTCTACCATCAACAATGAAGAATGTTACCTAATTTTGATTATTAGCTATCCATATTCTCTGTCAAAAACAAAAAAAAACTGGTGAAAGAATTACTTCTATACGTTAATTAGTTTCCGATTTAAGGTCGTAGCACACATATCAACTCGGAAAGGGATCGGCACCGCATCGCCTTTCGCCTCGCCGCCAAACAGGCGTCAACCTGACGTAACCACGTAACGTAAGCGGATCGGAAGCTCCGGCACGTCGACTCGGCTACGGCTAGGCGACGCCGTGCTTACGGCTCGCCGACCGCTGGTTGACGGATAGGCGCCACTACTTCAATCACTTTGAATCCGAACGTTAAGTGTAGCGCATGGTTATTTCTCGGTTCACAATACGTGAGTTGGCTATCATTGCCGTAGCACTTGAAAGCAAGAAGAACTGAAGGAGAATTTCGAACTATTATAAAACATTTGATAGATGATGAAGAGAAATTTTATATTTATTTCCATATGCCAAAATATCTCTTTTATAACATACTGCAGTCTCCTCCTCCTCCTAGCGTTATCCCAGTTTCAGTCTGGGGTCCGCTTACTAGTCTAACTGGATGTGGCTGAATATTAGCTTTTCCACGGGGCGACTGCCTGTCTGACCTCAGCAACCCGAAGGGATAGCGATATTCCATGGTTTAGACTAGTGTCAGTTTATGTTGGACGCCCTGTAACGATTGTCAAAGATCTTCATGACAACCGGGACTGACGGCTTAACGTGCTCTCCGAGGCACGGGACAATTGACACGGGGCGATAATTAACAATTCAATACGCACATAACTCCGAAAAGTCATTGGTGCACGCCGTGGATTCGAACCCGATACTCTCTGCATGGCAGTCTGTTGGTATCTCCACTAGGCTATCGCTGCCTCATTAGAACATACTGCAGTCTATAGAAGAATATACAAGAAAGAAGCATACAACATTCAGAGAAACCATTTCAACCGAAGAAAGATTGGCTGTAACATTGAGGTAAGTAAATAAGTAACTGCATTCTGACGAAGAGACGTAAGCTAGACTACGGAGAGCCGTAAGCTAGGCTACGGAGAGCCGTAAGCTAGCGTACGGAGAGCCGTAAGCGCGGGAACTGCAAGTCGACCACGCTCCGCACCGCGTTCCTAAGCCTGTCCCGAGGCAATTACGTTACGATTCCGATTAGTGTGCGTTGCAGTAGGGAGTTCCATACAAATAATACTGAACCGCTCAAGTTGATACGGTGCCGATCCCTTTCCGAGTTGATACGTGTGCCACGACCCTTAGAAGCAAAACAAGTTGTAATCACACGACGCGCGCTGCCATATCAGTGTGACGTCATCGTACAACACGCTCAGTCTGGCTCACGCAGTCCGCTCGCGGTCGCGCGCCCGTGCCGTTGTAATAATACCTAAATACTTCTAAAAATGTCCAATCCAGGTACTAGGAAATCATGTGTTGTGCCTAAATGTAAAAATAAAACTACCAATTCGCCGGAAAAGTTGTTTTTATACCTAGTTGCAAAGGACATTAAGAGCGAAAAAAAATGATAAAGCTACGAAGAGGTTAGATCCATTTGGAGATAAACTATTAGGTAATTAAATAATGAATAGACATATTTTCAACTTCTTTATTTTTCACATATAAATGAATGTGAAAGAGAACACTGTATTTGAAGCTCTCAAAGTTTAAATGCTAGTTTGTCATTTTTTTTTTCTAATGACACTTGGTAGCAGGTGTTGAAGGCTCCTCGCTTCGACGATGTAGCCACATTAAAAATGCTATAGTATGTTTACAGCCACCTCTGCTGGCGGCACCACTTTGCATTTGGTGACCGCGCGTATTATATTGACAACTTTTTACAATAAACGTAAGTAATTCAAACTTATTTTCATATAAACTCTGTTTTTTATGCTAATTATCTATAAGGATACGTTGAACCTAGTATAATAATCGTAGTTACCTAAAGATTTTACAAAAACAAACTGTATTGTTTTAGATGGATAATAAGCGGCAGTGTAATAAGGGGTCGTTTAAGATTTTTGAAGACATTTCGTCCCAAGAATCAACGCCTGATCCATTCAGTGATGATTGAGAGTATGGAACAGATCGCAATTATGATAAAATGCATCCTGGACCGGTGCGATGTGATGAGAGTAACAGCGATAATTCCGTAAGTGTCACACAGCGTAATTTGCAACTATCTACGTCGAAGACTGAGGCATTAGCATCGGACGTGGATTCTGAATGCTCCAGCAGTTCCAGTAGTATTTTTGATACTCATATCTATTGTATGCAAGCGCAAAATTTCATCAAATCGTAGTATGCATACCGGAGAGACATTTCCTCTGTGGACAGAACTTTTCTCAGAGGATGATAACAATATGAACAATAATACACGTCTTGCGTCGCTGCAGAAGTGGGCGATATTGCAATATTCCAATAACCTCAGATTTAAATGACTACCTACCTGCTATTCCTTTACCACCACCACCGATTATAGATGTGCAAAACAGCTCGTTACCTTCCACATTGCCATTGCTTCCAGAGTATGACCACTTACCTGACTTACCAACTTCTCCTGATGGGCAACGACTGAGCTCAGTCGTGGCTCATCGCTCCTGAGGATGCCTCGTGCAGAGGAATAGTCGGCGCATAGGTACAGCAAGATACTGCAAGTGAGATATCTTCCTGGAACCCATACCATTCCTATATCCGTTAGCATTTTAGAGGAGTTCGGTGCTGTCAACCTTTTTCTATTGCAATAGTTGGGGTGGTCAATCCGAAGGTGCGTGGTGGCTTCCTCTTTCCATCCATTAGGTTACATGGAGTTCCGCCAAGTAACGCCTAATTCAATCAACAGATGTTTATTCTCTATAGTATTAGAACAAGATGATATCAAAATGTTGCATTTTTGTTTTTTATTATAGTAATTGGTAGAACCATCTACCTTTCTATCGATAATTAATTACATCGACGTCAATCGTTCTTCGCTTGCTCGTCCAATACGAGCGATCCTTTTATTCCTTCCCTCCTAAAGGCACGCCTCGTTGATTGGTCGCAAGAATTCAACGACGCTACGGAGGAGTCTAGAATAATCCGTGTCGCGCCGAACACGTGTACCGCACCGCCATATTTTTACCACTTTATACCATAAACACAACAAACCGCCCGCGAGTGAAATGGAGTGAAATTGTATAATTCTGGGTTGGATCCAGACGGAGTGATTAGTGAAGCTTCAGGATTCCCGAAGAGACACCAGGCGGCCGCCATTTGCAAGGAAGAAGACTGACGTACAAGGTATGGTGTGATCCCATACCCCCGTCTCCTATTCCTCCCATGAACCCACTCACTTCACTTTTCCTTTCCTAGGCGATCAGAACCCATCCCCTTACAGTCCACAATATTAATCCTTCTCCAAATCGCCTAGGAACATTCGGTTTCGGTGTAACGCCGAACCAGTAGTAAATAATAAAAGTTTAATGGAAGGAAAGAGGGTGCGTGGTGGGTTACCACGCACCCTCGGATTGACCACCCCAACTATTGCAATAGAAAAAGGTTGACAATACCGAACTCCCCTAAAAGGATAAGGGATATAGGAATGGTATGGGTTTCAGGAAGATTCCCGCTGTATGCGCCGACTATTTTTCGACACGTGTTTCGCCTCTGCACGAGGCATCCTCAGGAACGATGGGCAACGACTGAGCGCTTTCCTACCGTGGGCATGTCTTATAAACGATTATAATTTCTAATCCCCTCCGTTGCTCGAGTGATGTGAGTCATTATGACGGTATGCGAATATATTCAGCAATGGGGACCCGTTAAAGTTGGTTTGATCGTTCAATAATGTTTGCTGTCCCGCTTTAAAATCTCTCATTGTTCCAATACGCACAATTTAATACCCTTTTGACAAGTGTGTATGACGTCAAATGAATGTCCGCTATTTAAAATATGACCCGTTTCAAGTAAATGTTCGGCATAATGAGACTTTTCCGGCTGGTTGTTTCTATACGCCGCGAAATGTTCTTTATATCTCAGCTCAAAACTTCGACCCGTCTGTCCTATGTACTTATTTTGGCATTGGTCGCATGTTAAGCAGTAAATACCGGACTTTTTGTTCTTGCATACTTTATCTTTACCATTGCAAAGAAATTTTTACGTTTTGCATGGTTTATAGGCTGATCTGATACCGTTCCTCCTCAGTATACGCGCCATACGGTCAGTTATGCTTCCAGAATAGGTAAGAACAGCGGTATTATTTATAGGTTCTTTTACAGAGGGATATAAAAGTGTCTTGGCCATTCTAAGTTGTTTTCCTCGAATCATCTTGTCAATTAGGCGTTTACTATACCCGTTGGATTGAGCTATATGATAAATAATATTTAATTCTTTGTTATATGATTCTATATTCGTGGTACATTCAATAATCAATGAATCCTACTGTGAAATGCTGCCATTTTGTGTTGCGATGGATGACAGGACGATGCTGGTATTGTACTATCTGTATACGTTGGTTTACCTCAGATTAAGTAAAATTACGAGATACGTCATCCTGAACAAGCAATTAAAGCCATGTTTATTTACATGTGTTAGTGTTAGTGAAAAGTGTTGCCACACATCATTTATAAAAGGTGTAAATTGTAGAAAATTATCATAGAGAATGCAATAAAAATAACAAAAGTAGAATTTTATTAAAAAAATGATTTATTTTCTACATTTTGATGTTAAAATGTTTTAAAATACAATTAAGTTTTATACACTATCGTTAACATAGTTGGTACCATTTTTATGTATGTGTGGTTATCAATCTAAATCAAATAAAAATCGTCATTAGAAAAGCGTGTAACAAGCTCAAATTATACACACTATAAATTTACTGTGCAGAAAATGGTCAACCAATGCGAAATTTAATGTTTCGCGAGTAAGTTTACGCTAGTAGGACAATAGGTGGGAATAAAACAGACTATCGTTATCAATATTTTACTAGTTCATTGGATACATAAAACCATAATAGAAGCGTTTTTCCTGAAATAAAATGCATATTAAATACTTACCTTATTTGAAGCTTACTATTTGAGATAGGCCCTATTCGTTTTCCGGTTATTTATGTCCTTCTCCTTCGCTCCTATATATCTGTCTCGCTCGCACACTCTCCACCAGGCAGGCCCGAGTGCAGTCGGGAGGCTCGCAGGCATTCTTGAACCATTGAGTCGAAAATAACCAGGCAGAAATTAATTTGTAAGCTTCAAATAAGGTAAGTATTTAATATGCGTTTTATTTCAGGAAAAACGCTTCTATTAAATCCATGACCGTTATTTGAAGCTTACTATTTGAGACGTGTTTGTTATCGCCTGGTGGTGGGACGCCAATGTGAAGTAAGTTTGATTGATTTCAGGAAAATAATCTATATTATACCTATAGATTAAGCGATAGATATCCATTACTTGGAAGATAATATATTATTATATTAAAACAGCTTTGGAGTGTGCAAGAAATAAATACAACAACAAAAACCAATCATTAACAATTCTGTAATCACAACAGTCACTATATTAGTATAATCTGTGTTCCAAAGATTAATACAGAAAATAAAAGTTTAATCAGCTGGGTTGAACATTCTAGTAATGCTGTTGCTAGCAGAGGCTGGCAGTATCTCTCGTCTGTAGAAGCGTGTAAAAGTCTCTTTGGACTTCCAATTTCCTCTGGACAAAATTTCATCCAGAGGTAAGTTATCAGACCAATTTTTTGAAGATACTGCTGATCGTAGACTTCCAGGTGTAGCGGGTATACCAGCCTCTGTTAGTACAGTTTTAACCCATCCCGCGATCACAGTGCGAGAGGACGCCTTTGCTTGTCCTCTGATATTTATAAATAAATTTGGACAATTACCCGAATCTCTTCTATCTTTAAGAAGATCAATTAATTTTCTGACCCAAAACACAGGATCTAGATTTTTATTGCTCGTATTAGGCAGTAACTTCCATCCCGATTGCCTATGAGTGTCACTATCTGTTTTAGAGCCAAATACTGGCTTTAAAATAATGTTACTGCCGTCATCGATGCAATGCTCTGAGTCCACTAGTAGCAATGTCAGATCGTGAACTCGTCTGCCGGAGCACAGGAGGAGAAGTGTCGCTGTATGTCGAGAAGTGGCAAAAGAGTTATTTTCATCTATAGTGTATGAACTTAAAAAGGAGGTCAGGACATCTATATTCCATACAGGAGGCTTACGGGCGACAGGCTTCTTTAAAGCAATAGACTTTAGGACGTGTTTTACTAACATATGCGAACTTATTCGCCCAGCATCTTCGGCATTGCATAGAGTAGCCACCACCGATTTGTGAAGCAAAATTGTGCTATATGAAAACTTGTCGACTAGATGTAGGTCGGCTAGATATCTAGCAGCGATGGGCCCTGTTGGGTGAAAAGGGTCCAAATTATGTTTTTTAGACCAAGATACCCATCGATCCCATGCGACCTTATAAGTTTTAAGAGTTGAAGTACGCCATGAGGATTTAAGTAATTGTAATTGATCTTCATTCCAACCCGTCAAACTCTTCGACCACCCCCACACTTCCAGACTTCGAGCGCCATCTCTTGAACCTTGGGGGGTGGCAGACCGGTCGTGGTGTCTATAAGATTCTCCCTGAGATTGGTGATCGACCACGGAGCTGCTACTGCTCGAGCTTTGAGATCGGCTCGCCAGAATACCCGACTCCACCGGGGGACAATTAAAAGGTACAGCCCGGTTGCCGAGTTGAGGTGGGCCAGCACCTTGGGTATCAGGTATGGTGGTGGGAACACCCACGCAAGGTGGTAGTTCCACTGCCGGGAAAAGGCATTGTGGAATAACGCTTGGGTATCTGTCAAATCTAGAGACACGTAGTTGGCTACCACTTTTGCTCGGCTGGACGCAAACAGATCTATCACCGGAGTGCCAAACTTGTGAAATACCTTCTCCGTGCAAGGTGGCAGAAGATGCCATTCTGGTACTAGCTTGTGTCTGGAGAGGTGATCCGCATGTCCGTTGTAAATGCCGGGTATATAATTGATTGTCAGATTTATTCGATGACAATCTAGTAAGCGGAACACTCTGTACGTTACTTCCATCAGAGGTGGTGATCTCGTGCCGCCCTCGTTCCGCAAATGGGCCACAACTGTTCGATTGTCGCACTGGAACAGAGCAGTGGACTTGCACAGTAGAGGACCGTGGGCTTCGAGCACTTTTAATATTGCCAGCATCTCTTTTACGTTGCAATGCAGATTTTGTTCTTGAGCAGTCCACACACCTGATACTGCGTAACCATCCACCTGAGCTCCCCAAGCCAGATCGGAGGCGTCTGTGGTCACAAAGTGATTTGGTGGTGGTAGATGGATTGCAGATGATTGGTGGCAGTTGTGAAGCCACCACTGAAGATCTTCTAGGGCTTCGTCTGGTAAGTGGATCTCCTTCCTGGCTGGCATATTTAGAGATGCATTTAGGAAACTGAGCAGAGACCGGTAATGTAATCTGCCCTGTGGCACCACAAAACTTGCAAAGTTTAGAAGGCCCACTAGGCTTTGCAATTCTTGCAGGCAAGCCTTGCCCAAGTTCAACATTGCAGAGACCTTGTGGATAAGATTTCTGACCTTGTCTTGCGGCAGAGATTTTTTGTTGGTCCAAGGATCCCACTGAACTCCCAGATACACAAGAATCTTTTGTGGGGATACAACGGATTTCTTTAGGTTTACTTGCCACCCTAGATATTCTAGACGGTTCAGGAGAGTACGCACATGAGACTGCAGAGTGACCTTTTCCTGGTGAACTACCAGAAAGTCGTCTAGGTAGACAATTATGCGCAGGTTCTGTTCTCGCAATGTTTGAGCGACCCAGTTGCTCAGAGAAGCAAACACCTTCGGTGCTGTACTGAGACCGAAAGGTAAGCAGGTCATTTCTAATAGCTCCCCTTGGTAAATGAGGCGCAAAAATCTTCTGTGTGCCAGTGTTATTGGTAAATGAAAGTAGGCTTGCGAAAGGTCTACTTTGCAAAGCCAGTCGCCTGGCTGGAGGAACTCCGGTACACGAAATACATTTATCAGGCTGAAGGGCTCCTTGATTACATAGTCGTTTAAAGCTCTTAAGTTGAATACTGGGCGGGCGGAGCCATCGCTCTTTGGCACAAGAAACATTGTTGACAGGAAGCTCGGGGAACGTCGCACTGCTTCTAATACACCTTGGTGTTTCATCTGACTGATGAGTGCCGACATCGATTCGGACTCCTGTGTGATGTAGGGCCCTTTCTTCAAATGTGGCAATATTAGAGGTGGTTTTAGAAGAAAGGGTATGCGATACCCTGTTATTATGCGCAACAGAAAGTTTGGAGCTCCCATTTCCTTCCATCGATTGTAAAATTGTGCTAGTTGACCCACCCTGAATTCTTCCGAGTCAGTACTTACGGTTTTTGTTCCCAGAGTTGTAGTCTGAGGAGACTCCGGGGCGTTTACGATTTCCTTTGCCCTGACTCTGAGGCTTGTAGCTTTGGCGGCCACCCCGTGAGCGAAATGAACCTCTGTTGTTGCTTGTAGGCGCCGTGCGACGGTCACTCTGGTTGCTCTGACGCTGAGGACGTTCATGATAGCAGTCCTGCGTGGACTGCCGGTATTGATAATGTGGATGAGGCACAGAGGCGCAGCATCCATGGCTGGTACCCTGCCAGGGCCCATGATAGTGAGCCGACCCCTGCGGGGGGTGGCGTGCAGCCTTGCTTGTTCCTGCTTGCGAAGCAGAGCCACTTGTAGGTTTAACTAAGGGCATGAATGTCTTCTTAACCCCACCCATTTTTTCAAGGGCAGCGGTAAACGATTCGCTTTCGAATAAGTGGAGGTCGGATGGTGGGATCTTGCGTAGCATTGCCTTTATTAAAGGGTCACGAACGTGATTAGTTATTCCATCTCGGCGCATTTGTATTACTTCAGCCCTGTGTCCACAGATAAGCTGCAACAAATCTGAAGACGCTTTGTGGAAATCACCTTTAGCAAAAATCTCCGTGATCTTATCCTGCAAGCTATTAAAATTTAAACCCTGTTCTGCATGAGCACAGGATAGTAGTTCTGTTAAAGTAGATGATAATTCCTGCCTTTGTTTCAGCGCACAAAATGTAAGAGCGGCGTAAGCCTTGTCAGCATAAGCCAAATGGCGCAACTGATCATACGCACGAATCTCCTCATTGGCTTCTAGGTCAATAAAACCAGGCGTATGGCAATATAATTTTTGTACCTCAGAGTACCTGACCTCACTCCATTCACTTTTATTAAAATATTGTATATCCTGAAGGGCTTTCAATAAATTATCGGGTGCTTTAGGAACCGCAGGTTCTTTCAATTTTGTTTCAATATCGAAATTAAACGGCACTTGAACCTGAGTAGGCTCACTCGCGCACGCGTCACTACCCTCATTGTACAAGGTACCACTAACACTGTCATCAATCAACAAGTCGTTGTCTATAACTGACGCGGGCTCCGCACCGCCACATGGCACTGATGATGATAAAGAAATTTGATTACGTAATGCACCCACCTCTCGGAATAACTTGTGCATCTGCCGCTTGTCTTTACGTTATTTGCGACTATATTTGCCCCGTCTTCTTTTGTGGTCACGGCCACGTTTCCTCTTTCGGCCGGAATAGCTCACGGAATCCGTGGAATCACTTGACGAAGAAGGGCTGCTGCTAGACGATGAACTACTAGCTGAGCGCGCACGTTTCCGAGAACCGGACTGAGCCGGCTTTGGCACACGATCCCGCGATAAATCATGTCGCGACTCCTCAACACTCACGTTCACACATGTACTATTCTTATCTAAATCATCCATCCTAAAAGTAGGACAATTTTTATTTTATTTATTTTATTATAAAAGGTAGGTATCTGTAAAACACAATAATTCACAACTAGGACACAGTATAATTATGACACTTTATACTGAGATTAGGAGAAAGGACAATAGGTAAATGTTTCTGAAAGCAAAAAGAAACCAAGAAAAATAACGCTAAAAATACGTTACATACCTGCGTAATCAATTTGAATTATGAGCGTTAATATCAAATTGACTTGAAATACGAACGGTAACACCGTTTATATATGAAATTAACTCACGCGCAGGTGATACTTCAGTACTTCTGTTTTACGGTTTAGTGAAGGTGAAGACAACCGTACTCGCCGGAAAACAAGACGCCAATGGTTCAAGAATGCCTGCGAGCCTCCCGACTGCACTCGGGCCTGCCTGGTGAGGAGTGTGCGAGCGAGACAGATATATAGGAGCGAAGGAGAAGGACATAAATAACCGGAAAACGAATAGGGCCTATCTCAAATAGTAAGCTTCAAATAACGGTCATGGATTTAATATGTATGTTTCTCATTGAAATATAACTACGGTTTACGGATTCTATCGCGATAATGATAATGATAAAAAAAAATCGTCGGAATATGGGTATACAAAGTTGTTAGTGTTTGACATTACATTCAAGCCATATTCTACCATTATCTGGCATAGAAGAATTGTTTTTTTTTGTTAGTAGCATGTATACAATTAAATAGGTAGTCAGTTTATAAGTTTAATAATAATATCTAATAACAATTCATTTTAAAATTCGATGCAGTTATAAATATGTCACAATTTTTTGTCTTCCAAGAATGCATTAATTGAGTAAAAACATTTATTTAATAACAGTATAAATAATTTTCGTTTAAAAGTATCAATTTCCTTAAAACGATTTGGCAATTTATTGTAAATACGTATTGTAATACAGTAAACATTCTTGCTATATTCATTTACTCTTTGTTTGGGTATGAGTAGCTTGTGTGTGTGTCTATATGTGTGATATACTAATTTTAGTATTGAATTCAATATTAGATATATAGAAAGATCTGTAGATTTTAGATTCGTTTTTGACATAAGTTCCATACAAAATAATTATGTCAAACACGAATCTCGAATCTCAAAATCCCTGTATGGATCGAATATTGAAAATGGTCGTTAGTTTAATTATATTTAAACCGAATGAGCTAAAACTACATTTTATTATTATTACTAGCCAACGTATATGTTTTCATTTGAAATATCCATATGAAATATCAAATATTTTATTTTTAAATAAAAGTTGTATTAACCAAATGGGTTGTGAAAAATAATAGAATCATAAATCTATATATTAAAAGAATTTGTGTTTTATAATATGAGTCGGCCAGCCCGTTCTACGCAACCGATTCGCATGATTTTTTTTTAATGAAAGCTCTCGCTGCATAGATTTGTCATCAAGCATTAGAAATTACCTAACTTGCACATTCATGAAGTTATATGCAAAAACAGTTTTCTCCCATACATTTTTTACGTTTTCGTAGCCGTAGTCAATGACTTTCAGCTTCTATATATCTGGTTCTCATTGAGGTAGGCGTTTCATTATAGGCCTAAAACACGCGCTGAAAAGAGCTCTTTCATTTGATGGTATGCTCATTTAAATTGGGTAAGTTTTAAGGAAGATAGGTGTGGACATTGAACTTATTTTACAATATTTTCTTATAAATTTCTTAAGATTCCATTGCTTTCTCTCTACGTGTACGATTCTAAATTCAAAAATATTTTTATGGCATCTAATAAGTTCCTTGCGGTAACTGCCAGGAAAAAACGTTATGTCTCCTTAAGGTGACCTTGCCTTACTTTCATACGGGTGTGAGTGGGGTGGTGTGTAAAATTATACCCGATGTTGGTCAAATTATCACAATAGTGAATAATCGCTGATGGCAGGTAATATTCCCCGAATGTTACCAGTTAACCCTTAATGTTGGGTGAACTGATCTCTGATGTTGAGTAATTTTCCTTACGTTTTATGTTAGGAAAATTTTTGTGTTATTAAATTACGGACTTTCTTCGGGCATCCTAATTTTTTTTATGTGGAACATATTACAGCGGTTCATAGTAGATACTATTGTCACATAATTATATTATTACAAGTGGTAGTTATGGTAGAAATTGTAGCTTTGGTAAGAATAGTAGTTTTGAGAGAAAAGTACTACACTTCTGACAGCACCGGCGGTTTTGGTAGAAATGGTAGTTTTGAAAAAATGGTAGATATGATAGTGTTAGTACGAATAGTAGTTTTGGTAAAAATAGTAGTTTTGATAGGAATAGTATTTTCGTTAGGAATAGTAGTTTTGGTAGAAATTGTATTTTTGGCATATATGTATTGTAGTTTTGGTAGCAAGGTTACTTACGATTGCTACCAAATCACCCATTCCTACCAAAACTACAATTTCGACCAAAATTATAAACGTCATTATTACATTTCTAAAATATGATGGATTAATCACACCCATACACAACACGAAATAAATAGTGCTTCTCACAGAAATATTTAGCTGGTTAACAAATAAAACCTATTTTCTTACTTATAAAAAAGTTGTTTATCTATATTTTTAATTTTGATGATTTTGATAGTAAAATATTGACAGATAAAGAAAAAAGTGAAGTTAACGTAAGAGTTTCTGATTTAATAACGTACTTTTTGTGAGTAGTTGTGTTTTCAATTATAATGATGTTTCTTGGAAGGAAATTGAAAAATGCTCAGAGAAAGTTTGAACAAAGAATCTTGGTCAATGACGTGCCTGTTGGAGATTTGGTACTGGATGGTTCTCCTACTGCTAAAAAATACGGGTGGAAACGGGTTCAGATTTGATTAATTCTACCATCAACAATTTTCAAGCGATTTCCATTCTTTGTGACGGTAATTGCTTATTCCACGCAATTTCTTATTGTTTATATGGAAGTGAGAATAAACATTATGAAATTCGTTTGGCCACCGTTGATAACATTGTCAATAAGTGGGATGTATATAGTACCTAACTTCATTGTTGGGGACGAAGCATTATGGCCAGACCATTACAAATGCTACAGATTACAAACATGTGATGGGTGCCAATAGACAGTATTCAGGGCATGCTTAACTTTAGAGTATAAGTGAGCTTCGAAGTAGGATAGGATATAGAGTGTCAATTCAGAGTTCACCTGGAAAACAGTAATACGATTACTGACTATGGTACTGGCAAAATTGTTCATAACTTGCTATTTTCTGGACACCTGGACGAAGTACATTACGGTGTCCTAATGGAAAGAATGGTAGGGCAGCACAGTCATATTGAAGAACTTTCTTTCGTCAATGTTCAGTTATACATATTATATATATCCCTATTGCGCGGCGAACCATTCAGTAATGCCAAAGTCGAAATTTCACGATACCTAAGGTGCAACGCAAAGCCAATGTTGTGAGAAAATAAGTTTTGTGATATGCATTTTTGGTAAGAATATCATCTTTTTTAGGGTTCCGTACCTAAAAGGTAAAAACGGGACCCTATAACTAAGCCTCCGCTAGCTGTCTGTCCGTCTGTCTGTCTGTCACTAGGCTGTATCTCATAAACCGTGATAGATAGAAAGCTGAAATTTTCACAAATTATGTATTTCGGTTGCCGCTATAACAACAAATACTAAAAATAAAAAAATACAAAAAACGTGTTTTTTTCGTTTTTTTTTGCTCACAATTACTAACTGTAACAAGTAGACGCTTTAAATTTTCACAATATATGTATTTGTATATTAACTACCTTTCAAAATAAATAATTAAATAAAGAAAAAGTAAATAATAAAGGGGGGCTTCAATACAACAATCGTAATTTTTAAGCAATTTGTTACTCGATCTTAATAAACAGGTAGAAACTAAAAAAATATTTGACGTTTGGACATTTGATATTTGACGACCGGTTGGCGCAGCGGGAGTGTAAGCGACTGCTACGCCGATGGTCACGGGTTCGATTCCCGCTCAAGTCAAACATTTGTGTGCATGAACATGGATGTTTGTCTTGGTCTGGGTGTTTCTATGTATAATATGTATGTATTTACAAAAAAAAATTGGTTGCCTGTAAAGTCGGTATACGGGCGAAAGTTTTACGTGACAACGAATTTGAGTGGTAAAATAATTTTAATGTGAATATTCATTCGTATAGTAGGAAGAAGGATGAAAGACGCGTGCCTTTCACTTTTTATGTCTGTCTCTCTCGCTCTTAGGCGGGACGCGTGCCTCTCACTCGCTCTCATTGTGAGCGCATAACGTGAGCGGAGCGTAACGCAGTTTCTTGAAGTGTCACCCGGCAAACCAATTTATAAGACGTTGTCACGTCAAAAAAAAAAGTATATATGTATATTTATCCATTATCTAGTACCCATAGTACAAGCTCTGCTTAGTTTGGGACTAGATGGTGTTGTGTGTATGTGATAGAATATTATTATTATTATTATTATTTAAGTATACATACTTACAACGAACGTGATTTTCTTTAATAGATGATGGTACGGAACCCTTCGTGCGTGAGTCCGACTCGCACTTGCCCAATTTTATACTTATGAGATAAGGCTACAATGTACTCACCATACCTTTAAGTACCTAAGAGCTTTTTTATAATATTAAAATATGCTTTGGAGCAGCACGGGTCCTCTAGTATATCTTAATATAAATACAGTAATTTAGTTATTCTCTTAGTTTCGGATATAGACGTCAAAAGGAACTGTAAAAAACTGATGATGTGGGGTATTGTATATGTGTGAGAATGCTGCGAATGCAAATTGTTATCGTGTGCGTAAGGTGTACCTATGTATCGACTTTATGAAATGAAATAAATATTCAGTTGGCTTATAACATCCGAGCGTTTCACTTGTCTCCACCTAAATTACCCATACACATACACGCAGTGCACTACAGTGGTGACCCCGACGAAAAAGTACTTACAATGTACCCCGCATCGACACCGACAGCTTCGACGCCAACACCGCCAACTCCGTCAAGCGTCGTGAAGGAAGAACAACATGCCATCATCTCAAGCCTGTCAGTTGCGAATAAAATACCGTCCACCGTCACGTCGACTAAGGACCTGGAAGAAATGGCAGTGATAGCAGACAAGGTCATGGAGACTCACCAGTCACCGCAGGTCAACGAGGTAGCGCGCAGCAGTCCAGCAACATTCGTCCAAACCACCGACACAGCAGCGATCATGGCGGAGATAGCGAAGATCAACCTGAAGATAAATGAGATGGACAGGGGAAGACCAAGGTTCAGGCACAGAAGGGACAGCGGATACAGGAACTTCTCACGCAGCCGTTCGCGATCCAGGCCGCGCAGGACACCGGAGAGCCCAGACTGGCTGTGCTCGTATCACTGGAGGTACAGGCACAAAGCAAGGAGTTGCGTCGCGCCCTGCAACTGGAAGACAAAACAGCAGCCCTCGAGGTCGGAAAACTAGCAGAGCTGCAGCCGGTAGCGGGAGGTTGTGCAGTCAAGGATCACCGCTTAAAAGTAAGTGATAGGAAATATAATTATAAGTTTTTAATAGATTCAGGCGCATGTATTTCTGTGTTACCTAAATTTTATTTTAGAAATAAGAAAGAATTAGACTTAAATTCCGATTTTAAACTTTTTGCCGCCAATGGTTCAGTGATTAAAACGTATGGTACTAAGTCACTTCAATTAGATCAAAAATTAAGGAGACCGTTTAAATGGAATTTTGTTGTGTGTGATGTAAAGCAGCCCATTCTAGGCGTAGATTTTTTAAATCATTATAATTTAATTGTAGATATAAATGGCCGTTGTTTAATAGATAAGGTTACCAACCTGGCAGTACGTGGAACGATCGCAAACCATTTTGAACCAGCGATTTCTACGCTACACAAAGATGATCCCGCCTATGATATATTACGTAGATATCCGGACATTCTCAAACCCATGTCATTCAAGGAGGCACCGAAACATGCGGTTTACCATTTTATTGACACCACAGGCCCTCCAGTATTCTGTAAGCCTAGACCTTTAGCTCCCGAAAGATATAGAATTGCCAAAGAGGAATTTAAATCAATGTTAGATATAGGTATATGCAGACCATCGAAGTCGCCTTGGGCAAGTCCATTGCATTTAGTACCCAAGAAAGACGGTCAAGTGCGCCCATGTGGTGATTATAGAGCATTAAATGCGATCACAACACCGGATAGGTATCCGATACCGCGTGTACAGGACTTTACATATTTATTAGCTAACAAAATTATTTTTTCCAAAATCGATATCAAAAAGGCATACCATAATATTTTAATTAATCCCGACGATGTTTGTAAAACAGCGATTACAACACCGTTCGGACTATATGAATTCGAACGTTTAACTTTTGGTTTGAGAAACGCTGCTCAAACTTTTCAACGTTTCATGACGAATACAGTCTTATCAGGTTTAGATTTCTTATATTGTTACGCTGACGATATATTAATAAGTTCAGAAAATCATATGCAGCATAAGGAACACTTAGAACAGGTATTCGAACGTTTAAGCGAATATGACATCACTTTAAACTTAGATAAATGCACTTTTAAAGCTACTTCTATAGAATTTTTAGGCTATCAAGTCACTACATCGGGTATCAAACCTGTAGAAAGCAAGGTACAGGCAATTCTTGATTACCCAAAACCTCAGAATGTTAGTCAGTTAAGACAATTTTTAGGCATGGTCAATTTTTATCGTAATCATTTACCGAGAGCAATAGAGTACCTAGAAACATTAAATAAATGTATTCACAAGGCCAAAAAGAATGACAAAACACCTATACAGTGGACGCCAGACGCTGAACAAGCATTCTCGGAATGTAAGAACGGATTAACGAACGCAGTCACGTTGGCGTATCCGGTGGCCAACGCGCCACATGCGCTATTTGCCGACGCTTCGGATAATTGCGTAGGTGCTGTGTTGCAACAATACATAAACGACTCATGGCAACCGTTAGGCTATTTCTCGAGAAAGCTAACTGACACACAAAAAAAATATAGCACCTATGACCGCGAGTTACTTGCTATATTTTTAGCTGTAGAATATTTTAGAAGCTTGTTCGAAGGTCGAGAACTTATAATCTTTACAGACCACAAGCCTTTAACATTCGCATTTTCAAAAATATGTAAAAATAACAAGAAGGAAAGTCCTAGGCGTGTAAGACAATTACTCTTTATAAGCGAATTCACGACTGATATCCGTCATATAAGTGGAATGGATAACATTGTAGCAGATGTGTTATCGCGCATAGAGTCTATACAATGTACGTCGAGCATAGTAGACTATGAAAAATTAGCTTTAGAGCAAGATCAGGATTCTTAGCTCAAAGATTTTTTGAATAATTCTAGATACAAATTCAAAAAATTTTTAGTTACGAATTCTAATCGTTACATATATTGTGAAATTTCAAAGGAAAACGCGAGACCATATTTAACAGAGAGTTTTAGAAAAAATGTATTTCAGGCGATCCATAACCTTAGTCATCCCGGCGTACGTGCATCTCGCCAGATGATTAAGGAAAAGTTCTTTTGGCCGGACATGAATCGAGACATTGGACTCTGGTCAAAAACCTGTCTCAGTTGTCAGCGATCTAAAGTAAATAGGCACACCACTTCTAATTATGGTATATATCCCCCAGTGGATAGGTTTGAGCACATACATATTGATATAGTAGGACCTCTCCCAATCACAGTGGATGAGTATAGGTATTGCTTAACGATAGTAGACAGAGGGAGCGGCTGGCCGGAGGCGTATCCGATAAAGGAAATCTCAGCCGACACTGTTGCAGAGAAATTATATACAGAGTGGATATGCAGGTTTGGCTGCCCTGTTAAACTTACCAGTGACCAGGGCAGACAATTTGAAAGTAGATTATTTGAAAAATTAATGGCTTATTTAGGTATTGAAAAGATTAGGACGACCCCATACCATCCGCAAAGTAACGGAGCGGTCGAACGGTACCATAGATGTTTAAAGGCTTCACTCATGGCTAGATTGGACGGTAATAAAAATTGGGCACGCGAACTACCTAGTGTTATGTTAGGACTTCGTGCAGCCATCAAGCGAAATACAGGCGTAAGCGCTGCTCAAATGGTTTATGGCCGAGCCTTACGTTTGCCAGGAGAGTTGTTATCAGAAGTAAACAATGGTAACTATGATTCTTACAATGTATTACAGCGTATCAGTGACGTGATGAAGCAATACAGACCTGTAGGTACAAGAAATAACGAATCTAAAACATTTTTTGTACATAAAGACCTTAAAGATTGTTCACATGTATTTATTAGAACGGATAAAATAAAAAAATCATTAGTATGTCCTTATGAAGGTCCTTACAAAGTGATAGAAAGATCAGAAAAAGTTTTCAAAGTTCAGTTAGAAAATAGAGTCATTTCAATTTCTATAGATAGATTAAAACCAGCATATTTGTTAGAACAAAATATTTCAGTACAAGATAATTTACAGAATAGTGAGAAAGTTACGAGATCTGGAAGAGTAGTCAAAAGACCAGTAAGATTTTTAGATTAATAAAATACAAATTGAATTGTTATAAAATAAAAAAATTCCAACAGGCAAATCCTAATAATGTAAGTAGTATATAATTTATGCAGCATAGCAAAAAAATTGTATTAGGTAGGTGTCGCAACTATGTAAGTTGAATATTATGAATAACATGTTGTAATACTTTTATTAGACATCATTTCATAATATTATTTGTAACGTCAAAGATAACTATTGTAATTATTTTACCTATAACTTGTAAAAATGGGCAAGTCATACAGTGTTGAAAAGAAAACGGAAGAAGTAATCATTGCCCAAAATGGAGCAAATGGTGCTAGCACTTCGCAAAGTGAGCAATCGTTGGAAAAATATGGTACGATAGCCATGGCCATTATGATATTGGTTAGCGTCTACTTAGCATATTTAATATACAAAAAATGTAAGCAAGGTGCCAGGAAAATGTTTCAAAGGGAAATGACAGTGTGGCATAGTACAGCAGCAATTCAGGTGCCGCCACAACAGGCGCAACCGGGATTTAACAATATGTAAACATAGGTTAAGTGAGGTGTTCTTAAAACAAAGTGAATAAATGTAAAAATAAGAGTCAAGTGATAAAGTAAACAAGTGTAAGTGCTTAACAATAGTTTTATTATAACCATTAGCTGTAAGAAATTTGTGTAACAGCGCAGTCTGATCTACTTGTGTAATAAAAACCAGTAAATTATATGTGTTGACTCGATTGATTGTTGTAGACATATACTTATATTATGCATCAATACATTCTTGTATAATCTAAATACTATCTGTTGCTATGTACTTGTTCAAAACTGTCTTAACATGATTGATAACTAGTAAAGTAATGTTTTCAGGTGAATATTAATTACAGTTTAATATTGTATAAAGTAAATAATTGCATTTTCTATTTAAAGATTATATGTAATTTTATAATTATGTAACATTGAGAGAACTTATAAAAAATATTTTATATTTTTTAAAAAAATGGGGAGAATATTGTGGGGTATTGTATATGTGTGAGAATGCTGCGAATGCAAATTGTTATCGTGTGCGTAAGGTGTACCTATGTACCTATGTATCGACTTTATGAAATGAAATAAATATTCAGTTGGCTTATAACATCCGAGCGTTTCACTTGTCTCCACCTAAATTACCCATACACATACACACAGTGCACTACAATGACACTAATTGAAATCGCTTTACTTTTACAGTAATCTTATATTATTCACCAGTATTGGTAACATGACCTTTAATAAAAATAAATAAATGAGTGAACAGTTGGTACAACAAATAATAATAGGTACTATAGCGGCTGTGTTATGCATGTATCAGGTCCGAGTAAGTTTACATCATTTTGCAAAGATAACAAGTGGACAATGATTTGGACACATTAAAATAGTTAAATAAACAAATAATACTGTTCTAAATCTTATATTTAAAGAGCCTGCCTACCAATTTTGTAAATTAATTACTGGCAACATTCTCCAGTCGTTACTTTGGTTTTGTTTATGGCCTTAGCGGCAATAACCTCCAAATATTTTACAATAACATACATACCATATAATACAAAAGTGCTGTTATCTAAATACTTACTTGTGAAACAATATTCTTTCAGTATTATTTTCACTTTTGAATTGTTTTTGCACAGTTGAACTACACACGACGACATATTTTTGGTAAACTTATTGTTTGTTTACTTGTGAACTGCGTTTGTGTGCGTGGCTAGTGTATTTACAGCAAAATTGATTGCCCCGCAATCGGTTTGCTGCTGTTTTTGGCTTCAATCGTAATGTAGGGCGTGCTTTGCCTGTTCTTTTTGTTTGTCTGAGCGGTTTACGATAAATTTCAAATGAGTGTGAGGTACCCTCCCTTTTGATAGTCAAATCTAAGAAGTTTATTGAGCTATTTTGTTCCATCTCCAATTCGAATTTAATTTTGGGGTGTATACTATTAATTCTTGTAAGAAAACAGTGAAGCTGACGTTCGGTCACAGAATAATTAATAGTTCGGTGCCCTTCCAAGCCAGCAAAATATCGTCCACGAATCTATAATAACATAAGATGTTCGGTTCTTTTACCAAATGCTCGTGTTCGTAGTTATTCATAAAGATATCTTTTTTTTTTTTGTATCGGGTTGGAAAATCCTCATGGAGTCCCTCCGCCCTGGGGGATGGGCGAAGGGGACTGTCAGACTCTTACTGACTAAAAACCAACCCGTGTGCCTCATGCACCCGTGTGTCGGAGGGCCGGGTTTCGCCCAAGCATACGTCACAACCCTCCGACGGGTACCGGCCCGCCAGATGGTCCGGCGGGCCCCGAACAAAACCCCCTTGGCGGCGGATGAGGGTGTTGGGCTCCGCCGCCAAAACACCAAGCGGCCGCAGAGGATAGGGAGGACGGTAACGCAACACCGCATCTCCTCTTCCTCTGCGGCCCCACCGCGACGCATCGAATGTTGCGCCCCCAATTGGTCGCGGGAGATAGGGCGCGCGGCAACGCAACACCGACACGCCTCTCCTCCCGCGACCACTCCCGACTGCGAGGGACAGACAAAACTGTCCCCCGCACCCGCACCGTTGGACGCATCCTGCGCAGGCCCACTGCCAAGCCCACGCGGAGCGTCCCCTCCTGGATCCCTCTTAGCTTCACCGCGGGTGACCAATCCACGGTTACTGAGCCCCCCACCACGACAAGGTGGAGATCCCACGGGGGGGATTCATAAAGATATCTGCTAACAACGGACTAAGCGGTGAACCCATGGCCAAACCCTCCTTCTGTAAATAGTACTCGTTGTTGAATTGAAAATAATTTTGTTTACTGCATAACTCGGTTAATTTCAAAATGTTCTGAATCTGTTCTGGGTGTATTCTATTTCTTTCCAGCAGATTTTTAACTATAACTAAGGATTCTTTATACGGGACATTTGTAAATAAGCTTTTTACATCCAAAGACACGAGACGAGAACTCACTTTTGGAGAAGGGATTAAAGTATAGTATTCCTCAAAAAGTTACGCAATATTCTTTGGAAACATTGGCGGTGGATGCAGAACTAGCTATTACCAGAAATAAAAAAGATAACATAGTCAAGAGTTTAGCTGCCCATCAGTTAAAAACATACAAATCGACTAATTTAATTAACTGCGAATTAAAAATATATAAATCCATTCAAAATAAAATTCAACAAAACGATTTGGTGGTAAATAAAGCGGATAAAGGCAACACCGTAGTACCTAATTATGTCTAGATCGCAGTATAATAGCAAAGTACAATATGTAATACACACCGAAGATTTCCAGCGTCTGCCCTACGATCCTACCAAACGATTTCATGCAGAATTAAAACTCAGTATCAAGTCAAGTACTTACCTTTTTCCACAAAACTGCTATTTAGCGAAAAGTCTTATACCGATGAACCCTCAGTGTCCGCTGTTGTATGGTTTACCAAAAATACATTTAATAAAGATCAGGTGCCCATCCGTCCAGTCGTCTCATATGTCAACGCTCCAGCTTATAAACCGACGTAGGTATACAGATAGTACAATACCAGCAACGTCCTATCTGTGGTCCTGTCATCCATCGCAACACAAAATGGCAGCATTTCACGGTATGATTCATAGATTATTAAATGTACCTACCACTGAATATAGAATCATATAACAAAGAATTAAATATTATTTATCATATAGCTCAATCCAACGGGTATAGTAAACGCCTAATTGACAAGATGATTCGAGGAAAACAACTTAGAATGGCCAAGTCACTTTTATATCCCTCTATATAAGAACCTATAAATAATACCGCTGTTCTTACCTATTTTGGAAGCATAACTGACCGTATGGCGCGTATACTGAGGAGGAACGGTATCAGATCAGCCTATAAACCATACAAAACGTTAAAATTTCTTTGCAATGGTAAAGATAAAGTATGCAAGAACAAAAAACCAGCCAAGTGCGTGTCGGGCCACGCGCAATGTAGGGTTCCGTAGTTGCCCATAATGGCCATTATTGATATTTAGTAATCATACAGTATCGCATAAATTAGTTACTACTGACTTAACTTCGGATCACTGTGGTCAATTGGCAGGATTTTCATATATTCATGAAAAAGTCGTACATAAGGTGACAGTTAGGCCATTACCTAGGCGTAAATTTATTGAATTTAGGAACAAAATTTTAGTAGGTATTAATCCTGATATGATGGAGCTTAAATCACCTAATAAGATTTATGATACTATGTTTAATATAGTGCAAAACGAATTTAGAAGTACTTTTAAGACCAAGGAAAAAGTAATCAAGGAGTCTAGAGCATTTAGTGAGTGGGCTACTGTAGGTATTCACAAAAGCAGAGCAAGGATGTATGAGTTGTATGGTATGAAGAAATATAATTTTAATGCGAGCTTCACTGAGTATGTCAGAAATTATTCTAAAATATTTGAAAAGGTATGCAGTATAGTTAAGACAGTATTCATTAGTGACAAAATTAGGAAGTCTTCTAATAAAGTTAAGGCCACCTGGCAAGCTATTAACGAAGCAACGGGCAAGACAACCTTAAGGAACACCAATGTTAACTTGCTAGATAATAATAAAATTATTAACAATAAAGAAGAAGTTGCACACACATTCAATAATTTTTTTGCTAGCATACCTATTACTACTACTAGAGGTCTAAACTCATCAGCTTCAGGTGCAGAAAATTTATTAGAATAGGTGTACAAAAATGTGATGTAATATTTAAATTCAGCCCTATTAGTTCTACTGATATTATAAACACCTTTCAATCCCTAGAGTCTAAAAATACAGGTGATCTCTGGGGAATATCTGTTAAGATATTAAAAAGTATAATAGATATAGTAGCTCCTTATCTTAGTAACTTATTTAATAAGTGTATAGAATCAGGCGATTTTCCAGATTTAATGAAACATAGTAAGATAATACCTCTGTTTAAATCCGGCAGTAAGACTGATCCTAGTAATTATAGGCCAATTTCAATACTACCTACTTTTAGTAAAATCTTTGAAAAGATCATACCCAAGCAACTTCTGAAACACTTTAATTTAAACAGCCTCCTTTATACTGAGCAATATGGTTTTACTAAGGGTCACTCGACGACGGATGCAGGAGTAGCGTTACTCAAACACGTCTACAATGCATGGGAGAAATCTCAGAATGCTATTGGTGTGTTTTGCGACCTTTCGAAAGCATTCGATTGTGTCTGCCATGATACGCTCTTGTGCAAACTTAAGCATTACGGCGTCCAGACTAAAGCACTGGATGTTATTAAGGCATGTTTAAATAACAGAATTCAATGTGTCGAAATAAATGGCTCAAAATCCAGTGGTTTACCAGTACAATTGGGAGCGCCGCAGGGTAGTATCCTAGGGCCTTTCTTGTTTCTTGTTTACATTAATGATTTGCCATTTTACCTGAGAAACATTTGTGATGTGGTATTGTTTGCTGACGATACTTCATTGATATTTGAAGTAGATAGAAATAAGGAAAACTTTACCGAAATAAACAGTGCTCTTATTCAGGTGACTAAATGGTTTACTGTAAACAACTTAGTACTGAACGCCAAAAAAACCAAATGTGTTAAGTTTGCTTTGCCAAACGTCAGAAACCTTGGTACTAACATCGTTTTAAATGGTGATGTACTGGAAACAACTGAATCTACGTTGTTTCTAGGAATAACACTTGATTCGAAGTTGCAATGGGGCGCACACATTACATATCTGTCAGCGAAACTTAGTTCGGCTGCTTATGCCATTAAGAAGGTGCGTAGTTTAACAGATGTCGATACGGCTAGGCTGGTATATTTTGGCTATTTTCATAGTGTTATGTCATATAGCATATTACTATGGGGTAGAGCTGCTGATATCGAAAGTATTTTTATATTGCAAAAAAGAGCAGTTCGGGCCATTTACCAATTACGAACAAGAGTTTCGCTCAAGGAAAGATTTAAGGACATCGGTATTTTAACTGTAGCGTCTCAGTATATTAATGCCAGTGTTTTGCATGTGCGTAAAAATATATAATCATATTCAAAGAATAGTGATATTCACACTATTAATACAAGAAATAGACATAAATTATGTGTTCCGTATTTCCGTTTGTGTAAAACTCATAATTCTTTTATAGGACAAATTTTACGTATCTACAACAAGATACCGATATGTATTTTAGACTTGCCGTTTAGCGCATTTAAGACAGCGATTAAAAATAACCTAATGCAAAAGGCTTATTACAATTTTAAATGATTACCTTAATGACAAATGCGCTTGGTAATAATCTGTTTCAGTATTCACATAATTATTGGGTAAATAGGTAGATAATATTAAAATTTTCATGACATGTAATTAAATATGATTCTATTCCCAATAAAATTATATAAGTAAATGATGTTTTTTGGAATCGCCACCACATCATTAGATGTCTTTCATGTCGTTAGATACTATTTATTTATTATGTTTAATTTTATTTTCTTGTACTCAATCAGTTGGATCGGTGGTTGTATTTCAAAAGGTATCACGTCAATTAAATATGGGTACTACATTTGCATTTCTTCACACGTTTTCACAAATTTATGCTAATATTAATGATCTGGAAAATGTAGGTAATTCGCGTTCATGGTCAGTATGCCAACAGATTGTTAATTTTATTACTGCCGGTTCGTATACCGTTGTCGTCATGCTCACTAAAATGTCATTTCTTGTGGTGGCGTCGTGTGTCGGGTCATCCCTGTCCCTCTGATATGGCGAGAGGGATGATGGCTGGCACATGCGTCATACTCGTGAACGGGTGCTACTTGCGATGACTGGTCGATGGCGGTCTTATGGGCTGGTATAATTTTTTATTTATATTTAACTTCATCATTTCCATCATGGTTCTGAACATTTGCGCGGATTGCCTGCATTGTTAGGTGCATAATGTAAGTGGATGCTCCTGTTTCACCATGTCTGTGTTCAGGAGGCTAACTAAATGAACATCAAAATTTAACTTGATTATGCTTGAGTATCATGTAAAGTAAATATATACAAGTAACATAGAAGGTATAACAGTTGCAGCACCTTACAAAAGTTTAATTGTTATGTATTATTAAAAACCTGGCGATGAAAAAGAGTGACCGTGAGTTTTATTGCCCGTTCTTTCTCATAGTTCTACGCCCTTGCTTTGCGAACGTGGCAGTAAATGTAAATTGGTAGCGCCATCTACCTTCCTATCTATAACTAATCGCATCAACATCAATCGTTCCACGTACAAGTGTGAGCGATACCATATTTCCTTCTCCCTCTATCCCACTCCCTGGAAGAGGCACTGCCTTTCGCCTGATTGGTCGCCGTGATCGTCGACGCGAGTGACAGTCCAGAACTTTTAGAACGTTCGATTCGCGAGACGCGTCCGCGATACCGTATCACCCGCGCCGCTCCCGCTATAGTTATTACCTCTTAAGAAACCGCTCGCAAGTGGAAGTAGTAGTGTAATATTGGGGATTCTGTATCATTTGTTCTCGCTTCGCTCGAACTGCATGATACAGAATCCCCAATCGTTTTCACCGTATCGTATATACTTAACATTCACAAACAATAATATCAAGTTCGACTCGTTCGATCAACATTATTGATCTATACTTTATTACTTGACGAGTGTCATATTTATAAGTAGAACAATGCAGTGTGTATCAATTAGTTGATCAAGAATTTATTTGCATTTTATGCTTTGGTCTAGAGATTGCGAGTTGGCGACAGCCGTGCATGGTTTGATTTCCGATGGCAAGTTTTAGGTAGGTATTTGGTATTAGGGATCGAACATACGACATTTAGTGCAGAAATTGATTCAATCACTGTACCAATAATACCACATTATCATTAAGTATGTAAATAAATTAATAAATACCAGGATATCGAGATCTAGCCTCATACTTGCTCAATTTTCAAAGTAGGTATCTATTATTATTTTATAATTAAGAATGGCTAAATAAAACAAAATCCAGACCGAAACAAATACTTATTTGTTCCGTGCGGGAATCGAACCCGCGACACTTGGCGCATTTACTAGCAGTACATTTACAAACTAATATTTACATTGTGATGCATAGAGCCGAGCTCTTATCCAATGCGCCAAACATGTCGTCGAAAATGTGACAAAATACTGAATCGCTTCATACGTTTTTCTCACTAGTTCGATTCCCACGTGGTTCAAATATTTATATAACCTAAAGATAGGTGTTCAGGATCTGTGATATTGTATGTTTGTAAACATATAACACAGGAGAAAGTTTGGGATATTAATCATTTTCAATGAAATAATATCATACACCATAACACAACATTACACCTGTAGATATACCTCCGAAGGGGTAGGCAGAAGTGATTGCTGCATCTGCGGCTAATGCCCATGTTCTTAGTTAATGATGCTACTGAAGGATTCCTGACGATGAATGGTGATAAACCCAATAGCGTTTTGCCTGACCTGGGAATCGAGCCAAGAACCCCACGCTCAACAGTCACAATTGTACCACTAGACCAGCAAGGTGGTCTAAAACTACTGCTAATAAGTAAATTATTCGTCCTGCAATTGCTAAGGCTGTCACTGTTGACCTTGTTGTTGAATCTGTTTTCACCACATGGATTGACCACTAACTGGTTTACTATTAACCCTTTTGGTGAATAATAACCCATCCTGATCTCATTACTATATACGAAGCACAGTTTAGTGCTTATATGATGCCAAAATACAAAGTTTATAGGCCGATAGTAGATAGCAGTATTAGTATTAGATCGATAAAGTACATACGATTTCCTTTTTAGAATTTCGTCTCAAGTATCCGCGCCATCGTGTCGCCACCTTCCAAAAAAGGAATTGCAGCTTGTGTGCATAGTGTCGAAGAATAAACAAATGATACTAGACTTTATTTTATGAGTGCATACAATTGAAATTAAAATATATTACGCGTTCAAATACTGATGCATCGTTTGCAATAAATAATATAAACGCTACCTTAAGTGAAAAACTATCCCGCTTCGATCACGACAACTTTTGTTTAATCTTTCACAAGTGCTTTGTTGAGTGAGTTGTGTTGTGCAAAGTTTCCAGGAGTAAGTATGTATGTATTTCATTAAATCAATTTTTAAATATTGTTATAAGAATTTTTTTCATAAAACGTTAACGTAAGTCAGGGTGTTGAATATAATTTATTGTTTTTATATCGATTTTGAAATCAGTTTACAGCATTTTTTCTGTTTTCATACCCATGAATCTGTTTAACCATGAATTATTGTTATGATTAGAGTTTTTTTTTGTGTTTTTTTTTCGTTTTAAATAGTTCGTTATGGCAATTATCATGGCTAGAAAGGAATTAAATACTGAGATGATGAGTGAACGAGATATATGGAAGAATACATTGACCTGAAGTATATAGCGATAAATAAGTATAGGAGGATGATGATGATTTGGACATCGGGTTTTTAATGTACATATTTAATGTTGTAGATAGATTTGTTAACATATTTTCTTGTGTAACCTGTATTATAATAGTATATTTATAATTACTAAGTATGTTTTATTTTCTCGTTTAAGGTCGGCCAGAAATCCTTTCGATTCCGACACGGAGGTCATTTCGCAACCAGCCCGCGAAATCAAAAGCAAGAAGGAGAAGAAAAGAAAAATAAAGAGCACAACTAAATCTAGACCAGAAAAGTCTAAGAAAAAGGTCCCGGTCGCAGTCCAACGCGACTTGTCGGATGATTCAGAGTCCGAAATAGCAGCAGTTCCCGATCAAAAATCCCGTTCGATATTTTCTGATTCTGAGGTAAGTCATAAGCATAGCATTAAGTTTCGAACTAAAATGTTTTATCTCTACAACAATTGTCGTTGATATTCGTAAAAACAATCAGTCAGTTAGTAGTATCTCAAAATATCAATGACAAAATAGTAACGAGCTAGCAATAATAAATATTTTCAAACTATGTTTCAGGACGAACAAGAACAACCTGTCAGAGCTGCCGCCTTGAGGAGCTACCTCTCGCGGCGTGTGGGCTCCGGGTTCACCCTGCAGCGTGATCCGACACGACGAGGGGAGTTTTACATTGAGTTGCGTGTATACAATAGCCGGGAAGCAGAGACACTTGCTGGAACCACTTGCGGACCGTTGGAAGCGAGCGCTTTTCACACTTCGTTCAGCACATGATGATAACGATGAGGTGTGGAAAGCTCTCACTAAGTTTATAACTGCTGCCAAGGCAGAGTATGCAAATATAAAGCCGATACTTTATCCATCCAATATTTAAATTATACTATATATATATATTATAATTATATAACCATAATCATTTTAATTATCTGCGTATGCCATTGTTTAACAAAATCTTAATTTTTCAGTGAGTACTATTATAGCGTGAGTACATTTTATTAAGTGTAATTAAAGTAATTTAAAAATTTAAGTCTACTATTTTAATGATTTTTGTGTGCATATTTAATCTTTATTTACATTACATTGCTTTTACAGCTCCATTCCAAATAATCTTTGGAATAAAATCTGTAAACTCTGAAATATAAAAACTGAAAACTCTGAAATATGAAAATTCTGAAATATAAAAACTGAAAACTCTGATATCTAAAAACTGAAAACTCTGAAATATAAAACTGAAATCCCAGAAATTTCAAAACTGTAAGCTCTGAAATTTTTAATCTTTTTTACATTACATTACCTATACAGCTCCATTCCAAAACAACTTTTGGAATAAAAACTGTAAACTCTGAAATATAAAAACTGAAAACTCTGATATCTCAAAACTGAAAACTCTGAAATATAAAAACTGAAAACTCTGATATCTCAAAACTGAAAACTCTGAAATATAAAACTGAAAACTCTGAAATCTAAAAACTGAAATCTCTGAAATATAAAAACTGAAAACTCTGGAATATAAAAACTAAAAACGCTGGAATATAAAAACTGAAAACTCTGAAATCTAAAAACTGAAATCTCTGAAATATAAAAACTGAAAACTCTAGAATATAAAAACTGATAACTCTGAAATATAAAAAACTGAAATCCCAGTAATTTAAAAACTGAAAGCTCCGAAATTTAAAAATTACAATTCAATATTTTTTAAATCATAGCAATCATTTAAAATAATTAAAGTATTTGAAAGTTATCATAACTTGTTGTCAAGATTCAATAAATTAGATAAGCATGAAATTTTGTGATGATTGTCAGTTGTATGTCTCAAAATATTCTTCACATAAAAAAAGTAATTTACATAAAACCAATTGTTTACTTCATACCGAATTCGAAAATGTTCAATTAATAGCTAGTGCTTTTAGAGGAAGAATAGCTAGTTACAAAATTAATCCTCAAAGTACTAAAATGATAACACCCGAATTATTTTTATCTAATGTGTTCAAGACTATTTACGATTTATTACAACCATTACTTAATAAACATAAATCAATAAAAATTAATTTTGAGCTATTTATATTATATAGGCTACCGAAAAATGAAGAAATATTATTAAAATCTTTCAATACTAAATACTCTATACTGAATCAAAGTATGGACTTTATGAATTTATATAAAGAATGTGTAGAGAAGTTGATATGTAAATGCTCGGAGTTTGAATTATCAGAATCTGGTTGGACTATAGAGGAAGTTAGTCATTTAGAGATAAATGTTGCTAAATATAATCCTTTGAGAGCTGGAAATTTCATTTCATTACCGCCAAGAATTAAAAAAACAAAGGCATGTCTTAATATTTTGAATATGGACAATCACTGTTTTCTTTGGTGCATCATAGCACATATGTATCCAGTTAAGAATAATCCTAACAGAGTTTCATCTTATCCACATTATTCTAAGATTTTAAACACTGTTGGTATGTCTTTTCCGCCAACATTTGATGATATAAAATGGTTTGAAAAACATAATACCAATATCAGTGTCAATGTTTATGGTTTGGAAAAAAATGACACAGTTACTGGTCCCTTATACAAAACTATGCAGCGAAAACTTAATCATGTAAACTTATTATTTATTAGCAGAAAAGGTAGGAGTCATTTCTGCTTAATTAAAAACCTAGAAAAAATCGTACGTAGTCAACTCACAAAGCACAAATCTAAAATTCATTTATGCGAAGAATGTTTTTTGTATTTTGAATCACCGGAAAAATTAAATAATCATAATTGTGGTAGAATGCAGACAATTCTTCCGGAAGATAACAGTAAAATTACTTTTTCAAATTATCAAAGAACCCAAAGAGTACCAATTGTTATTTACGGAGATTTTGAAAGTTTATTACGGGAGTATTCAGATAAAAGTAAAAGTAAATTTACCGAAAATATTCAAATTCATGAAGCTACTTGTTTTGCTTATTACATATGCTGTGAGTCTAACCCTGAATTAAATAACTTAGTATCTTATCGCGGTCCAAATTGTTCAAAAAGATTTGTAGAGTCAATTATTAAGGATTCACAGAGATTGTATGAAATATTAATGATGCACAGAAAAATGTTACCATTGACGGAAGAAGAACTCAGGTCTTTCAAATCAGCCGAGGCATGTCATATTTGTAGAAAAAGATTTACAGACAATGATTGCATTGTTCGTGATCACGATCATTTCACTGGTAAATATCGAGGGCCTGCTCATAATAAATGTAATTTAAATAATGAAATATGTAAGTTTATTCCAGTTATATTTAATAATCTCTCTGGGTACGATTGTCACTTATTTATAAATGAACTGTCTGCCGTTAGTGGCCATATAAAGTTAATTCCAAAAAATAAAGAACGATATATTTCTTTTAGTAAATATGTTTCACTAGATTCAAAAACAGCATTTCAATTAAAATTTATTGATTCTTTTAATTTTTTGAGTTCCAGTTTAGATAACCTAGCAAAGACTCTAAAAGTTAGCGATTTTAATCATATGCGATCATTTTTTATTGATGAAGATTTACTGAGCTTATGTCTAAAAAAAGGTGTATATTGTTATGACTATATAGATTCTTGGGACAAATATGAAGAAACAAAGTTACCAGACCGTTTTTATTTTTACAGTAAACTTACTTCAGAAATTGTTTCAGAAGATGATTATAACCATGCTTTAAATGTGTGGAAGAAATTTGGCATCAATAATTTAGGTGAATACACTGATTTATATTTGAAATGTGATGTCCTGTTATTATGCGATGTTTTTGAAAAATTTAGATCAATGAGTTTAAATCACTATGGACTTGATCCTTGTCATTATGTTTCATCACCATCTTTGAGTTGGGATGCTATGTTATTAGTAACTGAAGTTGAATTAGATTTACTATCAGATATAGAAATGTATCAAATGCTAGAAAATGGTATCAGCTCAGTGCTCCCTAAGATATGCGAAGGCCAATAATAAATACCTGCCCAATTATAATGAACAAGCTCCTAGTACATATTTGGCTTATTTAGATTGTGTCAATTTATACGGTTATGCTATGATGCAGCGATTGCCAATCGGAAATTTTAGATTTTTAACAGATAATGAAATAATTAAGTTAAATGTAAATTCTGTTTCACCTGACAGTGATGAAGGTTACATACTTGAAGTAGATCTTCACTATCCTTCTGATATACACGATGATCATTCTGATTTGCCATTTGCAGCAGAGAAAATAATTCCTCCGGTCCCAAGCACTAGTAAAAGTACTAAATTAGTAGCCAATCTTAATGACAAATATAAGTATGTTATACATTATGTTCACTTGCAAGAATGTTTAAAAAATGGTATTGTACTGTTGAAAATCCATAGAATCTTGGCATTTAGTCAAAAACATATTTTGGCACCATATATATCTTTAAATACTTCACTCAGACAAATAGCTACATCAGACTTTGAAAGGGATTTTTTTAAAAAACAGAATAATTCAATATTTGGGAAAACTATTGAAAATAAAAGAAAGCAAGTTGATGTTAAGTTAGTTAATGTATGGAGGGATAAATTTAATAAAACCAATAAGATCTGCGGTGCTGAAAAATACATCGGTGCCCCCAATTTCAAAAATCTAGCTATTATTTCTGAAAATCTTATAACTATTCAATTACAGCCTGCGAAAGTTGTTTTGGATCGACCAATATATATGGGCTTTACTATATTAGAACTAGCAAAGAGTCATTTATATAATTTTCATTATTCAGTTATGAAAAAAAAATATTTTGATAACATTACACTATGTTACACTGATACCGATAGTCTGTTATATTTAATACACACTCAAGATTTTTATGAAGATATGAAAAATAATATTGAGTATTTCGATACAAGTAATTTTAAGATTAATAATATTTACGGCATTCCGCATTCAAATAAACAAATACCAGGATTTTTTAAAGACGAGATGGGTGGAGATGTTATTTCAGAGTTTATTGGTTTAAGAGCTAAATTGTATTGTATTGATACTTTAAGTTCCATAGTTATGAAAGCTAAAGGTGTAAAGAAATCTGTCTCTAAAGAACTGACCAAAGAGAAATATAAAAAGGTTCTAAATTGTAACATTAATTTTAGATATCCCATGTTTGTCATAAGATCCAAAAATCATAAAATCTATACCCAAAGAATCAACAAAATAGTACTCGATGGAAATGATGATAAGCGTCAAATAAAAAAAAAAATGTTGCTACTTTGCCTTGGGGGCATTACAGTACTATATTTTAATCTTTTATGTAACATTTTAAAGTGTAAGAATTTAAGTATTTACCTAAATTGTATATGTTTTCATAGTAGTTTTATTGTACCTATATTTTATAAAACTATGAATATGTTTTTGATTTTATAAAACTATGTATTTTGTAATGAAATAAAACCTTGTATTTCAAATTAAATGTGTTTTAGTGTGTTTTTATACAATGATACCTACCCGTAAGATGAAAATCATAACATATTTTATAATAATTCATCATCATCATCCTCCTAGCGTTATCCCGGTTGCATCCTGGAGCCCGGGGTCCGCTTTCTAGTCTAACCAGATTTGACTGAATATTAGCTTTTCCACAGAGCGACTGCCGTCTGACCGCCGCAACCCGAAGGGATAGCCATATTCTATGGTTTAGACTAGATACATGAGGGCACTGATGCCTCTAACAACTGTCAAAGATCTTCTGATGACAGCCGGGACCGACAGCTTAACGTGCTCTCCGAGGCACGGAGGGATGTGACTTTTTGTGGCTGGTCACCCATCTATAAACCAGACGGTGACGAACGCGCTTAACCTCGCGAATCGCTTGATTCGAGCGGTCGCCACTGTGCCACGGGCCCCTCATATTTTATAATAATTATTACATGGAAAATTGATAGCTAAAATTTAATATCCAGCAGTGGATTGAATACGTGCTGATGATGATGATAATGATAGTTAAAATAAAAAATCTGTATGTATAGATTTATAACTTTATTTATTTTTGTATAATAAATGTTCACAAAATAGGTATTTGCTCCTGCTATATATTTTATACTCTTTACAATACAAGTTATAGATGTCTTACTAAGTACTTGAACTATATTTTATTAAAATAAGATTACACTAATAAATTTAAATATAAATATGATGCATATTATACAAAGTATTAAAGTCTAATTAATACATTTTAATTTAATTAATATGATAAAATACAATACCTAATACATTAAAATAATAAAAAATTATCTTAAATTTTAATAATAATTAGTATAATTAAACATTAGATCTGCTTAACTTTTGCACTATTTTACTAACTAAATGATCAGTTTCGTTCATGATATCATCGTAATCACTTGTCACTATATACTGTACATTCACGCTCGCGTTATCAGTTTCAATGTTTTCTTCCATGTCACGACCATCCAAATCACAGATCTGAATTTTTATCAAGTGACGGGCGTGCCCTTGCTCCTTACGCACGATAAAAGAAGCCTTTTTAAAAGATTTTTTATTTTTCTTTCTTAATTTTCGCTCTGCTGGTTTTTGCTGTCGATCAGCATATGCTTTAGCTGCTACTTCAATATCCCAGCTCTCTCTATCTTGAGCATAATAAAAAGGATTGGTAATTGGGTCTGGGTCATCTACCACATTCTGAAAGAAAACAAAGAATATTATTACTGAATGACAAGAACTATGTATAATATAACAGTTATGTTTTGAAAATAATCCTACAGGTACAAACCTCTAAATTCTGAGGGTTGACGATGTCTAAAACGGGGCTGTAGGATATTGAGTGTGACATGATTCTGAAACAAGTATATTATTATTAGTTTAATTTAATTTTATTAATATATAACTTTTATAAAAATTAAATACTTACCTTGAAAATACCTATAAAATCGTAAATAAAAGGACCTGCTTATGCAAAGGACAGCTACGAACTAACCGCTTATTTAATAATATGATCCAAGTTGCAAACACCATCTCCTATAACTTAGAAACAATAAACAATGCACAGGTTTCGACTTGTTCTTGTAATCCAGATATTGAGTACAAGAACAAGTCGAAACCTGTTCATTAGTGTGTAAGCGTTCAATATATAAAAATAATATAACTCTTTCTTATTACATAATTTGTCGACCGTATGGCTGAGTGGTTAGTGTATCTGACTCCCACACCGAAGGTCATGGCTTCGATTCCCGCACAAGTCAAATATTTGTGTGCATAAACATGGCTGTTTGTTTGACGAAAAAATATGCATATAAGTATGTTTATCAGTTGTCTAGTATCCATAGTACAAGCTCTGCTTAGTTTGGGAATATTAAGTATTATATTACCTAACCTACTGTATATAAATATTTCGGTTGTCTTTTAGTTGTAGTAATCGACAAGATGAAGTTGATCAAGCAGCCCATTACTCTTAAGGTTAATAATATCGAATTTAATGACTCTTCTCACACGATCAGACATAGCATTTTATTGCCAAATACGATTCGATGTATAATATGTGGTCCTTCAAATTGTGGCAAGACGAATGCTATGATTAGTTTACTGTTACATGAAAATGGATTAAAATTTACAAATATTTATCTTTACTCCAAAACTTCTTTTCAACCAAAATATCGTTTCTTAAGCGAAGTATTAATAAGAGTGCCGCAGATTAATTTCTATGAGTTTAGCAATGACAAAGAGGTTATATCTCCAAATGAAGCTTTAGCAAATTCTGTGTTTATTTTTGATGATGTTGCATGTGAAAATCAAATAAATATCCGCAATTATTTTTGCATGGGTAGACATAAACAAATTGATTGTTTCTATTTATCGCAAACCTATTCAAAAATTCCGAAGCAATTGTTACGCGACAATGCTAATTTTCTTATGATATTTAAACAAGATGATGTGAATCTAAAACATATTTATGAAGAGCATGTTAGTTCTGATCTACAATGGAAACAGTTCAAAAACATTTGTCAAACTATTTGGAGTAAACCTTACAATTTTTTACTTATTAACAAAGAATCATCATTCAATAATGGACGGTATAGACAGAACTTTGATATATTTTATAAATTTGACTGATGGTTTATTAATTAATATATTTAAGTGATAATATTTAATTTTTCCTTGGTCAAACGCCGAGTGAAGTTACATATCTATAATTATTTCTATATGGCTAGACATATTTTTTTCTATTATGAAATCAATTGAAACTTATTTGTTAAACAGTTTGATACAATTTTTATACTTTTTAATGATTTACACAGAATTTCCAATAAATAACGGAAGATACAGGCAGCATTTTGATACCTTTTGTTTTTTATTGTGACTGTAGTTACATATTTATAAACAAATTTAATAGAAAATACAGTTTAGTGCAATTCTGTCCTTACTTGAATTCGCTTGTCATTTAAGAAAAATGGAGAACAATATTAAGAAAGAATTAATAAAGTCTGTTGATTCTATAAAAAATAAAATAAAACAAATGAAAGATCAAGAACATGAAATCAACTTATCAATAGATAAAATGCTCAAACCTGTTTCGGAGCCCCTCAATAGCCTTGTGAAATCTAAAAAAAATGTTGAAGTCGATAAACATTTGAAAAATGAAACGTCCGAAAATTTTATGGAAATTGAGTCAGACGAAAATAGTTCAAGCTCATCAACTAAGTGTGTTAGTTTTCATGACGCTGTATTAAACTCAGCAAGTACTCCTAAAAATGAAAAAAAACATAACATAGAAACTTCTTTGGAAAATGAAGACATCTTTGGTATTTACGATGGAGTGAATGTGCCTTTTGGAATAAGAACTGAAAACAAAACTTTAATGATGGGCAACGAAGTAGTTTCATTTTCTAAAATTGACAGCTTAGACAATGATGATACAGTTTTAGTTAAAATTGGTAGTAATACTTATACTTTAACCCCGGGGCTTCAAGAACTTTTACTTCGAAAGAAACCCAATTTAAAGTTAATAACAAACATAGATAAACTTGTCTATAAAGATATACTAAATCATACTAATGCTCATAAGAGAGATTTTAATCCTAGGGGTCAGATAAGAGGTGATAAAGGAACTAAGTATCGTCAAATTATAAAGCCATTATTTTGTGAGGCTTCGATGGAAAAAAAACAAACTAAGCTTGGAGGTAGCTTGCCAAAACTTAAAAAATATAAGAAACACACTGATTTGGTGTATTGGGATGATCCCAATGAATTACTTGATAGATTAAAATTATTAGTAGCTTCAAGAGATGCTGGTAACACAAATCATGATAATGAAATTTTATCAATAATTGAAGAATTAAAAGAAGCTAACATAATTAAAGAATAAATACTGATGACAAACAAGTTTTGACTTAGTATTACTAAACCGTTCAGAATGATATATGTTTGATTATTTTAACTCCATGATAGTATGTTCAGATACTGTATTGAAAAGGAGTTGACTGAAATTTCTAAGCATGAGTAAGGCTGATATTGTAAATGAAATTCATAAAAGTGCAAGGGTAAACTTTCCGCGAAGAACTGTTATTATGAAAGATATAGATGATCTTTGGCAGGCTGACCTAATTGATATGCAATCAATATCCAAAGAAAATAAAAGCTATAAATTTATTCTTACAGTTATTGACACATTTTCGAAATATGCTTGGGCATTTCCTCTGAAATCTAAGAATAAAGATGTTGTATGTGACACTTTCAAGAGTTTGTTGAATGATGGTCACAGTCCTAAAAATCTACAAACTGATAACGGAACAGAATTTTATAATAATAAATTCCAAAAACTTATGAATCTTATAATATTAACCATTATTCAACCTTCTCCACAAAAAAAGCTTCGATAGTTGAGAGGTTTATCAGAACTTTGAAATCAAAATTGTATAAAGAATTTAGTTTAAAAGGTAACTACAATTGGATAGATAACACCCTCAAAAATGTTATTTATAAATACAACCACACCTATCATCGAACGATTAACGAAATTCCTGTAAAGGTCAGTAGTGTAAATAAAAAACGCATATTACAAAGATATGAAATAAATATGAAGAAAATCAGTAGGAAACGCAAATATAAAGTAGGTGACTATGTACGTATCAGTAAGTACAAAGGAACATTTGAAAAAGGCTATACACCTAATTGGTCAACAGAAATATTTAAAATTCGCAAAATACAAAACACATCTCCTATCACTTACCTGATTGAAGATACGATTCGAGGTCAACCTATTTTAGGAGCATTTTATGCTCAAGAACTTCAACAAACGAAACATCCTGACATATATTTAGTTGAAAAAGTTATTAAGCGTAAAGGTAACAGGGCTTTTGTAAAGTGGCTAGGTTTACCATCTACTGAAAATAGTTGGATTGATAAGTCGAATATTTTATGAGAACCAATAAACTTAATCTATCAAGTGACAAACTCATTGGTTTGTATGCCTATTTATTAAATATTTAATCCCAGATAAATCAGTCTTATTATGTGTATTGGAGAGAGTAGTCTTCTCAACTGGATCATAAATCATTTGCCATTTGAATTACATTTACCAGGATACAATTACTGTGGACCTGGTACAAAATTATTTAAACGACTAAAACGTGGAGATAAAGGTGTAAATAAATTAGACGAATATTGTAAAGAACATGATATTGCATATCACAAGTCATCAAATTTGAAGGATCGACACAAGGCAGACTTAATTTTGTTAAAAATGGCAAGGAAGCGCGCCTTTGCCCCTGATTCAAATACAGGAGAAAAAATTGCTGCGCATTTAGTAAGTAATGCCATGTTAACGAAAATTAAAACAGGATCTGGGCTAAAAACACGTCATCAAAAGTCTTCGAGTAAGACAGCATCTGGAAAAGGTCTTAAAAAAAAATTTAAAAATCTAATTACTGTTGCGGCAAAACGTATGAAAAAATTGAAACCAAAATGCAAGAAAGTGGCAATAGAATTAGCAATGGCTGCTGCCAGAGAATTAGCTGATGATTCATCCATTAAGGTTCCTCGAGTTATTCCTATACCAAAAACTGGTGGAGTATTACCTCTGATTCCTATTTTCGCGGGATTATCAGCTGCAGGAGCTTTAGCAGGTGGTGCAGCTGGTATTGCAAAGACTATAAATGAGTACAAGATGGTAAAAAAACTGTATGAGGAATCAAAGAGACACAATAAAAAAATGGAGGCTCTTTTTGCATTGGAAAAGGACTGCACCTTAAACCGCATAAAAATGGACTTGGAATCTTCGTATCAAAAGCAAAAAACTAAAATACCGGCTACCCAACCGCGCCTTAACTAACTTAGATATTTTGAAGTATGGACGAAGCATCCCATATTTTAGAGGTGTTTTTATGAGAGATGAGCTCCTTAAGTGTCCCTACAAAAGAGAATGTGGAGTTGTTAATTTAGATATATCTAAGAATCCAGGTTCTCATTGGGTAGCCTATGCAAAACATAATCAATATATTGAGTATTTTGACAGCTATGGAAATCTTAAGCCTCCCAAGGAAATTATAAATTACTTAGGCTGTAAAGTCCAATACAATTACGAAAATATACAAGGCAATCATCCTTTCAATTGTGGACATCTATGTTTAAAATTTTTAAGGACCTTTTGGCGTAGATATGGAATAAAATAAACAGTAGGGCTCAAAACTGTTCAGTATGCAAGTATGTCTATAACGGTAACTATCTCTGGCAGCAAATCAGAATTAGAATCATATTTTCAACCACCTCTGAATTTATCTGGAAATTATGAGTGCGGTTTGCTGTATTGTTCAATTTTAAACTCAGCATCAAATGTGTATTCTAGTAATACTAAAATTCCACCTATTATCAGGATTGAATGCGATATAGTATACGGCTCTTACACCAACGGATTACCAACTCATATTATTCATGAATTTGTACCTAATACTACTGCAGGAGACCATTACATAGAAAAGCCTCAAAGTGTTATTTACATACCCGTGAACAAAAATATAATTTCATCTATATCCATTAAGATTGTTGATCAGTTTAATCATCTCATTAACTTTATAGATCATATTCAATTACGTCTTCATTTAAGAAAATCAAAATGATATTATATAATATAAACCCTCCACTCAAAATAAAACACCTTATTTCTCCTAGAACCACTAAGGTGCATAGACGTAAGAAAAAAGTGAACAAATTAACTAAGGCAAATATAGACTTTCTTAAAGCTCTGGGTTTTCAAGTATGAATATGCTGCAGATTAATGATTTACCACACTTTGATACTTCTATCGAAAGTTATGAAATCCATTCTTATAATCCGTACAACAACTGCTTTAGAGAAAACGATGAAATTCGAATTCCCATACACCAACAAGACATATACGTGCTACCATCAGCCAGCGCAATTTATGTCGAAGGGCGAGTCAAGTTCTTTGGCAAAGATGGAAAACCGATTGAGAAAACTGGTACATTTAATAATAATTTTATTATGTACCTATTTCAAGACATCAGATACGAAATTAATGGTATTGAAATAGATCGTATAAAAAATTCGGGAATAACAACTACAATAAAGTCATATATCTCATTTAATGAAGCGGAAAGTAAAGTTGCTAACTTGTGGGGTTGGAACTTAGAGGGATTTCAAAATAAGGATCATTTCAGTGCTTTAATACCATTGAATATGATTTTAGGATTTGCGGAAGATTATAATAAAATTGTAATAAACTGTAAACATGAACTTATATTGAATAGAAGTAACTCTAACTTAAACAGCATTATGCTCACTGATGATATTGCAAACTTCCAAATAGATATAGAAAGAATACAATGGAGAGTACCACACATAAAAGTCTCAGATCGTGAACGTAACTTTGTTAAAACATTTAGAAAAAGATAAACCTATTCAAATGGCTTTTAGAAATTGGGATTTGTATGAGTACCCCTTACTGCCTAAAACTACAAAACATTCATGGTCAGTTAAAACTGCATCACAGCTAGAAAAACCTAGATATGTAATCTTTGGCTTACAAACTAATAGAAAAAATAATAAACTGAAAGATAGTTCACTGTTCGATCATTGCGAGGTAACAAACGTGACATTGTTTTTAAATTCACAATATTATCCATATGAACCTTTAAGTTTAAAGTTTTCTGAGAACAAATACAGTATATTATACGACATGTACGCAAAATTTCGCCAGTCGTATCACAACTGTCCAGTCGATCCATTGCTCAATCTAAAGGAATTTAAAGAAAAGGCTCCCTTGTTTATCATAGACTGTTCAAGGCAAAACGATAGTCTAAAGACAGGTCCAGTAGATGTTCGATTAGAAATTGAATGTTCAAAATCGATACCAGATAATACGGCTGCGTATTGCTTGATTATAAACGATCGAATTGTGGAATACAAACCACTGAGCAACATTGTGCGTAGGCTATCATGATTGCCATTGTTGACGTCCAAGGCTTTAAAACAGAAGCAAATGAATTTATACTAAAAGAAATAGCTATATGGTATAATAATAACCTTCAAGTGTTTTTAATTAAACCGCCATTTCCTTTTTACGATTTGACTAAATCAGAAAGACGACAGGTTTGCTGGATTGAACGAAACAGAAAAATATACTGGGGCGAAGGATTTATACCTTACTCAAATTATCAATATTTAATTTCAGATGTTTTAAAAGATAAATGTGTTTACGCTAAAGGTCTTGAAAAAGTGTTATGGTTGAAGGATATGTTAAATACTAATAATGTAATTAATTTAGAAGATAAATGTTGTCCTAACTTGTTAAGTTTATATGATCGCTATAAATGTTCTGAAGATTTGTACAATTGTATCTATCATGACTCAATATGTGCTTTAAAAAATGTTCTGTGTTTAAAAAAATTGTGCATTGATAATAAACTTTTTAAAGATTGATAATATACATTGTATTATTTTACTTAATAGTTTCCTTGACTCACTAACATATCCATTTATTTTTAAATAGTTGACATGATTACATTGATATTACATGAAGTGAGGTTCATTAGGTACACACATTCATAATAAAACTCATTAAAAGCTACTATTGATCACTAAGAAAAGGAATTAAATTGCTAAACAAAATGTTAATTATAACAGTATGGTATTACTGGGCACTCTCGGTGATGCAGAACACATTATATTAATCGATCGGATATTGAAGTAGCAGCTAAAGCATATAATGATCGACAGCAAAAACCAGAAGAGCGAAAATTGAAAAAAATAAAATTGATCGAGTCGAACTTGATATTATTGTTAGTGAATGTTAAGTATATACGATACGGTGAAAACGATTGGGGATTCTGTATCATGCAGTTCGAGCGAAGCGAGAACAAATGATACAGAATCCCCAATATTACACTACTGGAAGTGACTGTGTAGTGAAGTGAAAACAAGCAGCTGCATCACGAAACCACCAGGAGACAGCCCTTCGGAAACGAAGAAGATTGCCGTATAAGGTGAGTGCCCTCCATCCTTGAAATATCCTATACCCACTCACAATCACCTCTTCCTACATCCTCTTCCTTTAAATACAGTCCATTTTTTCCAAATCGCCTAGAACCTACCTACGGTTTCGGTGTATCGCCGAACCATTTTTTTGATCCATACGAGTCGGATTCATTTACGTTTTTATACGTTATATCGCTATACTTAGGCAGTTATAGCACCTAGCTATACTCCTAATATATTCACATAACCGTCACATGGTTATTTCCGCCCGCATCAATAGGTAAACTTTTATGTAGCTTCCTACTTATTAAATTATTAATTCTGGAACTATCATAGTTGTCTTATAAATCTCATATTTCAAGCAACTTTTAATTCCTCAGCTCTAAAGTGTTGCCTACTTAGCCTACTTAGGTAAAATAATAGATACATTAGATATTCTTATTTTGTTTCGGTCTCATTAGCTTATACTTACGTAAGCATGTCACAACAAAAGAAGTCACGCGTGTCGGAAGACAAAGAGATGACAATCTTAGAAGCAAAACGCAATATTCTATTTTAGCGCATTCAAAACATCTATGAACGATCAAAAACCGCATCTATGTCTGACAGTAATAGCGAAGCATTTCTCAGTTATTGTATAACAGTAGATAGTATTCGAACAGATTTTCATAAGTTGTTAGACGATTATAACACAAGATTACTTTCTATCAATCCTGATGAAAAACCGAACTATCACGCGTATACCTCATTCGAAGATCTTTATTGTATTATTAAGCGTATACAATCGCAATTGGAGGGTAAATGTTCAGCAGAGCCCGTTGCCCGCAAACCGAGATTACCGCCAATCGAGATTATGTCGTTTGACGGAGATATACGAAATTGGCCGTTATTCTATGCGAGTTTTAAGTCTACAGTGCACGATAATGGTTCTCTGACAGATGCTGACAGGTTGTACTATTTAAAAGGTAAACTGTCACCGAAGGCCCAGTCCGTATTTGCAGGTGTCACACCCAGTGCTGAGAACTATCAGGTCATATTTCAGTCACTACTTGATAGATATCAGGACACGCGCGTCCTAGCGGCTACTTACTTTGACCAAGCTTTAAATCTCAAACTGTCCGGCAACGCGTCTGTCGCGAATTTCCAGCTGTTTATTGATAACTTCGTAACCGCGGTTAATTCTCTTAGGAACTTAAAATTTGAAGATCTTTCCGACTTTATGTTGCTTCAACTCGCTTTAAAAAAGTTTGACACGAGATGACGGAACGCAATAATAAAATACCTACACTAGATAGTTTTATTTCGTTCATAAAAGATCAGTGTCGAATATTTCATAATACGCAGTCTGGTTCACCTGGCCCGTCTAACACTAACAGCAACAAACAAAGGTTGAATAAATCGCGAAATAGTAATAATAACTCGGTCCCTAATCCACAATCTTACGTAACATGTTCGGAATCTAATAGTAATAATTCACAGAAGTGTCTGTGCAGTAATATAGTGCACGAACACTTATACAAGTGTCCCGCCTTCGATAATCAGAATGCAACCGCTCGTTTTAAATGCGTAAAAGATAACAAAGCTTGCATTAATTGCTTAAGCATAAAACATAAAACGAGTAATTGTTCCAGTAGAACCAGATGTCGCTCATGTAATCAAAAACATCATACACTGTTACATTTCGATAAAGGTAAACCGTTGTCAAGTCAAGCCGCTAACCTTGACACACTTACGCCGCAAGTGCAGAACACGGTAGCTGCGCCTTCCGTGTCTGAGGGCGAAGTATCGTTGTGTACGACATCCATTGCGCGGGCGACGCGCACGCGAGGACGGCACTCGCGCATCTATAATGATCCGCGCAGGGCCAAAACGCAGTGTACGGCGTCTAAGACGGTACTGTTAGCGACAGCGCAAGTTATCGTATATGATGTTAATGGGTCGCCGCACATGGTACGTTGTCTGCTAGATAGCGCATCTCAGACCAATCTAATAACATCGGAATGCTTCAAACGCCTCGGATTATGGAATAACTTTAAAAATACGAACTCAATAATCCGAGGCATAGGCGGATCAGAAAAACATTGCAAGGGTTCCGTAGATATTAAAATACATTCGCGTTTTGATAGGAATATTAATTTTAACATTTCTTCGCTTATCGTGGAGCGTATCACGGACGCATTGCCGAACGCTAATGTAGACGTAGCATCACTCACTCATCTCGAGTCATTGCCGCTAGCCGACGCGGAGTTAGCGAATCCGGCAGGCATTGATCTTTTGATCGGAGCTTCAATATTTCCGCACTTGCTACTAACTAACATAGTACGTAGTGAGCGATATGATTTACCGCCCGCTATTGAGACGGTACTTGGGTATGTGATTATGGGTACCGTACCTACGTTACATACTTCTCATTGTATTACGTCTTGTTGTTGTTCTGCTCTTCAAGAGATCAAGGTGGGTGCTAAAACTGTGTGTAAGATAAAGCACTAATTAGCTATGCTATCCTATGCTATACTACGCCATGCTATGCTACGCTATGCTATGCTAAGCTACGCTACGCTACACTGTACTATACTGCACTTCCGCTTTGTATATGGATGACCTTGCCTGTAGTGTCATACCCGCTCCGCTAGCAATTTCGCTTTGTGAAGAGCTTATTCAGCTTTTCAAGCGAGGCCAGTTTGATCTTGTCAAATGGACAAGCAACTCTAAGGAGGTTCTCGCACGCATACCAGATTCTCATACAGCTTCTCCAGACATTGAGTTTGAGAAGTCTGTACCGCATAAAGTTCTCGGTTTACGCTGGGACAAATCCTGTGATAGTTTTCGGTTTGACGTCTCACCGCCAGATGACAAGTGCGCCAAGCGCACTATGCTGTCCACAGTGGCTCGACTATGGGACATAATGGGTTTGTGGCTCCCACAATTTTGTACGCCAAGCTCTTGATCAAGGAGCTTTGGCTATCAAAGTTTGAGTGGGATGAAACACCCCCTGACCATATTGTCGCCGCTTGGGGCCAGTTTTGTATTGAGCTTGCCGCGCTCAATCAAATTACTATTCCGCGTCATCATGGGTTGGTAGATGGATGTACCATCAACTTGATAGGTTTCGCTGACGCCAGCGAGCGTGCTTACGGCAGAGTCGTATATCTGCAAGTCCGCATTGGTTCTAACTACTCGGTGCAGTTAGTTTGTGCCAAGTCTAAGGTCTCGCCTGTTAAAACCATTTCAGTTGCGAGACTGGAGTTGTGCGCGGCCCTTCTGCTGTCTCAGTTGCTCCGCAAGGTTCAAGACACAGTTTTGCCCCACTACCCCATTAATAAATTATACGCATTTTCCGACTCCAAAGTAGTGCTCGCTTGGATTCATTCTTCTCCTCATCGCTGGCAGACTTTTGTCGCCAACCGCGTTAGTAAATTGATTGAACTTGTTCCCGCTACTTGTTTCAATCACGTCGCGGGTTATCGTACTCGTCTTCAGGAAGAACTTTCCATAGATCATATTGACTGGAAGTTTATTCCACCAGCATCACCACATTTCGGTGGATGTTAGGCAAGCATGGTCAAAGTAATTAAAACGCATCTCTTCAAAGTTATAGGTCAACAGATCCTCTCTTACGAAGAGCCTTTAACTGTCCTTGCACAAGTCGAGGCACTGATCAACTCGCGTCCGCTTCCAACTCAGTGAGATCTAGCCTGAAGTTGGACCTACCTCTTAGTTTAAGTATTTAGTTAGTAGTTTTCGCTATTATTGCGTTTGTAGTTTTCGCTAAAGTTAATTTAGATTAATTTTATTGTCATATCGCTGTCTTAGCCTATTGATGGGTTATGCGGTAGTACACCCAACATAGCTAAGTTCAATTCTATTTTTTTTAAAGGCAACCCTTTAGGGCCGGGGGGATATGGTAGCGCCATCTACCTTCCTATCTATAACTTATCGCATCAACATCAATCGTTCCACGTACAAGTGTGAGCGATACCATATTTCCGTCTCTCTCTATCCCACTCCCTGGAAGAGGCACTGCCTTTCGCCTGATTGGTCGCCGCGATCGTCGACGCGAGTGACAGTCCAGAACTTTTAAGAACGTTCGATTCGCGAGACGTGTCCGCGATACCGTATCACCCGCGCCGCTCCCGCTATAGTTATTACCTTTTAAGAAACCGCTCGCAAGTGGAAGTGACTGTGTAGTGAAGTGAAAACAAGCAGCTGCATCACGAAACCACCAGGAGACAGCCCTTCGGAAACGAAGAAGATTGCCGTATAAGGTGAGTGCCCTCCATCCTTGAAATATCCTATACCCACTCACAATCACCTCTTCCTACATCCTCTTCCTTTAAATACAGTCCATTTTTTCCAAATCGCCTAGAACCTACCTACGGTTTCGGTGTATCGCCGAACCATAAATGTAGAAGCATACAGTAATAATGTTTAAATTTGACATTCATAAGTGTCACTTTGTGATCTAAATGAATAAAGGATTTTGAGTTTGAGTTTTGAGTTTGATAATAACTTCTGTTTCACATGGGACTAAAAACGGGCATCTTTAAGATTAAGCCAGCGCTCCCAATGTAAACTCACAGAAATAGGTATTTATAAGTTAACCGACGATTACTCGTAAACTAGTGATGTCTACTTAGCCGTGATAGTTTTCCTTTTAAATTCGTTATATGTACTACATTTGTGATTTTTTTCACCTCTTCCAAATTAATAGTTTAGCCGGCAGAGGGGGGGGGGACACTTGAGTTTAACAATTTTTTTCACTTCAAAGCTTTATATTTGACAAACCAATCACTTGATTGAAAAATGATTTAAGCAAACTAATAATATTTTTTTAAAGCCTATCTAATGATATCCCACATAATAGGGTACTCAACCAAAAAAAAATTCAACCCCTCTATATATGTAGGGGAGATACCCTTAAAAAAATATTTTCCTAAATTTTATTCTACAGTTTTGTTTCAATGTCTTATGTCTATATTCATGTCAAATATCAGCTTTCTATCACCAAGCGTCTTTGAGCTAGGCTGCGGACGGACAGACGGACGGACATGACGAAACTATAAGGGTTCCTTGTGGACTACGGAACCCTAAAAAGTCCGGTATTTACTGCATAACATGCGACCAATGCCAAAATAGATACATAGGACAGACGGGTCGAAGTTTTGAGCTGAGATATAAAGAACATTTAGCGGCGTTTAGAAACAACCAGCCGGATAAGTCTCATTTTGCCGAACATTTACTTGAATCGGGTCATATTTTAAATAGCGGACATTCATTTGACGTCATACACACTTGTCAAAAGGGTATTAGAATGTGCGTATTGGAACAATTAGAGATTTTAAAGCGGGACAAGCATACATTACTGAAAGATCAAACCAACTTTAACGGGTCCCCATTGCTAAATATATTCGCATACCGTCATAAATTATTCACATCAGTCGAGCAACGGAGGGGATTAGAAAGTACAATCGTTTATAAGACATGCCCACGGTAGGAAAGCGCTCACGGCAGACCCAGCCCCGGAAGGCCCCTGGGGCGGATGGGATACCGAATACAGCGCTGCGCCACCTGCCACACCGTACCGTGGCAGCGTTGGCGCGCCTGTTCACGGGGATCGTCCGCACAGGTGCCTTCCCCGCCTGCTGGAAAGAAGGCCGCATCATCATGCTACCGAAGCCGGATAAGAACATCCTGAAGCCGGGGAGCTATCGGCCGATCACTCTCCTGCCCACGATCTCGAAGGTGTTTGAGAGACTCCTGCTGCGGCACCTCACACCGCACATAACACCCAGACCGGAACAATTCGGGTTCAGTTCTGAACACTCCACAACACTGCAGCTGTCGAGGGTACTGCATCGGATAACGGCGGCGCGCAACAATCGCGAGCACGCCGTAGCAGTATTCCTCGACATACAGAAAGCGTTTGACCGAGTGTGGCACTCCGGTCTGCTGTACAAGCTGTCAACGTCCACAGCGCCTCGCCGTGTAGTTAACGTGGTCTCCTCGTTCCTAAACAACCGGACATGCCGAGTGGTAGTGGAACAGGAGCTGTCTGACATCCGCACAATCTCTGCTGGAGTCCCGCAGGGCTCATGCCTCTCGCCTGTGCTTTACACCAGGTTCACCGACGACATCCCCGTCGCCGAGGGTGCCGAGCTGGCGCCCTACGCCGACGATGCGGCGATCATCTCGACGAGCGTCAACGCCGCCCACGCCGCCAAGAAGATGCAACGTACCCTCGACATACTCCCCCGCTGGCTATCGCAGTGGCGACTGTCGGTGAACGTGGGTAAGTCACAGGCCATTCTAATCAGTAGCAAGCAGCTCCATCCACTGCCACTCAAACTCCAGGGTGAGTACATCCCCTGGACCAGGACGGTGAAATACCTGGGGATCACCATAGACCGCTCCTTGTCTATGAAGCCGCACGTCCGCAACGTCGTCGCTCAGGTACGCGCAACCAGGGCGCTACTGCGTCCAGTGTTCTCCTCTCACCTGCCTCTGCGAGCAAAGCTGGGTGTGTACAAGTCTTATGTACGCACCCGGCTCACCTACGCCGCGCCCGCTTGGTTCGCCCTCACGAGCGAGTCGAGCCGCATTCGCCTCCGCGCGCAGCAGTCACTGTCGCTGCGCGCCGCCGTACAAGCTCCTCGCTACGTGAGGAACGATGTCATCCAGCGGGACACCCGCATCGAGAGCCTGAACGCCTACATTCGCCGTCTGTCCGTGGGGATGTTCGAGCGAGCCGACGCCTCGGCCTGGGACCACGTCCGGGACCTGGCCCCCTGGCACGCTCGCCCCCCGGACAAGAAGAAGCTGCCCCGAGACCTCATCATCGACCACGACGACTCTGCGGACGCTGCGGCTGCCCCGGGTAATCGCCGTCCCCTCTAACACGACAACCCTTTTACAACTCTGTTGCAGGTGGCCGCCCCTTTCCGCGCGACATCTGCGCGTATCACCCAGGATGCGCGCATCATGCGCGCGCGCGGACGACCACCGCAACAGCGACGCCAAGGATGTGACACTCCATACCACGACGTCGACATCTTGCCAGATGTCGACCAACACCTCCTACACCACACCACCAAGACCTCCGCAGGCCGCACGTAAGTCGCCGTCCGTGTCGCTGGCTTCACGGAGCTGGGCCTCCCTCGGTTCGCCGGGGGTCTCACCTGGCTCGTGTTGACCGCCCGGTCGGCGTGAAGATCTGGCGGCCTGCGCAACACGCCCATCTCTGCGCATCACGCCTATCGGTCCCTACCGCCTAAGGGCAACCACTGCCCGCCCCAAGGACCTGCTCTTATTTAAGGGCAGGAAAATAGAACCCGCTTGCGGGGGGCAAAACCTGCCCCGAACAAGCCTCTGCACGCTCCTTACGGGGCGTCGCGATGATCTACGTTGGGGGAAAGCGCTCAGTCGTTGCCCATCGTTCCTGAGGATGCCTCGTGCAGAGGCGAAACACGTGTCGAAGAATAGTCGGCGCATACAGCGGGATACTGCAAGTCAGGTATCTTCCTGGAACCCATACCATTCCTATATCCCTTATCCTTTTAGAGGAGTTCGGTATTGTCAACCTTTTTCTATTGCAATAGTTGGGGTGGTCAATCCGAGGGTGCGTGGTGGGTTCCTTCCATTAGGTTACAATGGAGTTCCGCCAAGTAACGCCTGATTCAATCAACTATAATAAAAGTTTATTTTCAAATAAACCTGTTTCATTACTTTTCATAAGCAATAAGTTTTAAAACTATAACCCGTTAAACTTTAACCAGAGACGTTAAAAATTAGATACAATTTATATAGACTATGTCACCCGGGCTATTATTACGAATCTATATATTTATTAAAATTGGTGCAGTAGTTTAGGCGCTACGGTGGAACATACAAACATACATATATACATAGACTGCCAAAAACATTACCCTTCCTTTTGGCTGCGCCGTAGTCGGGTAAAAAGGAAAATAGTATACCTTTCATTGTGACGTTTATTCACGTTTTGAGTTTTATTATGACTCTATTGGATTATTAGATGCGACACAACGTCTATAAACGACGACGTGATAAAACGTTGTTTTCGTATACAATATAGCATAGCTGTACGCCTTGTTGAAGAGGCAACGTTTCAGAGCTATGATGAGCGCAGAAAGTATCTCGACCCACTGCAGCCGATCATACGTCAGCCGTGGTAAAGGATAATAATTATGATGTTTTTTTTCGGTGACTGGCTGCATTTATATTTATTTTATTAGTTACGTGAGTGTTTATAATAAAGTAACGCCGCCGGTTATCACTTTTAACAATATAAATGGTACTAAAAGCCATGCTGCATATACCAAAGAACGACTTTACTGTGTAAGTATTACAACTCATCCATAGAAAAAGAAGACGCGACAGCGATGACATGACAGAAAATAAGCAATGAATGGTACTAAGATTGCTTTGGTTTTTCTTCATAAGAGGATGACCTCTTCTAAACGACGAAACCTTAATCTAGACGAAGCCGGCTCGTCTTTAAAAAAATAAAGAAGAGCCTAGTTCGTCTATAATAGGGTTTTGACTTGTATAAGTGTTTTATACAACCAAAATGCAGAAATTAATACGTCTTTAAATCTTTAGCTCCGTGGATCTCTGAGGTCATCTGAGTCATCTCTGAGACCCATTAAGGTTTTAAAAATATTGCTTGGGATCCATGTTGCAACTTGAGAACATTGTACTGTATTAATATAATAACAAAAATATATTAAAGCTTACTAGACTTTGTACAGGGCCATAGTCCACTGTTGGATAAAGGCCTCTCCAAAAATGGATACCATTGATGAATGTTTCCCTTTGTACTGCTGCATCACTCATCTCATCAGGGTTGGCAGTCCCCCCCCCCCCGTGGGATCTCCACCTTGTCGTGGTGGGGGGCTTAGTAACCGTGGATTGGTCACCCGCGGTGAAGCTAAGAGGGATCCAGGAGAGGACGCTCCGCGTGGGCTTGACGGAGGCCTGCGCAGAATGCGTGCAAAGGGGCGGGTGTGAGGGACAGTTCTTCTGTCCCTCGCAGTCGGGTGCGGTCGCGGGAGGAGAGGCGTGTCGGTGTTGCGTTGCCGCGCGCCCTATCTCCCCCGACCAAATGGGGGCGCACCATCGTTGCGTCGCGGTGAGGCCGCAGAGGAAGAGGAGATGCGGTGTTGCGTTGCCGTCCTCCTTATCCTCTGCGGCCGCTGAGAGTTTTGGCGGCGGAGCCCAACACCTTCATCCGCCGCCAAGGGGGTTTTGTTCGGGGCCCGCCTGACCATCTGGCGGGCCAATACCCGTCGGGGGGTAGCGAGGAATGCTTCAGCGATACCCGACCATTATATTCTGTAAAACATTGTCTCATTACATCTCGCAACGTTTTATTAACATTTTTGTATTTATACAGCGGATATGTTGCTATCCATACACGCGACCGTTTTAAAATTTCGACTTTAAATGTCTCCGTATTCATTACGGCCACAAAATATTTAACAAATAGTTTAACCGCCTAGTTCGTCCCTCGCGTAACGCTGTCTGTGCCGCTCGGAGTCGTGGCGTCGGACTCGGTCGCAGTACATTTGTTCCCGCCGCTCGCCGCACCGCCCGCCGTGCCGCTCGCCGCGCAGCCATTGTACTCTTTCAGAGTGGAGGCTGGCGCGGGTGCTAGCGCGGGCGCGTGTAATTCAAATGTATGCAGACGCCCTTTGCGTTCACAGTGCGCGCGCGAGCCGCGCGTCTTCACGTGGCGGGCGCGCGCGCGGCTGGCGCGGGTGTTTCTAATGGCTCAGTCCGGCCCGTATCGTTCAGAGTCATATAGCGTCTGTTAGGTGACTACGCGTGTGGTTCTAAACCATTTTGATTTACCCGCCGAAGCGTCGTCAATCATGGACATCAATACTGAAGAATTTATATCTGCAGTACAACATCGCACAGCTATTTGGCAAAGTAAACATCTGCAACATTTAAATAGGGCAGCCATAAACAAATTATGGGAAGAAATAAAACAGTTGTTTCGTCCGTAAATCAGCGTATAATACGTAAAATTCTCCAAACCTTTCTCTTCCTTTATTTAAATCATGTGTGCCAAACTTCATATATAGCAATTTCCATTTTAAGTATGAATTTTCCATTATTAAAACAAATCTTCATCCATGTCTTCTAAATAAATACGTAGCAGCTCAAAGTTTGAGAACGACCAAACACATGCGCAATGGCGCTCGAAGCTCGCTCGGCACTGTGAATATGCAGACGCCAAGACCCGAGCGTCCGCGCCCGCGCCCGCACCCGCTAGTGCAGTCTGATTGAGCACATTTGCGCCAAAAAAAACGCGCGCGTTATCGCTGTGCGCGGCGGCTCGTGGCGTGCTTCGAATGTTTTCATACATTTGACCTTACCGCTCGCCGCCCCGCGCTGAGCCGCCGCTCAGAGCGGCAAGGTCGTGACAGGGCCGTTCGCCCTTCCCCCAGGGCGGAGGGACTCCATGAGGATTTTCCAAACCGACACCAAAAAAAAAAAAGGGTGGCAGTCTAAACCAAGGTTTGCACCAAACGCGGTTTATATTTTAATCTCCCGCGTCGACGAGTCACACAGTAATTCCGTATCAGCATTTTTGTTGAATTGAATCCAACTACAGCTCGAAGCTCCAATCAAACTATCGAAATTATGTCTTTTGTATCTACGAATTGTGCTAATAGGAGTTTGGTGCCAAATAGCATCTGTAATTTTTAATGACCATGGAGAATCTTAATAGAAACTGTATTCTATTATAATAATGAATCATTTAATAGTCATCATCGCCCTAGCGTTATCCCGGTTGCATCCATGACTTACACGCCTTGGAACCCGAGGTTCGCTTACTGGTCTAACCAGATATGACCGTCAAAGATCTTCATGACAGCCGGGATCGACCGTTTAATGTGCTCTCCGAAGCACGGAGCAAGCGATAATAAAAAATTTAATACGCACTTAACTTCGAAATGAATCATTTAATCCTACAGCTTTTTTACTCGGTAAATGGATGGACTTTACAATAAATAGGTTTATAGATGGTACATGTTTTTAGGTGGGCACGATGGGACTGACATAGTTGCGCTAGCGCACTTAAGTCCCACAAAACAAAAAAGTTATGTACGTAACCTATCTTTCTTTCAAAATAGCAATTTGTATAAGACGGTCGCAGATTAATTATTACTAGAGGTCGCCCAGTGGTCCAAATTCGACCATATTTATTTAAATTTTGAATTTCTACATTATAAATATTGTACTGTCAAAGACTACAATCACAGACTTCGCCGCACAATATAAATAAAGAAAACTTTTATGAAATTACTGGAATGGCTATTAAATACTCTTCTTGGTTATAAAACTCTAAAACAGATGTTAACATTATAGACTTTTACTGTGCTTTATACAAATGTGAACCTCTTGCCCTTGCGCAGTATGTCCTTTGCTTCTATACTTCTTGTTATCTAATTATTTACAAAGGAGTAAACCTCATTCATCCGTATGCCATCCTCACACAGTCGACTAATGTTTTCCTTGGCCTGATCATCCTTTTCGTGCCTCTACTTTCATATTCAGACTGTTTAGCCATCTTTTCTGTGGAAACACTCTTACTCTCCTTTCGACTTCGTTTCAGACTGCATAGTTGGTTGACACCACGCAAGTATTGTGGTTTCGATACACACACGAGACAACACTTGTTTGGTCCATGAATTGTTGTTTCGAGGGTGAGCCTAGCGACACAGGATTTATTCTTAGAGAGAAAGTTGTCTTTAAAAGAAAAATATATAACAAAATTTATTTGTTTGTTTTTTCGTAGTTATTGTGCACGGTTATTAATTAACTTTGTGGATATATTATTTACATGTTTTATTTGTTTCTTACAGTAAACAAGGTCTATAATGGGTGATCGGCAAGCGTCTCAAAGGAGAATGGGTGGTTTCGCCCCCATGTGTTGTAACATCTTGAGAACTATATCAGACTAGACGGTGCCCGCAGCTGCGCCCGCACAATATCTGTTTCTGTCGGATCCCGTGGGAGTCCCGGGAAATCCCTTCTTAGGACACCATTTTAGTTACCAAGGAACATACATGCTAAATTTCAGCTTCATGCGCCCCGTATTTTTGGCTGTAGCTTGTCTGTCAGTCAGTCAGTAACGCAAGAATTTTATATATTCATAAAAGATCTCAATAAGAGTATTTTCTTTTTGTATGGGCGTACCTCTGTAACATGTGCAGGAAAAAACGTATAGTAGCTTAAAATATAAAATTTGCGCGATCTTATCTGAGCGAACACCTAAGTTGTTTGTAACTGTCCCTGCGACACAGGATTATAATTATAATATTCAACCACATTCACACAACATCATCTAGTCCCAAACTAAGCAGAGCTTGTACTATGGGTACTAGACAATGGATAAACATACATATATACTTTTTTTGTAAATACATACATATTATACATAGAAACACCCAGACCAAGACAAACATTCATGTTCATGCACACAAATGTATGACTTGAGCGGGAATCGAACCCGCGACCTTCGGCGTAGCGACTGCTACGCAGTCGCTTACACTCCCGCTATACCAATCGGTCGTATAGCATTAGAAAATCAAAATATGCATAGAAATATGCTAGGCAAACCAATTGTTTTATCACTAGTAGATACCAGTAGGATTAGGCGTACCATGCCACATTCGCAAAATGCCACTTTCGCAAAATCCCACACTTCCTATATGCCACATTAGAAAAATGCGTTCAAAAAGCATATATTTTGTACAGTAGGTCAGTGTACCCTGAGCATGTTACTTTTATGTGCCATATGTATTATGAAAGACTCATAACTCAAGATGTAAGAGAAAATCATTCCATATCTGTTGTTATTTTGTTTTTTATATCAGGCAGGTGGCGCCACCGTCACGCAAAGTACAATTGAAAAGTGCTCTGTATTTACTTTTGAATTTAAAATAATAAAAGTGATTACTTAAAGTGAATATATGTGTTAAAATGTTCCATACGCGCTAAATTTTAAGTACAAGTGTTATTACTAACATTACACGCAAACTTCGCAAATAAAATCAACAGAAAATTTTGGTACGATTAAAATTTAAATAAGTGAATTGAAGTGCAAAGTAAACAACAAAACTATATAAAATAGTGATTATAAGCCTATATATTCAGAAAACATTCGAATTTTATATCCTAATATCAATAAAACATAAAAAGTGAACTAAAACTTCAAAGTGACGGTGCAAAAAAAAAACGATTCATATAAATATTTGCAGCATGAATCATCGCAAAGAATTTTATTCTAACAGTCTGTGAAGCGAACGCCAATTTCACGTTTATATTACCAAGCACAAATAGCGAGGTAGGCAACGGACCGACTTGAGGCTCGCACAATTGAGTGAACTCGGGTTCGAAACTCACCCACGCGTTTCACTTTTTGAGGATCATTTGAATTATTTCTCTCTCTCTCTCTCTTTGTGTCGATTCCTCATTTCTGAGGGTCGCGACCTCCCTTCAGGATGTTGTCATTTATAATGGTCTTCCATTTATTGCGGTCCTGAGCAGCTTGGATAGCATTATGGATTCCGGTCTCGAGGGTGGTGCGAATTTGATCGGTCCATCGTGTGGGGCTGCGTCCTCTGGGTCTTCGTCCTTCGATTTTGCCAGTTATTGTAAGTATCTCTAGGTTGTCAGGATTACGCCTTGCAATATGCCCGAAGTATTCCAGAGTGCGGCGGAGGCAAATGGTCGACAGTCTGATGGTGATCCTGAGCTGCTTAAGTATTGAGACGTTTGTCCTGCGCGCATACCATGGTATCCGTAGTATTTTGCGCCAACACCACATCTCGAAGGCGTCAATATTGAATTATTTACTACACATAAAATATAGAAAATGAACTTCCTTGACAATATAACGTTCCGACGAGCGAGAACAAATTCAAATAATACTACCGAACAAATCAACAATTCACTAGACGAACAGACGGACTTCGATGAAAGTACAGCTAGCCTACCCGATTTATCGAAACAAGTGCAAAATGAATTGATTGATAGCCTAAAAGAGCAGGTTAAGAACCTAGAGCTGGAATTAAAAAGTGCACACCAGGAAATTGATTCACTATCACTAGAAAATACTAATTTAAGAAAGATTAATCAAGATTTAAGCAAGAAAAACGAGTTATACAAAACATTGACATGCAGCCCTATTAAATTAACAAAAACTAATACACCGCAAAAGCAAGGACTTAAGAAGGATATGCAAACTCAAACAGAGACATCACAAATATTAGAAATTGAACGCTTTGATCAACAATTGGACAAACGTCAAGAAACTTGCTTACCAAATGAAACTAGCCTGAATTCAAAGACTTCCATTGAAGAAATAAAATACAAGAATAGGCTGTGTATAGTTAGCAGCAATAACAGAAATAATATATTACCAATAGCTGAAGATACTTTTCAAAATTACGAAATATGCCACTACTGTTATCCAAACTGTGGTACTAAACAACTTCTGAGTAATTTAGACCAAAAGTTAAAAAAATACACGATGAAAGACTACTGCATTATTCTGATAGGTGATGAAGACTTTCGTAAAACCAATTATTATTTTGATCTCATCATAGAAATAAGAGAGGCATTATTAGCGGTTCAACATACCAACATTATTATCTGTCTACCGACATTTAGATTTAATAAATATTCTGCAATGTATAACGGGCGAATAGAGGTTTTTAATAATTTACTTTATCTTGACATGTATACATATAATTATGCACTTCTATTTGACTCGAATTTGGATCTTCCCTGCGACTACAGTGTATTTAGAAAAAATGGTATACTTAATACTAATGGAATGAAAAATATTTTTTACAATCTAAAATATACAATACAGCACGAAATATTAAACATAAATAATCATTCTTATAATTTAATTGACAATCCTACTATGAAATTAACTGAAAATCATTTAAATAATAATTTATTTCGCATATAATTATTTATACGTATTTCATCAAAATGTTATTTTATTTTATTTTTACACTTCTGCAAAAATGGTATGCAAAGGCGGACTTAATGCTATATAGCATTTTCTGCCAGTCAACCTTAGGGTGATGCAGAGAAGAGTGAGGCAGGTGTATAAAATATATAAAACTTGATATTCATTTTCAATCATATTATAAATACATTATAATAATCTACACAATATATACTTACTATAAAATGATATATATGTATATATATATATAGTATACGAATACATATGTATATAAATATATATAATATAATATAATATAATATATAAGTACATATCACACAAAACATATCATGAGATATTTTTATTATGTCTTACCTTCAAGTAGATAACAGTTTCACATAGTGCTGGCGCACTTTAGACTTAAACGTGAACCGGTTAGCCGACATCCTGATCTCGAGAGGGAGCGCATTCCAAAGGAGAATCGATTGAACATTGAAAGAAGAATGAACAAGACTTGAGCTATGAGAGGGACATGAAAGAAGATAATTGTGAGAAGAGCGAAGATTTCTATCATGGTTAGAGCAACGGTATTTAAAATGCGGAGTTAGATAGCTAGGGCTATTAGGAGAATGAAGTAAAGAGTATAGTGTAGACAACGCGCGCATATTGCGACGCTGTCGGATAGGTAACCATGATAGTTGAGTACGATATGCTGACACATGGTCGTACTTACGGAGGTTGAAAATGAACCGAATGCAATTATTGAGAAGTCGGTCTAGTTTGTTGAGCAGATCTGCATTCAGGTCGAAATAACACACATCACTATAGTCGATTATAGGTAAAACCAAAGTCTGTACAAGCATTGTCTTTGTCTTGGCAGGGAGGAAGTTCTTCAGGCGGTACAGAGATCGTAGGGTACCAGTTACTTTTTGGCAAACATTTGTGATCTGAGGTTGCCAGCTGAGTGTAGAATCAAGGTGTATGCCAAGATCCTTGACAGTGGGGCTCAGAGGTATGTTGATGCCATTAAATGTGACAGGTGGTAGCGATGCCAAGTCCAGCCTGCTGATTATTCTTGGGCTCCCAATGATAATTGCTTGGCATTTCGCAGGATTAACACATAAACCATACCTCTCTGACCAGTCTTGAATTATCGCTAAGTCCCGGTTCACAGCGTCAAACGCACTCGGCAAATCCTCAATAGTAGCCTGCGAGTACAGCTGCAGATCATCGGCGTACAAATGATACGGACACTGAAGATCCAGGGTTAAGAGATTAATAAAGAGTGAAAATAAAAGAGGAGATAGTATGCCACCTTGTGGAACACCAGCCTCGAGGTCTCGCCAACTCGATGAGGAGTCATCGATACTGACCGACTGCTGGCGTCCACGAAGATATGAAGAGAACCATTCCAGTGCTTTGGAGGAGATCATAAGATAGAATAGGATAGATAGGAGGATATCGTGACTGACGGTATTGAAGGCGTTTGAGAAGTCAACCAAAACCAGCACAGTGATCTTGGTATCCTCCACGCCCGCCCTTATATCGCCAGTCACTTTAAGCATAGCGGAAACGGTGCTATGCCCAGGTCTAAACCCGGATTGGAAAGGACTGAGGACATTGTTTTCATGCACAAACTGAGACAGTTGTTTATGAACGCAAGCCTCAAGGACTTTGGAAAGGAAAGGGAGGATAGATATAGGTCGGAAATGGTTGGGAGTGATAGGATTAGACACTTTGGGCAACGGCCGAACATAGGCTTTGCGCCAAATCTCCGGAAATTGCCCAGAGTCAAGGGAGTGGTTAATGATGTAGGTAATAGCAGGAAGGACATGGTCTAAAATGGTCACAATCATGTAACGGCTAACATGATCACAGCCAACCGCTTTTGATTTAATGGAGAGGATAATCTTTTTAATCTCCGCCTCAGCTACTGGAGAAAAATTAAAAGGGGTTATATTAGGGCGAGCTAAGCCATCGATGTAGTCTACCGTTCGTCTCATAGTCTGGCGATTAAACAGTGGTGTAGAAACAAAATGAATGTTTATATCATCCAGACTAAGACCCCGCGGCGGATCTATATGACTAGCTTTGCCGATACCTAGAGTTCCTAAGAACTTCCAGATATCGGCAGGGGAGGAGGAAGAAATATTACTAAAAATGTGGCGGCGTTTAGCATTCCGTATCATTTGATTGCAGCGATTCCTGGCCACTTTGTAAATGACCCAGTTCTCATCACTACGATCCCGTTTGAATTTGCGAAAAGCGCGGTCCCTACGTCTCATCGCCATCTGAACCCCTCGTGTCAACCATGGTGCAGGAGGTCGCTTTAATTTGATTTTTCTTATTGGAGCATGGACATCGTATAAGTTCAGAACGTTTTCATTGAAGATGTTAACTTTGGCATCAATAGTAGCAGCAGCCTCCAGAGGCACCCAATCAATTTTCGAAGCATCCATTAGCAGGTTATCAACATGCATACGGGCAAAACAACGCCTGTACAGTACTTTAGGTTTAGGTTTAGGAGGTTTAAGGATATAGGAGATATAGATGAGGTCGTGATGGGAAAAGCCAGGAGCAGGATGTTGGCCGTGGGAGGAGACAAGGGATGGGGCTGAGGTGATGATCAAATCTAGCCATGTATCATCACTGTGGATACTGTGATGTGTGGCCTTCATAGGAAGAATATGTAGACCAACAGATTCGATCATGGCTAAGAGTTTTCGGGAACGATAGGAGTTGGGAGAAAGGAGATCAGTATTTAAATCACCCATGATGATATGGTGTTCATAATCAGACCCTAAAGGCTCTAAAACCAATTCTAAATCGGTGAAGTAATCAATATTAGGGGGACAGTAAATTACACCAAGAATGGTACGCGCTCCTTTGACACAAACCTCAATGAAAAGGAATTCAGCAGCAATAGTGGAAGAAGAAGAGGTAATAACTTTATAAGGAAGGTCACTGCGTAGGTAGATGGCAACACCACCACCCCTTTTACCAGAACGATCATTCCGAATTAGAATGTAACCGGATAGGGGGTAAGTGGTGGAAAGAAGTTGAGGCTTGAGCCAACTCTCAGAGACCAGTATGGCATGGACGTTTGTCTGAGTAAAAGCCTCAACAAGATCACTATGATGACTCGGCAAACTTTGGGCGTTAATGTGGCAAACATTCAACGATTTGTGACATTGCAGACTGAAGGTTCCACGAATGAAGTCACCAAGTGTCTCTGTTACCGAACAAAAACTATCATCAGCAGAACTGTGTGCGGAATGGAATGACGATTCATCATCAGATGTCATAAAAAAAATGTTATGTACTAAATAAATACGTAAAATAAATAAAAATATATATTATAAATAAAAATGAATAAAAATATAAATACAAGTATAATATACCTAACTAAAATAAAAACAATATATCTGGGTGCAAAACTCACATCTCTGCACCACCCGCCAGCTGACACCAACACAAATTACTTACTAAGTTACTACAAAATTAAAAAGAAGTCGCAAACTAAAGCTCAGATTATATGTACAAAGAAAAGAAGGTTACAATATTAGCAAATCCTGGAAAGTGATATTAATAAAACATGCTAGTACATTTCCGAACGCAATATTTTGCGATGACATTAAGCGTCAATATGTCAAAGTGACAGCAGTGTGAATGTGAAAAAAAACTAAAGGCACTCGCAAACTGTTCGGACGCGACTTACTGTCGCGACTTACTGTCGCGACACATAGTGTGCACACCCTTTCGGACGCGGCTTTCTGTCGCGTCCGCGTCCGATACAACCATAGACACACCATGCTGTCTATGCGATACACTATGGCTAGGTAGGAGCATATTTTCTTAATTCAGGGCACTAGCAGTTAGCACTATTAGATTATATTATTGGTAGATCTTGAAGTAAAGCAGAACTGTTGAATTGAAAGTGAATTTAACATTTTTTGACTATATTCGGTATAAAATAACTATTAAGGCCATACCATGGACAATATACGGATGACAGTAAACGTCCGCGGACGTTTGTAAACGTCCGCGGACGTTAACTGTCATTTTCCCAGATAGCTATCGGACGTCTGAACGCTCAAGGTCACGTCCGCGACAGACGTCCGATAGTGTGCACACTTGAATGGATTTTCCTTGTCCAGATACCCTTCTGTCGCGACAGTAAGTCGCGACAGTAAGTCGCGACAGTAAGTCGCGACAGATAGTTTGTGCGGGCCTTTAGTTTAGCAAATGAATCGCAAGTGAAGTTAATATAAATTATTTTGTAAATTTCGGGTAAACATTAAACAAAAGTAAACATACACTCATGAATTGCATAACAAGTAATGCGTTAAGTAACTTGAAACACAAAATGTCTATATCAAGCGAAAGTAAATGCAAAGATACTTAAAAGTTCTAATTACGTCGGGTCGAAGCTTTGGTGTCGATGTTCGCTGTCACGACGCTCTCACCTCCCTGACAAACAGCAGGACGGGGATCACCTTTCGTCTGCGGATGTTTGGACATCAGTGGTTTCAACTCGTCCAAAGACGTTATTTTGTACCGAGTGCCATCCGCCGCTTTAATGTTTATGTTAATGGCTTACTAGGCAAATCGGACTTGTTAAGCATTCACTTAGATGATTTAGATAACACAATCGATGTCATTTGTATTACTGAGCATAATATGGTGAAAGGCGATGAGCAGTATTTGAAGATACCCAATTACACTTTAGCAACCTCTTATATGAGAAAGAATAGACGCGGAGGCTCTTGTATATTAATTAAACGTGGATATCTTTATCGAGCTCTTGATGAAATCAATAAATTGTCACTTGCTGATATATTTGAATGCTCGGCAGTAGAATTAATTGAGCATAAAATTTACATAGTATGTATTTACAGACCACCGAAGTACGATAAGTTGACAATGCAAGGTTTTTATGAAAGACTTAACTTACTATTATTTAAACTATGTAACAATAAAAATAAGAGGCTTATTTGGTGCGGGGACTATAATATAGATCTGTTGAAACGAACTAAGCTATCCTTAGAATTTGAGCAAACATTGAAGGCGTTTAACCTTAAAATTGAATTAAAAGAAATTACAAGATTTTTAAGTAAAACTTGCATAGATAATTTTGCACACAATATTAGGGGATGCAAAAGTCAGGTAAACGATTTCTCTATTTCAGACCATACAGCACAAATATTAAAATGCCCAATTGTAAAGAGATGCCTGCTAAAGTATTGGTATACTGAAAAAAGAGATTTTTCTAAAGAAAATAGAAATAAGTTTAAAAACTACTTAGCCCAAATTCGTTTTTCTGACGCATTAAAAGAGCAAGATCCAAATAAGGCATTTAATACATTTTATGACCTTTTCAGCTTACTTTATAATTTATGATTTCTATTAGTGAAAATCAAACTATTCTCTATGAACAAAGTGCCATGGATTACAAAAGGACTAAAGCTTTGTACTGCTAGAAAACGTCAAATGATGTGGCAATTCAGAAAAATACCAAGTGAATGTAACAAAATAAAATTCAAAACTTATTCAGCACGACTAAAAAAGATAATTCGTTTAACACAACGACATAAGAATGACCATTATATGATTATATTACATCCTCTGTAAACAAAACAAAAGCAACCTGGAACATCATAAATAATACTAAAGAAAAGCAGCCTAGGATGGATATAAGGAGTATTATAGTTAATAATAAATTAATAAAGGAACCAAAGGACATATGTAATGCATTTAATAATTATTTTGTTGACATAGTAGATAATCAAAATTTAGATAAATATAAATTGAAACTAAAAGACAAAAATAATCAATCAATTTTTATAGCACCTGTAACTCATCAGGAAAAATTTAATATCATTAAGTCATTAAAAAACACTAATAGTGCTGGATACGATGGTATTACTACATCAGTTTTAAAAGACGTAGCCAATATAATCTCTCCAATTCTGTCTCATTCAATTAATATATGTAACGAAAAGGGCGTCTTTCCAGATGTTTTAAAAATAACTATTATCAAGCCCCTTTTTAAGACAGGAGAAAGGTTGGACATTAGCAATTATAGACCAATCGCTCTTATACCTATATTTGCAAAAATATTTGAAAGGGTAATATATAACTGCATTTATTTTTATTTGGAGAAAATAAACGTACTGGTGCCAGAGCAGTATGGATTTAGAAAAAATAAAAATATAAATATGGCTATCTACAATTTTTTAAAACCTGTAATTACAAATGTGGACAAAGGTCAACCTGCGATTGGTATGTTTATGGACATGTCAAAGGCCTTTGATCGTGTAAGACATGACATTCTACTAGATAAATTAGATCATTATGGTATCAGAGGCAATGCCCATGACCTTATAAAATCATACCTCTCACACCGACAGCAATATACAGAGATTTCGACCATATGTATGGAGTCAAAATCAGAGTTGATTAATAGGTCCGATGTTAGAACTGTCAAATTTGGAGTTCCACAAGGCAGCGTGATGGGGCCTTTACTTTTCATTATTTATATAAATGATTTTACATCAAGCACCATCTACGACATGACTTTGTTTGCAGATGACAGCACTATACTTTTTACCAACAAATCTATGACATCTCTTGAAACAGATATTAATAACACTATGAGTCTTATTATAGAATGGTTACAGATGAATAATTTAAAAATTAATCTTAACAAAACAAACTTTATAGATTTTAAACAAAGAAGCAAAAATACGGATTATTCATTGGATATAAATTACAATGGTCATAAATTTGAAGAAAACGAATTTACCAAATTTCTAGGACTAATAATAGATCAGAAATTAAATTGGAAAGCGCATATAGAACACGTTTGTTCTAAAGTAAGCCAATTTGCCTATGGGCTTTATAAATTAAGAAACATATCCAATATATCTACACTGATAACGGCATATCATGGTATTGTTTCATCGGCTTTATGATACGGCATCATATTTTGGGGAAACTCTACTGACTGGCTACTAGCATTTAAAGTTCAGAAACGCTGTATCAGAACCATATTTAATATTAAAATACCCGACAGTTGCAAACCCTACTTTATAAAGTATAATCTAATGACATTACCTTGCATCTACATTTTTGAGTGTGCCATGTTCATAAAACAAAATATAGACTTATTTGAAAAGAGGTCTAGGGTTCGCCATGCGGATAAGTTATGTGTGGTGGCCAGCAAAACAGCTCTAATGCACAAAAGCTTTTTTTGTAATGCAGTCCGCATATATAATAAGCTACCAAAGCAGATAGTTGATATTGAATATACCCATGTATTTAAAAGGCGTCTTCAAAAACTGCTTACAGCTAAATGTTATTACTCTGTTCAAGAATTTCTAGAAGATAAGAATATTGTCAATTTTTAATCAGCGATAAATTTGCTTTTAATTATTATATTTTAATTATCTTATTTGACATTACATTATTATTATTCTTATTTGACATTTCTTTATAATTTGACATTTCTTTATATTTTGACATTTCATTATTATATTTTTATCCTTATTAAATTATTTCTAATATTCTTTGACATGCCATTACAATTATATCTGTTATTATAATTTGACATGTATTATTATTGCTACATTAAAACTTTTATAATCAATTGTATACAATTATATTCTGACATTGTGTTTTTTATATTATTCTAAAGCTGTGTATACTTACATGACATTGGCAATTTCATCATATAATTGTACCGGAATATACCTACAAACAAAATTTGCATGCCTAATGGTTGAATATGGTAAAAGAACCTAAATATGTATTAGTATATAAGATCTGCTGTATACCCATATTCGCAAATGATTAAATGAATTATGAATTATATATTTTTTATGTAAAGTTAGCCAAATATTAAGGCCAAAGAGCAATATTTTTTTTTAGTTTGCACTTAAGACTGCCTCGTTTGTTATTAACTATTAATAAAACACTTTATTAAAATAAATAAAGACTTTAAATTTATTAAAACATGCAAAGTTATGATAAAAATATAATTGATCTCAAACAAAACGTCATTTGAAGTAGCGTGAGAGTTTTGCTCTCGCGCGCCTTCTCGTGTAACTTTTTAGGGCGCGCCTTCTCATGGGTTAAACGATATAAGTAGGTATTGGAAAGCAAAGGTACGCATAGTGTGAACTTAAAACGTTCATAATATATTATCTGTGTTTATTTTAAATTTATATTTAAAAGTTGAAATTCTGTTTTTGTTTTAGATTTATAATCAAAAAGTTGACATTTATATTTTTAATTCTAAAGAATAAGTGTACCTACCCAAACTGAAATCATTTATTTAAAAAAAATATGGATACTGCCATAAAAGCAGAATTGCTATCTTTAATTTGTATCTGTGATTGTTTAATTAATATTTAAAAAGTTCATTCTAATGATTATTTTACCTGTAACAAATAAAAATTCTTTAAGAAACATGCAGTATTTTTTAAACACTTGTGTACACTACTGTACTAAACTTGGTAACACTATCCTACATATTATAAAAGTTAGCATAATGTACGACGAGGTCGCTTTTTTGTGACCATCTAAACATGGTCGAGTTACCACGGGCTTGCACCGCCTAATGACTTTTATTTAATTATCTCTTTAATTATTGTATGTACTACGCTGAAATTTTACAGGTATAAAACTGAACTAAGCAACTAATTATTGATATATCATTCAGTTTATATATCCACATACAGATTGATCGGTGGCTAAATAACTCCGCGCGCATTGTGAGCTTGAACTTGGAGAACTGAATTTCATCATAATTTGTTAATTACTTACAGGATACTAATGAAACTTCACATACATTTGAAGGCAGTTACTAGCTAGAAAATAACGTTTAAATTAAGTCTTTAGAGCTATTATTTAAAATGTTAGGACCTATTGAAGTGTTTTTATATTTATTTAGATAACATTTGAACTGTGCATCATTTTTGTTTTTTTTATTGCACAACTAATTAAACTAATTCTTAAGAAGTCATGTACGAAAGATGATAAGAATTCGCTTAACCGTTTCAAAGATCCAGCAAAACCACAAACGTTACTCCAGCAGGAACTCGAATAACTTCGCAGCCGAAGATAGAAGAACTACGAAATAAGTTGCAACATTTACCTCGTCTAGACAATTAATTATATAGCCAATATTTGTTTCAATATTCCCATTAAAAAAGAAAATGTCTGGCTGCGGTAACGTTACCCCAGCAGGAAATGTTTTTATGAAATTACTAAAAAAACTACAAGTGCAACAAATTTAAAAAAGTTCGCAACAATTACAGAAGCTGAACAAATAATTATGTATAACATTTAAATGACCATTTTCGACATTTTCTGGCTGGGGTAACGCACACACGAAGAAAAACACGATTACAATGAAAAATCTAAGAGGGTTCTACTTTGGAATATAGGCTAAACAACGGATGTCAAGAACATTTACGTTCAATATGTATATTGTATATTTTTTATTCTATTTTTTTATAGAGTCACGCCTGTATCCCCGAAGGGGTAGGCAGAGGTGAAATATTACACACACATTTCGCCATGAATTTTGTTTAGGTCCCACGTAATAGGGGCGAGCCTATTGCCGTACCGGGCACATTACCAGACTCCGTGCTGTTACTGAGAATTTCTTAACGAAAAAACCCAATAACACTTTGCCCGACCCGGGAATCGAACCCAGGACCTCCCAGTCCCACGCGCACATTTATACCGCGAGACCAACGAGGCAGTCCTTATGTGTACGAAATTTTCGTACAATAAGTCCTAACTCGCACCCTGATGACTGCATTCTAGATGTATAAAAGTTAAATATTATGTTCAATAAAGAGTCTAAAATTACCAATGACGTGTTTTTTTTTTGTATACTATACGGACCTCAGACTTATATTAGACACATTTTTGTCCGTCCTGAAAAGTTGATAAAAATCAGTTAGGACCATTTGCCAGTAAACAGTCGATATAATAAGAGACAACATGTTTTGCCTGTGAGGCAGCAAGCAAAAAAAAGATAAATAACACATAATTGATCAAAACTTTATAGGTACTAATTAAAAATTAAATCTAATTACACATTCTCTTGCCCTTGCGCAGTATTTCGTTTACTTGCATACTTCTTCATATCTAATTATTTACTCCTTTTTTACACAACCATAGAATGTAAGCAAAATTTATCGCGCGCGGCTTATAGGTACTAATTAAAAATTAAATCTAATTACACATTCTCTTGCCCTTGCGCAGTATTTCGTTTACTTCCGTACTTCTTCATATCTAATTATTTACTCCTTTTTTACACAACCATAGAATGTAAGCAAAATTTCTCGCGCGCGGCGTTATAAATTCAAACTTGATGACATCTGCAATTTGTTTTTTCCTACGGATATTTTTTTTTTTATTTTACACATTGTCAGAAACTTATAATAATTATTAATAATATATATACCATACATATAATTATGTAATAACTAATAAGTGTATATTTCACGCGTAAATATTTTATTAATTTATAAGCCATATATATGTGAAAAATACTAAATTTATTATGCGGAATAGAAATAAAAGTACATAGATATTTCAGTTTGAAACTCTTATTTAAGTAATAATATTAATGGATTATTCTTATTATATTTATTTTATGTTTTATGAATATGGAATGTCACCACCCCATATCTTCCCATGGGTGTCGTAAGAGCCGACAGAGGGACCATATTATGCAGAGAACAACACTGTAAAAGAAGGAAAACTTGATACAAACCCTATACCAACCCGTTTGGCCAGCGTGGTATAGTAGGCCAAATCCTCCTTTCAAAGGAGAGGACTAGTCCAGCAGTGGACTGTTAAAGGCTGATGATGAATTATGTGCTTTATCGAACGTGTAAATAAAATTTGCCAAAATAAATATATTGTAATAAATAAGTACAAAATCTATTACTTACGCAGAATAGAACAACATTTCATAGATTTTCTTTTTTATTTGTGTCGCATATTATTATTTTAATTGTAGTTTTAAGTTCTTATAATTGTTTTAGGTATTCTAAAATTAATTGAATACTGTAAAATGATATCCTAAAAAGTATATGTATCATCTTCGATATATTTAAAGAATTTCGACAATTGTGTTCAACACGCCCTAGAAATAGTTCTATGACCAATAATAAATATTTTTTTTCTACAATATTTTAACAGTTTTAAGAGGTTTATAATGCTATTTACACAAATTTATTTTTATTACGTTTTCTTGAAAAAACTGATAGATGACCGTTTCTACGCCGATAATAACGTCAGTCATGTCTATTATACCTTTTTATACGCTGTCCGTGTGGTGACGGATTAAGAATACGGAATGTCACCACCCCATATCATCGTAAGAGCCGACAGAGGGAACATATTATGCAGAGAACAGCACTGTAAAAGAAGGAAACTTGATATAAACCCTATACCAACCCCCTATACAAGACCGCATTCGCACCAAGTGGCACGCATTTTAAAACACCGTACAAAAAGATATGTAACAGATGTCCGTATCTACGACACTTATTCGTTTTATTTATGGTTTGGGATTTGGGATAGATATAATTTATGATGGTAAAAGGTATAGATACTATTGCAATAATGATCCCAGCTATAATGAGATCGTCTAATTAAAATGTGGCTGCCATCAAGACCCAAGTTAGAGACTAATCTTGAGAAAGCATTTCTTCGATCGCACTGAAATGATGGTTATCTACTCCTTTGAATTTAGCAAAAACGTCAGAGATACCTGATAGAGTAATTCGGGGTACCTGTGCGCACTTTTGCCTTTCAGACCTTACTGTGTTTTAAATATTAACGCTAGAGAAATGAAAAATATATCTTTGAATAGAGCATTTATTCATCTATAAATGAAAACAGAAAATTAAACTAATTTAAAGTATATCTTTTTGTAATAAGGAATTATAGGGAAAAAGTAGGAATGCGTTCACTTGCCCCTTATTGCGGGTAACCGTGCGCACCCCTCTGGGGCAAGTAAACGCATATGGGGTAAGTAAACGCATTCCTTAGTATAACACAAAACAATTAGAAAACAATATTTTTTGTCAACATTTTCTCGAAGTTCTAACTGTTAAATGTTACTTAACTGTATTTATTGTAAGTCAGAAATATATTTCATCCATTTTCTTGCAATAAATTACAAACTCTGCCTATTGTTCAATATTGAATATTGTCTTAAAACGACCCATTGAATCTGCAGCTTTATCCAGTTTAAATCTTTTGCGCAGACAGGATTCACTGACACCAATGGCATTGGCAGCTGTTGCAGCTCTCTTACTTTTGCTATTTCGGGTATGTTTAGCCATGGTTTAGCCTTACCAATTTGGTGTTCTGTCACTGGTGCTAGTTCAGAACTTTTCCTAATATATGTTCGCGGCATGATGATTTTTTATAGTGCCACATAAAGCAATGTATTAGCACCTTGAAGATTTGTATAAAAAGCTTATTCAGTGAATTAAGACTCGGTATCGTTCTAATATAATATAATGCCCATGGGGGTAAGTGTACGCGTGCGCATACTTACCCGCGCACACTTTCCCCAGGAAGTCAAAATACAATTAAAACTTGATACAAATTTAAAAACCAAACGTAACCTCAATATAACTTCTCATAGCTTTACAAGAATATGCTAATTATCAAACAAAATATTATTTACCATTAGGTACTCAATCACAAACTTGGACGTGACAGCGTTTGCCAAAATGCCAAAAATTACCAGTGAAACTAGGAAACGTAATTATTTGCGAATAAAAAGTAGGTAAACGAAAAGTGACGCGGCATAGTGTCATGTCGCAACTAGTAGGCCACTTCGGCGTCCTTGTTTCACCCGAATGAACCGCCCCTCCGCTACAACTCGTTCCGGAGATATCCACAGTGCGCTCGCTTACCCACTGCGTACGGTTACCCCGAATTACTCTACAAATAGTAATGCTTAATCTAGAATCGTATCTATATCAAATACCATCCCCATAAATAATGCATGGCCATTAAATTTCTGTATCACGTGAATGTATAATGTAGTAAATTGGAGTATAAAGCTCGTGCGGAGCCGGAGCAGGCGTTTAAGAACAATTAGCTATACAAAGGTACTCTGTGCAATTAGCAGGCGACGCGATAACGCGGCCGACATAAACAATGTGCGAGCGACGCCGGGGGCGCGCTTAATGCACAGTGAGATACATCTGTGTAGAAAGACGATGCTACTCTTGCTAGCTGGTAAATAATAAACAGTTAGCTTTAGAAATATATTACAATAAAAAAACAAAATATTCATGTTCATATATGAAAACTGTGTAAAGTTTGGATATTTAATACAATTGCATTTAAAATAAATACACACCTCAGTAATATAAAAAGAAACATGATCTAAATACAGATAAATACATCGAAAACAAAAACACTTTCAGCCTTTAAGGAAGCACAGCTGCTATTGAACGTGTGCAAGTGACAACGAAGATCAAGCGCCGCGTAAGCTGACGCCATTAAGATTGTTGAACAATAAACAAAGAGCACACGATACGGCGCGCGGGGCAGGCCTGGCGTCGCGCCAGCGAGCACCGAGCCGCACGACCAGCTATGCAAATTTTAAACGAGTCTGCAGACTAACCCCACACTCCTCACCACCTCCCGGACACACCCTGACACTTACAAAATGCACTCAACTCACAAGCTTGACTCCTTGCAAATGTAAGAATATCTACCTCGTGTCCTCGTTAAATAGTAAAGCTTTAAGCCTTGTACAGACGGTTACATATTTAATTCAATCGCGCATATATTGTTACAAGTCTTCAGGCTTAACGACACTCTTCGCATCGTGAAGCCGAGCGAGGCGAACGTGAGCCGCTATTGTGTCACAAATGCGACGAACTGAGCGTCGTCGCCGCTTCGACTGGGACTGTGCGACGAGTTTAATTCCACATTTGTGGTTGGCGTCGACGGAAATGTGACTAACGGCTCGACAGTTGTTGATTCAGTGCTTGAGAAAGGATTCATGCATAAAAGATGGTCACGGATATCATTCCATCCGCCAGATCCCCTAGGAGGCAGACTAAAACCCGAATCTACTCTTCCCGAGCTGCTGTATACCAAAGCTGCTTTCACATTAGCTGGGAAAAAGGGAGAACCTTTGACATTCCAATTAATCCTCTCAAATGCTACCCTTCCGCTAGGGTACATACCGGTATTGAGTACGCGCGGCGCTAAGCACGCAACCATGTCAACATGCTTCACGCGAAATTTTGAGAACAAGTTCAACAAAGAGTAACTCCAGCTAAGATCATCGTGCATACAGAAATGAGAGGAGAGAGCAGCGATCTTCTTCCACACAGTTTTATTGAATGCTAATCCTCTGTCATAGGGTGGCCGCCAGGTATCAACTATTAATAAATCGTAGTCCAAATCCTTCGTGTAGGGCCTGCCAAGAGCCATAACATATAAGCCTGGGATCGCAACTAGAGATCGCTTTGTAAAACGGAGCATGTACAGTAAATCTGGTAACACATAGTTATTCTCTTCCAAGAATATGACAATGCCTTTATACTTTGTGGACCAGTCCAGGTAATTGAAAACGAAGTGTGCTTGCCACCACCAGTGATGCTTGTGCTCAGTACGGCTGGCGTCACGACCGGTGCAGAATCTCTCCGACCCCTGCGTGTAGCAGTCCGCTGGGTCCATTCCAGGGAATCTATTCGGATAAAGCTGGTTCGAAAAGGGATAAAAAATTTGCATGAATCTGCAGAACATGATACTCATGATCATTTTGTTAATCTTCTCGTCAAAGAAGCTATGTGAAAATATGACAACAGCATTTTGTATGTAATGCACCTGCGCGAGGGATATAATGAGGTACTGAAGGCGTTCAGCGTCGCGATGGACTTGTACTACGATCATAGTTGTGTCCTTGTTCACTGCTCCGTACCGGTGTAAGTTAAACACCTCGCGCTCGAAATTCAGCACATCTATAGTGGTGCTCAACGCGTTCATCTCTCTTGGCGACAGTTTCGGCCACAGCACCTTGTCATCCTCACCGAATCTCAAATACTTGTGCAAGTTTCTTGGTATGGAGTCCTCGGCGGCGGGAGATGCACTGAAATATTTAACAGCCATGAATACCACCAGCAGAAAAAGGCAGTACACTGGCACCCCGTTTGACCTAGCCTTGTAAATAAGTAATTTTAGTTTCATTTTATTGATAAGTTGACAAAATAACTTTAGCTATTGTAAATGACGTAAAGACTGAATGACAGCCATAGACTAATATATTATGACCAAGGAACTTATACCTACTAACTGGAATGAGTACAAACAAAATGCTTAAAAAACAAAAACAACTCTATCTTAAAACGCTAGAGTTTACATTTGCATAATGGCTTCAATGAAAAAAAACACTCCGAGCGAGAAACCGACATTGGTGGAGTGTGTCTCTGTCTTGCCTTGTCACCGATCAAGAGTTCCTTGTCACTATTGGTCACTGATGTAAACAATATGGCCGATACACTTTCGCGTTGAAGTCATATTTTTGCGTTCTCAATTTCTTTTTACTGTATTAAGGTGAAACCGCTTTTAAATATGGTAAAATCGTGTTGTGTGAAGGGGTGTAGTAGTGAGGGTATGCTGGATGTGGAATTTCGTTTTTTAGGTAAGTTTTCTTAACTTTGTTTGTTGATTACAACTAGGGTTACCAATGTTTTAGATTGACATATGGAAAATCTATATTATAAACTCTAGCTAGTATCCAACTTAAAATCCCTGCATTAAAACTGCTAAGCGTAGTATCTCTAAGTAGTCTGTGCTGCTAAGTTCGAAGTTTCGAACATTGTTGTAGTACATATGTATGTAGGTACATATGTATTCAAAAGTATATTTTCAAACTCTGATAAACATTGGACATCGCATTATAGCTAGTTTGTTTTCTAAATACAAGTAGAGTACAAGTGTATTTGTTTGATTTCCAGATTCCCTAATAGTGACATTCTGCGGCAGAGGTGGCTTGAAGTTGTTCCTATAAAGAATAAATATTCAAGCTATAGCATAGTTTGCAGCCGTCATTTTAAGTCAGAGGACATAATCATTCATGAGAGAAAATCAATACTCAAACGTGATCAATACACAAAACGATACTATTTAATAATGTTTAATAAACGTGTTCATTAAAATTGTGTTGTTTTATTATAAAGACAAGCTCAAGCTTGGTCAATTTTTTTAATTGCATCCCTGTACTCATGCTTTGAAATCTCTTAACAATATGCTCCCAGACACTGAATGTATACGAGTGCCACGTATCTTCACATCACATAAAAATCTGTGCCTAGCGGGTAATGACCCAATACAGTTTTTTTTATGGGCACGCTTACTCTGTGGCATCCTGCGGGCACGTGGGTGCGGGTAATGCAAGATGCCTCGTGACCCGATGGTCGTGGGTTCGATTCCCTCGGGAAGCATACTAAGTTGTTCCCAGTTTAGATAGGCCATTGGAGGCCCGAACTCCCTGATTTACTGATAAAAAGATGGTTCCGTGCTTCGGAAGGCACGTATAAGCCGTTGGTCCCGGTCAATAAATAAACCACGTCAGAGGCCCTTGAGGCGGTCTAGAAACTGACACTAGGGTGTATGGGGTCGATAGACCCACTATCCACACGAAAAGAAGAAGAAAAAGAGTCCGCCGCAACGTGCCATGCTGTATCTCCCGCTAAAGAATCCATTTGAACGAGTTGCAGGTGAAAATGAATAATTTCGGAAGATGAAATAAATATTGGTGAACATTAAAACAACTTAAACAACACTTGAATGCAAAATTCGTTTAGATAGGCAGGTTGAAAAACAGATAATTTGCAACTAGACGTACCTATAAATTAAAATAAGTTAAAAAGTTAATGATATCCACCCTTGAAGCTATCTCGCCAAGAATGCCATTGTGTTGCAGGTCATCATCACAAAATAACAGTTTTTATAGCTGTCCCAGAAGTTTGTAGGATTATTGGACATCCTATTAGAAAGAGAGAACACCCACTCTCGAAGCTTTCTCGCTCGGAACGTTTTTCGGTTGCCCGTCATCATTCCAGTTAGTAGGTATAAGTTCCTTGATTATGACTAGCTGACCCAGCGAACTCCGTGTCGCCTTTTTAAGAGTTTTTATTTAATTCCCTTTCTTCCAAGTCCCTTTTCCAAAGTTACCATTGACTTAGCGCTTAATCTCTTATCATTCCAGGGTCTATTAATGATGCAAAAACAAACATAGATTTTTATATAATATTGAATTCCCCATTCCTTAAAATATCGGAGACGATACCCATATCGAATTTTAAAAAATCCCGTCCGCCATCTTTGATTTCCCATCCGCCATCTTGAATCACGAAATAGATGTTGTATTTGGGTTCCCCATCCCTTCAAACATAGGAGACGATACCCATATTGATTTAAAAAAAAAATCCCATCCGCCATCTTTGATCACGAAATAGATGGTGTTTTTGAATACCCCATTCCTTAAAATATCGGAGACGATACCCATATCGACTTAAAAAAATCCCGTCCGCCATCTTTGATTTCCTATCCGCCATCTTTGATCACGAAATAGATTATGTATTTAGCTTCGCCATCCCTTAAAACCTCGGAGACGATAACCATATTGATTTTTAAAATTTTTCCCATCCGCCATTTTTGATTTCCCATCCGCCTTCTTGAATCACGAAATAGATGTTGTATTTGGATTCCCCATCCCTTTAAACATCGGAGACGATACTAATATTGATTTTTAAATTTTTCCCCATCTGCCATTTTTTATTTCCTATCCGCCATCTTGAATTACGAAATAGATGTTGTATTTGGATTCCCCATCCCTTTAAACATCGGAGACGATACCAATATTGATTTTTTTTAATTTTCCCAGTCGCCATCTTTGATTGCCCATCCGCCATCTTTGATCACGAAATAGATGTTGTATTTCGATTCTCCACCCCTTAAAATATCGAAGGCGATACCAATATTGATATTAAAAATTTTCTCATCCGCCATTTTTGATTTCCCGTCCGCCATCTTGGATCACTAAACAAAATTCATTTTTTTAACCAGCGTCCCGAAAATCTCGAAAACGATACCCATATAGATTGTATCCTATTCGTTTAGCCTTTTTTTGCCTTTGACCCAACCCTCCCCCTTCTCGTTTGACCATTTTATTATTTTTGTCTAGCCCCTAAAAGTTATGGCGTAATTTTATATAGCCTATAGCCTTTCGGAATAATTGGGCTATCATAGGCAATAACAATTTTTAAAATCCAACTGCTAGTTTCTGAGATTAGCCGACATTATGTTTTAGCCTTTTTAGCCTTTTGCCCGGCCCCAAAGGGTCGAAGCGTTATGTTATATAGCCTATAGCCTTCCGGAATAACTGGGCTATCGTATACAAAAAGAATTTGTCAAATCCGACTGGTAGTTCCTGAGATAAGCGCGTTCAAACAAACAAACAAACTCTTCCGCTTTATTATATTAGTATAGATGACCTTGATAATGACAGCTGATAATTTTGCAACTAAAAGTCAATAAAACTTCTTAACTAGAGCTTAATGGTTAAGACAAACTCAGAAACGAATTAACGTTGCCTTCGAGTCGTTCATTTCAGTGTTATTTACTTATACTATGGCGCACACTATGGTCACGGTAATATAATCTTATTCTCGTATTGTAACTCGGCCGCCTCCGTGAGTTATATACCTACCAGACGCGCCGCATGCGAGCTGCGGCACGATTGCGGCTGTGGGTACTGTAGGCACAGTCCGCACAGTCTAATGGGTACTCTGCTCGAGGCGCGTAGGTATAACTCGAGTTTCGTACGTTTGTATGGAGTTACAATACTGTTCGATATTATTACCGTGCTATGGTATCGAGTCGTCTTAAGTTGAAGCGCGGTGAATGGCGATGCCGATATATTTATTTCCGACGCAATATTTGTGCGTTAACCAATTTCACCATAAAAGCGAGTAGCTAGCTATGAAAAATAAAGAGATTCTGCTCACAAAATGCGTCACCGGAAGAGAATTAAGGTAAGCAATATAACTGGACGACTGCGATGAGATTTACATGGAACACAAAGCACGCTCCATTGCGAAGCTTTGCACAAAAATAAATATCTACATAATAGAAGCACTCACGTCTTTAGCAGTCGTTAGACATGAAAGATTCCGCGTAAGCCAGTTTCATAAGTGCCTAAAATAGTCTACATCCAAACCAATAATAAAAATAAGAAAATAATATTTTACTAAACGGCATTTATATTTCATCGAAGAAAATAAAAAGTTATTTCGTCCTACCACTTCATTCTTGATAAGGGCTGTTCGATAAAATACCCGAACCAAGTTGTGGGTAGCACACACACACTACCTCGACTTTCTCATGTACACGTGTGTCGGAGGGTATATTTTATTTTTATTAACACAATTTAATAAAAATCCGCTATGATATGATAATTATTTATTTTGCATCTACCCTCAATTTTATTAATATTTAAGAGACATAAAAATAATAGCATCATTGAAATAGTATAATCTGAAGGTCACCGTGAAAAAAGTTTTAAATCAAATTGCCTTTTAAACTACAAAGTATTTGATTTAAACGTAAGGTTATTTGAAAAGTACTATTAAAATGCTAATAAGAAATATGACTGTCGGGGCCTAAAGCTTCAAAACAAAAAGGGGTCCTGCTGGCATGATAAGGAAAGCGCCTATAGCTTTCCTTATTAACTAATATATAATTATATTAAAATGAAACCAAGGTATTTTAAAGGAACTAATACATTGCTAAACGGTGACATATACTATTGGTCCGAAAACCTTCAAACAGCGGAGGGTCCTGCTGGGTAATAATTCAAGATTTCGCTGTAGCATTGAAGGTACTATTTTTTTACTTATACAATTTGAAAAGTACTAAATACCACGCACGTAAAAAGTTAACTTTCAATCGAATTAAACGTAGGGTCCTGCTGCGTATACGGACACGTCAGCCGGGCCCCGAACAAAACCCCCTTGGCGGCGGATTAAGGTGTTGGGCGCCAAAACACCCAGCGGCCGCAGAGGATAGGGAGGACGGCAACGCAACACCGCATCTCCTCTTCCTCTGCGGCCCAACCGCGACGCATCGGATGGTGCGCCCCCATTTGGTCGCGGGAGATAGGGCGCGCGGCAACGCAACACCGACTCGCCTCTCCTCCCGCGACCGCACCCGACTGCGAGGGACAGACAGAACTGTCCCCCGCACTTGTACTGTTGGACGCATCCTACGCAGGCCCCTCTAAGACCACGCGGAGCGTCCTCTCCTGGGATCTCTCTTAGCTTCACCGTGGGTAGGCGACCCATTCACGGTTACTGAGCCCCCCACCACGACAAGGTGGAGATCCCGGCGATCCCACGGGGGGGAAGTTGTGGGTAGACTTAAAGTTTGACGAGTGGAAGATTAATAAAACATGTTAGTTTTGCAGACATGCAAATATATGTAATCTGGTTACCATGCTTCTCGACAAGACAGTGGAAAAAACTATAGTTGGTGCCACGAGAAGATAGACTTTTTGTAAACAAACATTCAGGGCTTCACAACCTTTGTTTCAAACAGTTGTAAGTATTTTAAATTTTATGCTTTAGTGAAGTATATTATGTTAATATTATTTATGACTTTCAGTCATATCCAGAAAAATAAATTTGAATGAAAATTAACATATTTGATTTTGTGTAAGAGTGGTCGAATTTTCCTGGAACAATTTTCAATAATTTGGCCACTTTTTTGTAGTTTTTTAAGCCGTAAGTAAATTCAAGTCAATAATAGAGTACACACAGGATACTCTATTATGGACTTTGATTTTTTTTAATCATAGGCAATGAATAATAGTCAATAGTCCTAAGCCTAGCTATCCTAAAATATTAAATAATTGTCCAGACAACTAGCTAGTAAATCTCATTAAAATGTTAGGCATGGAGATTTTACGTTGTGTATGAATGAAAACGTCAGAATGAACTTTAACAAAATCCATTAAAATGTTTCGATAAATTTAAATTCGGGGTAACCTGAGTAAAAAGACGCAATGAATTTTTATTAGGTGTACAGAATCTTATGGGCGAATAATAGTTTACCAACTGCAATTTGCACCCACATTGCCGCAATGTCAGCCGCGGGATAAGCAATGTGATAAACGTGCATTTAACTTTACACTTACCCCTTCTTGACATCTAAAAAAATATTTTTCCTAAAATAAATGAAAGCTAAGCCCAAGAATGTAACATTTCAATGAAGTAAAACCAAATGTTGACATTCCAGGTTCCAGTACCACAAAATATTATAAGATGCTGTTGACAGAGCATAATATCGATAAAAACGCGATCCATTGACATATTAGTTTCCAATGACACGTATCTATGTACCGTTGCGCTCATTCGATTTGACATTATTTGTATTTGACAGAACTGTCGCTAAGTCACTTAGTAGAAATTCTTTGTTTACAAAAAGTCTATGTTCTCGTGGCACGGACTATATGACATTCTTGACTAAAGTAAACAACAGTGGCATTCTACATTTAAAATCAAAAATCATGGTATAAAAGCACCACGAAGAAAAAGAAACATATCAGCCTAGAAATACAAAGAGGTTTCATATCGCTACTTCAACACCTTCTCTCGACGTGTAGACCTAGCTGTTCTTGTAGGCTGATAAGCCTCGGCCTAGCCAGTGGCTTTGTGAAGAGATCTGCCAGCTGCTTCTCAGTGCTGATCCTATTCACCTTCATTTCTCCAGCAGTCACCAGTTCTCGCACAAAGAAGTGGCGTATTCGAATGTGCTTAGTTCTTCTATGGAACTCAGGATTCTCAGCTAATCTCACAGCCGCTTCGTTATCCACATAGAGAACAGGTGAACCCTCCATCTTCGTCATGCCTTGCATTAGACGAGCTAGCCAAATGCCTTCTTTCGCTGCCTCACTAGCTGCGACAATCTCGGCTTCTGTAGTGGAAATAGCCACATTGGGTTGTCTCTGGCTCAACCATGACACGGCGCCTCCAGCATAAATGCATACAACTCCAGTAGTTGATCTCCCTGTTGTCAGATCTCCACCGTGATCTGCATCACTGTAACATTCCAGAACACCTCTTCTGTAATCCTTCTTATACAGAATTCCCATATCTGGAGTGTACTGTAGATATCTTAGCATGCACTTCAACCGAACACAATCCGTGTGAGTCGGGTTTTCCAAGCTTCTGGATACTACACTGACAGAATATGCTAAGTCAGGCCTTGTGCACACCATCAAATAAGCAAGAGAACCTACTACTTGTCTATAATTCTTCAGAAAGTAGTCATCAACCTTCTCTGTTTCCTGTGGTACAGGGTCCTTTACCATAGGAGTGCTTACTGGTTTGCAGTTTTCCATACCAAATCTCTTCAAGATTTTCTTTACATAAGAAGTCTGGTGTATTTTAATATCACCGCCTTCTCTGACTTCAACCTCCATACCCAAGTAATATGATACAGTTTTATAAGTCATCGCAAACTTCTTTTTCAATTCCTTAATTAATTCATCAATCAGTCCTTCATTTGAACCAGTTATAAGACCGTCGTCGACGTACAGAGCAACTAATAATTTCCCATTAGATCTCTCTCTCTCTTAAACAGGCAGGGGTCAGCTTCACTGACCTCAAAGCCAATTTCCTTGAAGTAGTTTATTATCGTCGTGTTCCAACATCGTGGAGCCTGTTTTAACCCATACAAGCTTTTCTTAAGCAAGCATACTCATCCGCTACCATCATCATATCCTTCCGGTTGCCGCATGAATATCTCTTCCTCAGTCAACAAACCATATAAAAAGGCTGTACAGATGTCAAACTGACGTAGTGCCATCCCTTCATTAGCTGCTAAACTCAGCACCGCTCTAATAGTTGCCCTTTCTTCTGTCTAAAACCTTTTACGACAAGACGTGCCTTATATTTATCTACTGAACCATCTGGGTTTAATTTCACTTTATAGACCCATTTACAAGGTATTGCTTTCCGATTCTTAGGCAATTTCTCAAGAACCCACGTTCCATTTGCTTTTAAGGATCCAATCTCGCAATCCATAGCTTTGCGCCAAAGGTCTTTATCTGGGCAATCTATAGAACATATATATATAGCTTCCTTGTAAGTTCCTGGTTCGTAGTAACAATCATCGCTGGTATTGACATGAGAAACGTAATCATTGAATTTCAATGGTCGCTGCAGGAGTGATCGATCTCTGAGCTGCACACCTTGCCTGCCCAATTCAATAGATTCGTCTTCCAACTCCTCTATACGCGCATCTTCAAATTCTTCTTCATCACCGCTAGTAACAGGACGCTCAATAACTTCCGTGTCCTCCGAGAGTTCAACTTCGTTATTTGTCTCAATAGGTCTTCCTCTGTCTTCGTCAGCTATGACTGGTTTCGGTATCTCATTATCATGTCGTTCCTTCCTTACATATATTGGAACTTCTATGTCAGCTGTCTCTGTTACTTGTGAACGTTCAGTATCCTCAGGTTCTTCACTTCCTAAATTAGTCTCCAGTGGTCTCTCATCAAATGTGACATCTCTGGATCTAACAATAGTATCCGACTCTCTGTACCAGAGTCTATAACCGTCATCATTGTCATAGCCAACCAAATAACACTTCTTTGCTTTTTTCTGCATCTTCTTCCTTTTCTGTTTCGGAATATTCGCGTAGCAAATCGAACCAATGATCCTCAAATGTTTGATTTGCGGCTTCTTCCCAAACCACAACTCGTACGGAGACTTGTGTTTCACAGAAGTTGGTCCTGTTCTATTCAGAATATACGTCGCTGTATTTACCAACTCTGCCCACAGTTCTTGAGGAAGCTCTTCATGAGCATGCATCATTGCTCTGGCCATTTCAACAATCGTACGGTTTTCTCTTTCACTGCACCCGTTCTGTTCTGGAGTATAGGGCATAACTAACCGTTGATGTATTCCGTACTTCTGTAATTCTTTTTTGACTTCCGCATTATCGAATTCCCCTCCATTGTCACTTAGAAACTCCTTAATCGTGTGTCCAACTGCCTTTGCTTCAGCTAACATCATTCGCAACTTTGCAGGGACTTCTGACTTCTGTTTCATACAAAAGACATATCGATAGCGAGTTTATTCGTCTTTAAAGAGTACAAAGTATCTAAACTTAGAGCCTGAAGGTGGGAACGGACCACAGACGTCCGAATGTATGCGTTCTCCTGGACTACTTGCTTTTTCTCTAACACCAAACTTCTTCCTATGTATTTTCCCGAAAATGCATCCTTCGCATAATGTCCCATCATACTTAGTTTTCACATTCCGCTCTTTCTCTATTACATCCTTCACATGACGTTTATCCTGGTGACCCATACGTTCGTGGTAAAGCTGCAGCGTATCAACCGTATTAACAACAACGCTTCTATTTGGTTGTATCGCCTTGCAGTTTAGCTTGTATAGTCCACCATATCTCCGTCTATCTCCAGTAACGGTTACTGTTTTATTAACTTTTAATGAGCAGGTAATCATACGTGACTGAAACACGCTTCTCGGATTCATGTCCTGCGCTGCTAGTACCGAAAACAGGTTTGTAGTAATCTGAGGAACATACCAAACATTTCTCAAATAAAACGATACCTCATTCTTGGTTTTCATCAAAATGCTTCCTTTACCCAAGGCATCAACTTGCTTTCCATTAGCTGTTGTCACTGTACATGGTTCCGTAAAGCGTTCAAATTCTTCAAACAGGTCGCCTCGCATTGTAATATGGTGTGTGGCTCCGTTGTCAACATACCAATCATCACGATCTTGAGCGCAATCTGTCGCATTAACCTTTACTGCAATCATACTTCTTGTAGGACCTTTCTCTCGAACCTGTTCTTTCTGAGGACAGTCCTTCTTAAAGTGCCCGACTTCCTTAAAAATGTGACACCTGAAAGCCTTTTTGTTCTTCTCTTTACTATCTTCACCATTACCCTTCTTGGTGTTTCTACCTTTCGCAACTAACACATTCTCAGACGTAGACTCAGACATGTTCTCCTTAGCTAACAATGCCTTCTCGTGAGTACGTAACTGACTAGTAAGGTTCTCCATGGTTCTATCCTTCTTAGACATGAGTAACCAGCTCGATTTAAAGTTAAAATTGCTTTCTGGCAGGGTCTCCATAATCTTGCATATCAATAACAATTCTGGTAATTCTTTACCTTCGTCTTTGATAAGCTCCTGATTTAAGCTGTGCCATAAGGTTTTCATCTTTGAAATATGAGCTTTCATATCATTTCCTGAAGTAGATTCCCATTTGTATTGAAAGAATTCTATACATTTCCTGTATAAATGGTCTTCAGATACACCACCGTACAATCTATGTAGTTCATCTCATACTTCCTTAGGATTCGTGAACCTTATTACTTTGTCGAGAGTCTCGTCTAACAAATTGTTCGTAATCAATAAGAGAGCTGTACTTTCCAACTTGTAGTACTCGGCTAAGTTCGTTCGATATGTAGCCATCGCCGCTTTAAAAGCTGTACCTTCCATAGTATCACTCTTTGCAGGCTTCTCTGGTTTACTTATCTTTCCCTGAACAATATCCATGAGACCGTCCATGCCACGTAACATCGCCGACATGCGGTACTTCCATGATACCCAATTTTTGCCGTCAAGTTTCGAAATCTGAATTTTCGATAGCTCCATTATTTACAACAATTCTCGTGTAGGGCGCATAACCACTTAAAGTTGATACAATAATTCCCCTCGTGCTGGGCCCATAACCACTTAAAGTTTGACGAGTGGAAGATTAATAAAACTTGTTAGTTTTGCAGACATGAAAATATATGTAATCTGGTTACCATGCTTCTTGACAAGACAGTGGAAAAACTATGACATTCTTGACTAAAGTAAACAACAGTGGCATTCTACATTTAAAATCAAAAATCATAGTATAAAAGCACCACGAAGAAAAAGAAACATATCAGCCTAGAAATACAAAGAGGTTTCATATCGCTACTTCAACAGGTAGCACAAAGGTAACCTTAAATATACGCATTTAATGGAAAAAGAAACGTTTGCGAAACAGAACAAACAGAGTGAGTCGTTCCTTGGAGATTTAAAAGTTTGTCCCGGCAGCGGTAGCGCCGCGTCGACACAACTTCCACATCAAAATGTTTTTATCCGGGGGAAAAATTCAATTTGACTAAGTATATTGCTTAAGTACATTAATTGCATTATAGGCTTACAATTTCCACTTATTCTTTACGATCTTAAATAAAGTTTTAAGGCGTTTCAAATGGGGATTGGACGCTCATCCCGCGGATAAATAAAAAATATGCCGACGGAAAATGGAGTTTATATTGACAGTCGTTTTAAAATATACCGCGCCCTGCGCCCAGTTAACTGAATAGCAATGCGGTCGTAAATTAAGAAAGTGCCGCGCAAATGTCCGCCATTATCCGCGCGGACAACGAACTCGTGCCGAACTGATTTTACCAAATAAAATTCTAATTTCTGGAATATTAAACACTTCTGCCTTTGACGAAGAGCGTAAGAAATATTTGTAGAGATCGCTTAATCTTCTTTTCGCAGAACTTACTTTTAAAGTCCAGTTTGCCGACAAGTCGTCAGCCCTAGGGACTGAAACCTTCTTGCTAGGAATATGCTGGCCAATGAGTGAACCTGCCCCCTCTGACCCTCTTGCGAGATAGAGCCACTTACATACATCGTAATTTAAGTGCGCTTCCTGATTTTTTTTAATTAGCTTTAGTTTTTATAAAGATCGGCTTCCTGATTTCTTAAACAAAATATAATATTAGTAGGTACGTAGGTACTGAAACTGATAGACTTTCAAAGCATATTTAGTTATATTGTTAGGGCAGGCATGGAGGACACTAAAGTAACTGTGTTGACTTTGGTTGACTTCTCGAACGCCTTTAACACCGTCAGTCACGATATGAGGATATCGTGACTGACGGTGTTAAAGGCGTCTACCCTCTCCTATATCATGAATATCATGATCTCTCCTGCTGCACTGGAATGGTTCTCATCGTATCTTCAGGAACGCCAGCAGTCTGTTCGCTATGATGAAATGTCATCTACACTGGCGAGCAAAAAAATCGACTCACTTCATACTTTCGCACTCAAAGTGTTCTAATTTTAAAAGTAAGACCTAAATCTTAATTTAGGTCTTAAATTCTTTAAGTTCTAGATGTTAGCTTTAAAAAAAATAACAATTACTACAGTGTTAACTTTTAGAAATTGTCACAACAGTCGAGGAACAGTAACTGTATGATTTCGTACTCGTTAACTCAGTTAGCATTGCGCGACCTTAGGGCGTATAAAAGGTGACGTAACCCTTTACCCTTATCAGTTGAACGTGAAACGTCAACAGATACACATCTCGTCAATCTCTAAGCAAGAAAATTTCCCGGAAATGGATACAAGAGCGGAAGCAGCGGCTCAAGCAGATATCCTATTGCAACAGGGCCTGAGTCAACGTCAAGTGGCTCGTACTTTGCAGATGAGCCAGTCAGAGGTATCATGAATATACCGAAGGCACCGGGAGATTGGTGGCTTTCACCGACGAAGAGGTTCCGGTAGAAATCGGTCCACTTCGGAGGCAGACGATCGCTTTATCGTTCGTACTTCGCTGAGGAATCGTTCTCTCACTGGGGTCCAAGTTCAACGGGAGCTCCGAGAAAACGTGGGGTAGCTGTAAGTTCTTGGACAGTGAGAAGAAGACTCAAGGCAGCAACCCTCACTCCAAGAAGACCAGCAACGAGTCCCAAATTGACTGCAGGTCATCGAGCAGTCCGGCTACGTTTTGCAAGAGAAGACGTCGATTGGACTGAGGATCAATGGCGCTCTGTTCTCTTCTCGGATGAAACCAGAGTATGCCTACATGGTAGCGACAGAAGGAGAAGGTGTTCAGAAGGCCGGGGGAGCGATACGCACAATGCTGCATAGCAGAAACTGTTGCGTACGGAGGAGGTTCCTGTATGGTGTGGGCTGGCATATCAAAGGAAGCAAAAACTGAACTGGTTTTCATTGAAATTGGCCGCCATGTGTGTGTGCGGTCAACCCCCCCGTTGACCGCACATCGGTATATTGAAGATATCTTGGAAGACCTCGTCATCCCATACGCTGGTTTTATTGGAGAAAACTTCATCCTGATGCAGGATAATGCCCGTCCACACAGCGCAAATGTCGTGCGGCAGTACCTACGAGAAGTGGGTATCGCTGTTATGGACTGGCCAGCTCGTAGTCCGCACTTGAATCCTATTGAACATTTATGGGATGACCTAAAGAGAAGAATCCGGGCTAGAGATTCTGCACCAGGTACAAGAGCTGACCTGCAAGCGGCTCTGACTAAGGAATGGGAGGGTATACCACAAGACAGAGTGAAGCACCTCATTGGGTCAATGAGGAACCGTTTAGAAGCTGTCATCAGAGCAAGAGTGGGTAACATTCGTTATTAAAGTGGTAATCATTATGTAATAAAGTTTATTTAAAATGTTATGATGTCTTTTATTTTACATTTTTTTACCCTTAATTTTTCAAGTTTTAGTACTCGCAAAGTTTAAAAACATTTATTGTTCAAGAAAATGAGTACAAGGTAAGAGTATTTGTACTCATTTTAAAGCCAACATCTAGAACTTAAAGAATTTAAGACCTAAGTTAAGATTTAGGTCTTAATTTTAAAACTAGAGCACTTTGAGTGCGAAAGTATGAAGTGAGTCGATTTTTTTGCTCGCCAGTTTAGTTGGCGAGACATTAGCTCTGGTGTTCCTCAGGGTGGCATTCTTTCTCCTTTACTATTCTCTATTTTTATTAACTTATTAACTCCTAATCTTCGAGGTTCGTATCATCTTTATGCTCATGACTTGCAGTTGTACTCCCAAGCGAGAGTGGAAGATGTAACCGTGGCCATTGATGATATGAATAGGGACCTATGATGTCTATGATGGACTGGTGTAATAAATTTGGTTTAGCCGTTAACCCAGCAAAATGCCAGGCCATTATTGTAGGCAGTCACCGCTTAATACCCAGGATAGACCTAAATACGTTACCACCTATTATGTTTAATGGTTTAGTTATTCCATACTGTACAACCGTAAAAAATCTAGGCTTGTACATGGATTCCACTCTCAATTGGCAAGCGCAGGTGACTAAAGTTAGTCAGAGGGTCACTGGAACTCTTAGAGCTCTTTACCGGTTCAAGAATTTCCTTCCTTCCAAGACCAAGACAATGCTTGTGCAGGCCCTAATATTTCCCACAATCGACTATGGTGATATGTGTTATTATGACCTAAATGCAGAATATCTCAATAAGTACGACCGACTTCTCAATAACTGCATTCGATTCATCTATAATCATCGTATGATCACGTCTCTGCTTATCATTCCGAACTAAGATGGTTACCAATTCGTCAGCGCCGGTGATTGCGTGCTCTTACTACTCTCTTCTCTATTCTCAAGTCTCCTTCCCCTCCAACTTATCTCACCCCATACTTCCAATATCTATTGTGATGTGTCACATGTGAGAAATCTTCGTTCTTCTCACAATCTTCTTCTTTCTTGTCCCAGTCAATCTACTGGGTTCGTCAAGTCTTCTTTTGTGGTTCAGTCTGTTCTTTTATGGAATACACTCCCTCCTGAAATCAGATTGTCCACCAACCGTTATGCATTTAAAACGAAGGTACGACAGCTTCTTTTGAAGAGATTGACGGAATCAGCTCGTCACTCTCATCCATTACTATAAGTATTTATGTATTTGTTATGTATGTTTATTAAGATGTATAGGTATATGTATATATATGAATATGTTGTGTATGTATATTTAGATATATATATGTATTATATACATGTATGTGTTATGTATGTATATTTGGATGTATATTTTTAATGTATGAATTCTATCCCTTTATTGTACTATAAATTATTACTAAATTTCATGTAGAAAACATTATTTTCTCAATGTTATCGGTAAAATGCACCTACCACTTTTATCTCTTATCCACCTTAAGGTTGACAGGTAGAAAATGCCTTATGGCATTATGTCCAACCATGTACACCTTGTTTGTGCAAAATTTAAATAAATAAATAATGTTTTCTAACGCTTTTGAGCGAGGACATCAGTGAAACTTTAACCGTGAACGCGCTTATTAAGTCGTATCACATAGTCATTTCGTTATATGAATACGAGTATAACAAAGCAGAATATTATATAACAAAAATAAAGCTGGGTACATATCTTCAAGTGCGATATAAATCTGCAAGATTTTAAAAAGTTTAAACGCCTGCATTGTGCCATAACTTCTAACACTCAAGTGGAAAATATTATGTCACACTAAAGTTTGCACCGTGTCCGTGTAGTGACGGATTAAGAATACGGATTGTCCCCACCCCATATCATCCCATGGGTGTCGTGAGAGCCGACAGAGGCAGCATATTATGCAGAGAACAGCACTGTAAGAGAAGGAAAACTTGATACAAACCCTATACCAACCCGTTTGGCCAGCGTGGTATAGTAGGCCAATTCCTCCTTTCAAAGGAGAGGCCTAGTCTAGCAGTGGACTGTTAAAGGCTGAGATGATATGATGAAAGTTTGCACTGCTGAAACCCCGCCAGGGTATATGATGTTCTGTGGCTGAAACGTCATACCTATATCCTGTATAATGCGTATGATCTAACTTAAATTTAGTTCTGACCATGTTCTGACCTAGACCTGTTAAAGAGGATTATCTGTGCTGTTGCTAGGCTACGGTTTTTCCTAACAACTGTATGTCGTACATTTAATCATAATAATAATAATAATAATATTCTACCACATTCACACAACACCATCTAGTCCCAAACTAAGCAGAAGCTTGTACTATGGGTACTAGATAATGGATAAACATACATATATACTTTTTTTGTAGATACATACATATTATACATAGAAACACCCAGACCAAGACAAACATCCATGTTCATGCACACAAATGTTTGACTTGAGCGGGAATCGAACCCGCGACCTTCGGCGAAGCAGTCGCTTACACTCCTGCGGCGCCAACCGGTCGTCAATAATAATATATTCACAGAACACCATATACCCCATATCAAAGAGTATACAAAAACTACGTAAGACCCCATATATTATAACTGGAAACATTTAATTAAACTTATATTGATCTTTTTGTGCCTCACTAATATACTTTAACATGGTAACAGAGCGCTAAGATATAGGAGGATAGCAAAAATAACAGTAAGAAACTGAATTTTTACATGAAAGACAACTATACCTTCCAAATAAAATTTCAATCGTCATCATGCAGACAGTAGCTGGGGCAAAGATTGAGATAGAGAAGTTGGATGGGCAGAATTGGACAACATGGAAATTTATGACAACAAGATTACTGAAAACGTATCCAGGTACGACAGATGTTTTAACGGGTGCAATTGAAATGCCAACCCGTCCAGAAGAATCGGTCACACCTGAAATAAAGAAAAAAATTAAAACGGAGTCAGAAAAATTTGAAATGTTAGATAACACTGCACAATTAGTACTTTCAGCAAATATGACTGAGAATATGCTGCACATGGTGATGAGATTCAGCACAGCAAAGGACATGTGGGGTGAACTTACCAGGCTATACGACGGAGCTACAGAAGACAAAAGCTACGATTTATGCATGAAGTTCTTCAGCTACCAAAAATATCCTGAGCATGATATGACCACACATATATCTGCAGTAAAATCTTTGTTCTATGATCTGAATATTGTATTAGAAGGAAACGATTTACTTACCAGGATGCATAGGGTTCCCACCAAGAACTTAGGGTCCCAAGCCAACCTCACCTGCAAGTGGTGCACCTCCCGATCAACGGACGAGGCTCTGGCAAACAAAATGTCCCAGTAAGCGGCAATAGGCTCGCCACCTATTACGTGGGATCAAAACACTGGCGAAAAGTGGGCGTTTAATATGCCTCTGCCTACCCCTTCGGGGAAACAGGCGTGAGTCTATGTATGTATGTATGTGATTTACTTACCAGTAATTCTAGTAATTTGCAAGATACTGGATACACTTCCGGAACAGTTTTTTTGCCTTTAAGTCAAGTTGGCTTTTGTTGGCAAAACAGGATAGAAACATTGAGAACCTAACGATACAGTTATGTGCTTATGAAAGAGCCCTAACGAGTAAAGCAGAGTGCACTACTAATGTGAAAGCTCTTGTAGTTAAATCTCGAAAAAGTAAGAACAACTTTAAAGACAAGGAATTAAAGTGCAAATATTGCGGACAGGTCGGTCACATTGTCAAGAAATGCTATAAATGGATTTCCAACGGGAGACCACCAAAGAATTCGACCAGTAGTATGAACAACATGAATTTAACAGTTCTGTCAGTTGAAGATGCAACAGAAGCGGATAAACATAGTTGGTACGTAGACAATGGCGCAACTATTCATGTTACGAATAGATCTGACTTATTTGAATGCTTTGAACATTTTCAAAATAATCACACTGTCACTACAGCATCTGGAGAGACAATCAATGCTATTGGCAAAGGAAATATACGCCTCGATGCTGATGTAAATGGACGAGTTGAATCGCTTCTTCTAAAAGATGTATGGTATTTACCATCATTACAAAGAAATTTGTTTTCGGTTCTTGCAGCACAAGATAAACTACAGAATAGTATTTTCGAATCCAGCACAGTGTCATGGACATTGGAGGTAAACGGTAGAGTTATAGTGAACGGGAAGCGCAGAAAGCTTGGTGGGCTTTAGAAACTTAATTTTAAAACTGTCACACCAAACCAAGAAGTAAATCTTGTCACAAATTCACAATCGTTACAATAGGGTATTTGACTAAAAAAATCTAATTAGTCCGTCAGTTAGATTATCGAAAAATATTGGACACGTATATTTTCTTTAGTCACGTAAACAAAAAATGAAGACTACAAACTTCGCTGAAAACTCGTGTGACGTCACTTGCCAGTACACTTTTTACTGGCAAGTGATGTTACAAGCCCCCACTCTTAGACGTTTCGCCATCTTTGATGCATTTTATCTTCGTAATTTTTTACTGATTTGATAAAACAAAAAATACGTATCCAATATTTTTCGATAAGCTAACTGACGGACTAATTAGATTTTTTTAGTCAAATACCCTATTGTATCATGAACGTTTAGGACACCAAAACAAAAGACATGTAAAAAAGATAGTAGAAAAGGAATTTGACATAAAATTTGACTATATTACAGAACTATGTGAAGGATGTATCAATGGCAAAGCACACAGGTTGAAGTTCTGAACACGACGACGAGCGACGAAGCCTGGAGAGCTTATTCACTCTGATGTTTGTGGACCCTTTATGTACTCAATTTCTAAATTTCAATACTTTGTTATTTTCAAAGACGACTACACTCGATATCGTCATGTCTATTTCATGAAACACAAAAGCGAAGTTCACAGCAAACTTAAACAGTTTAATTTTAGTTTAATTAAATCCATTACCTAAAGGTAGAAAAGTATTGCCGTGCAAGTGGATATATAAAATCCAGATGGTACTGTTGATCGCTATAAAGCCAGATTAGTGATTAAAGGCTTCTCACAGAAAGAAGGTATTGATTATGACAAGACTTTTAGTCCTGTAGCTAAACTGAGCACAATTCGAGCTGTGTTGAGTGTCACAGCTAATGAAGGATTGGCACTAAGTCAGTTCAATGTAAGTACAGCTTTTCTAAATGGAAAAGAGGAAGAGGAACTGTATATGAAACAGCCGGAAGGCTATGATGGCGGTACTAGTCGTGTTTGTAGACTGAAACGAAGTCTAAAGCAAGCACCCAGGTGCTGGAACTTTTGTATACACGAATTTCTAATCCAGGCGGGGTTCAGACAGAGTGAGGCAGATCCTTGTCTTTACATTAGGCAATCGGGAAAAACTAAAGTTCTTCTAGCCTTATACGTAGATTACGGATTGGTGGCTTTTACAAGTTCTGAGGAAGGTGAAAAGTTTTTAAAAAGAACTGAAGAACCGGTTCAAAATCACTACCAAACCTGCAACATATTTCCTTTGAATGGAAATTAAACAGGAAGAAGATGATGGAATAAAAATATGTCAAAAGGCTTAATACTGATAAAGTTCTTGAAAAATATGGAATGGCTAACTGCAAACCAGTCGCAACACCTATTGTTAAGGAAATTTTGTTAGCAAAGGTAGAGAAAGATGAGTCGACAGCGAACTTTCCATACAGACAAGCAGTCGGAGCACTCTCTTATTTGATGGTAGCCACAAGACCTGATATTGCATTCGCAGTTGGTTTTGTTTCCAGAACTCTTGATAATCCTACTCATGAAGATGTTCTCGGAGTCAAGTGAATATTGAGATACCTAAAGGGTACCGCGGACTATAGCATAAGGTATAAGAGAAATGGCTTTAGAAAGTTGTCATGCTACAGTGATGCTGACCACGGAGGTGATAAGACAACTGGCCGCTCTATTTCAGGAATAATATGTCTATACTCTGAAGGTGCTGTGGTATGGAAAAGTCAGAAACAGACTTCAGTTGCAATTTCAACTAGGTACAGAAGCTGAACTAGTCGCGGCTAGTGACGCTGCTCGGGAGATAGTTTGGTTGAAAAGGCTGTTCTCAGTGCTAACCAGCTTTACTACTATGCCAATACTACATGTAGATAATGAATCAGCTGTCAAACTTGCATACAATCCGCCGTATGAGTTTCATAGAAGGACGAAACATTCGACTCAGACACTTTCACATACGTGAATGTATTACTGGAGGCGATCTGCAAGTAGTTCAAGTGAGTTCTGAAGAACAAGTTGCAGATGATCTGACGAAACCTTTATTTAAACCCAGGCTGATATAAATGTGCGAAATGATTGGACTAGTTAGGTATCGTCGTTCAGCACATAATAAATCAAGTCGATATAAATAACGTACCGTTTCTTAGAGAAGTGTGGATGTTAAAGAGGATTATCTGTGCTGTTGATAGGCTACGGTTTTTCCTAACAACTCTATCACTTCTTAAATTATTTTCCTGGTAAAGTATCGTACATTTAATTAAATTTATATTGATCTTTTTGTGCCTCACTAATATACTTTAACAGATTTGATATCCTCTGGGAGGTTGTTTATATCTTAAAGTAAGTTTATTTATTTAATAGCATCAGATACAGGGATAGCATCTGTCGATAATATCTGTCGATAAGTGATGCTGGACTTCGAAAGTCAGTAGATATTTTGCGGGAACTACTTTTAAGTTACAGAACTTTAGAAACTTCCTGCCCTGCCTGCCTTCCTGAATAATATTATTAGGATGACAGAAAGTGGTCAGATGCGGGTGGCTCAAAATTGGAACTGATAACTTCGTGCAATGAGAAAGTCTTTTATAGAAAGCAGAGTCTTGCTGATTTAAGTATGAATAGACTGGACCGGCCCAATCGGGCTAGACTAACTCACTCACAGAATATGGAATTAAAATAGTAGTATCTATACTGTTGCGTACAAGTGAGTTTCGGGTGCCGTATGCCCAACCTCGTTTTAGTCCTTGCAATAGACAGTGACTCATTTGTGTTTTCGCACAGCCATGTGTATGAGCCGCACTTAACGTTACCTTACCACTTGCCATCATGTGGCCTTTGGATTCGCCAGTCTATTGCGCTCAAAAATAAGAACATAAGGCAAAATGGCACTAGATCCGGTGTGAAAATCAGATTTATCCTACCCTGACATAATGCTTGAGTACGCTCATGACCTCTAGCCAATATGAACTCAGTATTGTGAAGCAAATGTTCTATCTCTTCTAGTTCTCCAATTTTTTTTTATTATATAACTTGAATGTATTGTAACCCTTTTAATTTTAGCGATGAATTTGAATGCCACGTCAACCCTGAGCAACAAAAGGCTGTATGTTTTGATGACGTCATCGGCTGAAAACGCCTCAATATCGGACTACAAGTGTACATAGAAATTCTTTCACAATAAATTGACGTCAAGTAGGTATTTAGGGCGGTGGCGGTTGATCGTAAGCGGTGGCCTGTAGGTGTCACAGGTGGGAGCAAATTGTCGACCCTCGTCAAGTCCGGGCAGATTAAACCCTCCTACATTACCCGTGCGGGACGCCTAGAGCCCACACTATTATGTACGCGCTTCATAGTCTACCTTCGACACGTTGTACTCCCATTTTTTAAACACAAAATTAATTCGCCCGACCGATCGCAACACCTGAAATATTTGAAAAGTCATGGTCGTTCCGCAAAAATACCAAACACTAGCTGAAGCAATAAGGGACTATCAAAAAAATACCTCACACGATTTACAGCCTGCCACATTTATAAGAAACCATCTAGTGTGACGTCCCATCTGCGTAAAGCGTTTTAATATAAAAAAATATACTTAATATAAAAAATCAAAATGACTCCATGTCGCCTGATCTTAACCATACATGGAGTCCCATAGCAAAACTCATCACGCCAATAAAATATTAAGTAATAAAATGGCATGATGGCCCCTACTTTGATGGCCTAGAGAAAAGCTTTTTCACGCCCCGCTTAAAGGTCCCGGGATCATAGGAAGAAGGGAACACGTGGGCAGGTAATGTGAGTTCCCCATCTTTATAGTTCGGCAAAGATAGGAGGCACCGAATCGTTTCGTGCGATTCGGTATCCGTTCTACCGTGTATGTATGTAGCATGTATACCTAATTAGTTAGTTTTTAAATGTACACGAAATTTAAGAACTCTTCCCAGCCCTGGTCACACAATGTCACCTTGAGATCTAGGATGGGAAGGGTTCCTAAATTTCGATCCAAAGCTCTATAATCTATTGTAAAATAATATTTTCGCTATTTCTCTACCTTTCTATAAATGTGTGACATAATTTGAGGATGGCCACTAACATAGTGATTTCTCTCGGTACCTACGGACTGTTTCTCGCGACTTAGACCTGCTAAATAATATTGTATGATGGTGTCGCATGTCGTGTTGTAGTCACTGAGTCGGTAGTGGCCGTGATTCATGCGCCGTTTTCATACATATTATGTACTAAAATCATGTAAACAACTTGTCGAAAGCCACCGGTGGTCGTGGTCGGTTGCTCGTTTGCGCAGAGCCTAACCCCTAGGTCTAAGCGCGAGTCAAACTTGCATACGAAGAAGGTTGCGTATAATCTATGGTTGTGTGGAGGATAAGGGTGTGGTGTTCCTCCAACTAGAGGGAGGAGCCTCCAACCAAGCAGGGTGGTCGTGCTTGGTGGCCTGCAGGCCGACTTTGGAAGTTGTATATATGCCGCGTCGCTCGCGAAAGTTGATATCGCGGTTCAGGATTTTTGAATTTTTCCCGCGTTGTTGGGTGTTGCAGTCGTAGTTGTGTCGTAGAAGTTCCGTCGTTATTGGGTAGATGGCGCTGTGCGGATTTATGTAGCTGGCCGCTACATCACTCTCCCCCAAGACCGGAGGTCGTTCTTGAAGGTGATGGTCAGTTGTCGTGGCTTCTGTAGTCGCTTGTCACAGTGTGCTTCGCAAGGCCCACGGTGAGTCGGGGAGAGGTTGCGAACGTGATGTGCAGTCGGTGATGAGCAGTAGGCGATGAGCAGTGAGCGATGAGCATTGAGTGTCCCGCAGTGAGTCGGGGAGTTGCTGCGTAGTGGCTGCGTCGTGGCTGCGTAGTGCTGCGAAGCGGTTGCGTGGTGGCACTGCTGCGTGGACGGGAGCGATGTGCGCTGCTTACGAGGACCACAGAAATAGATAGTAATAGAACGGTGAATGTCACGTCATCGCGTACATTTCGCGCGTGCCACAGTTTAGCAAGCCCCGCCCACAGTGACGTATAGATAGTGAGGGGACACTAAGGAATTATTATCGATGTGAGAGCTATGGAAAATGAAATTATGTTATTGTTTATATAAAATGTTTTATTATAAATAGTTTGGTTATAGTATACTGTTATAAAAATAAAACGTATTTATTTAGTTAAAAATCTGTATTGAAATCTTACAAAACTTTTGACTATATTATAAAATATCTATATTTAGGTGTCCGAGCTACGCTGGACCCACTTTGAGATTACCTCTTGGATTTTCGCAAGTGACAACACTAAATCCCTACCCATACACTCTCCCCGCGCGTCGCGCGCCCCCCTCTCCGTTCGCACGTCACTGCCGCGCCGGGCGAATCGCTTCGCTCCTCAGTACGTCTTGGATTGTCGAAGTGAACACTAGTGTCGAAACAGTACAGTACAAATAGAATAGTCGTCTATATTTTACTTCTGTTTCGTAAAGGTAAGCGTTATTGTTACTATTTTTATTTTACAGATAATAAGTAAACGGGAAAGCCCCGTTTACTATGTGATGTTTTAATGTTTGCCCGCTCCCAGGACGGCACACAAAAGTATATTACTAAGGAAAGCCCTTAGTTTATCCAATTCACCCGTTGCTTTCGGCAGCCGTCTGTCGCCTAAGCATGCAGACGACGTCGCCTGTGGCAGGCGACGTGTCGTCTGTGGCAGGCGACGTGTCGTCTGTGCGATCGTCTGCTTATACTTCATGTCGACTGTTGGACAAGCGACATGTAGTCTGCACGGGTGATGCGTGGTGACCGTTACAATTAGCAGCTGCGTGCATTTCACCAGCAGCGTACGAATTTACGCATAAAAATGCTTTCAGATGGAGCAAACAACAATGGGCACTCTGACTGAGTGGCGACCTCCGGTGAAAGAAGAAAGGTTCTTCAATAATATTGTGAACCTCTTAGATGAGGTATACCCAGATACCTGGAGATCCTGGGTTATAAATGTGGTGACCTACAAGGACCTTTTCGGGGAAACTATTTCCTCAGACTCCGAATGCAGGCTACGCTTTGCAATCCCAACGGTCAGGCTAGCGCAGGCTTATAGCTCAGAGCTGTCTCTCAGTGAACGCCGTTATAAAAAGATTAAAAGAATCTTACTTACATGGCCATTGGGTCGAGCGCTAATCTACGCTCCCCTCAGTGTAATGACAAAAGTACATCCCGTACAAGCATACAACAAATTTGATGAGACCGTAAATATGATAAAAGGCGAACTAATTTCCAGGCAGGAAGCGTCAGAGATACTGAAGGCAGGGAGCTCGAACTGCCCAGAATCACTTTCGATTGCCAGCAGCTCACGTGCGTCCAAGAGAAGTCACAGTCCGGATCCTTCCGTAGCTGCAAAAGAGCCTAGGATAAGTGACTTCATGGCTCAGCAAAACTTCATCTTAGAAAAACTCTGCACTATAGCGCAAAGCACAAACGAGAATGTCAAGTTAATGCTGAGCAGGGACAAACGAGCTGGATCAATGAACTCATCTCAGCGCATACCATCGCCAGAATCATATACGAACTACAGCACTGACGTAGAGACCTTAGCACCGAATCCGGAGGAAGATAACTGGGTCGCACCACCTCTCGTCGAACAGAGGCAAAATGCAGACGTAGACGTCGAACAAGACTTCGCGACGGAACCTTTGCAGAACTTCACCCCCGGAACGAAAGAATGTGATGCCAAAATCGCAAAAGCCAATGACTCTTATGTGCAACAGGCAATCGACTGCCAAAGATTTAACTCCGAAAATTGGCAAAACATCCGATATTCTGAGGTGCAAAAGTTATTTCAAGCGTCCCCTGCATTTACAGCACTAAAAGTGAACAGCAATCTGGCTACAGTAACCCCGCCGTGGCAGCTAGTTTCAATACTGGAAAAAATGGACTTATGCCTTGGCGCAATCACACATGGTCTACTGCAACAGCGTCGTACGTTTCAGGATATATATGAAGACGCACCGGCCATGGTGAAAACATACATAAGCAAAAAATTTCTGAGCCCTGAATCAACATTTCGCAAGAGTTCTGACTCCCTCCTCCAATACACCTGCGGAAAACGGGCAGAGGTGATTCAGCAGAGAAGAGGGATTTACAAACCTCAAAATAAGGTTCTTAAAGACCTGCTGCACACTATACCACCTTCAGAAAACCACTTATTCGCAGAACCTCAACTCTCAGAATTAGTAAAAGAGCAAGGAGGTGTAGGCAAGCTTTTTCCTGGCAAATTCCGGAAAACCACATCCTCTTCAATATTTCCAAACCGAGGAACATTTCGAGAAAGAAGACCGCTTCCTACAACATCAGAACCGAGAGAGAGATCTCAACAGATCAGTCATCACAAATACTCGGCAACACGAAAACCAGAGAGATCTCGAGTTCCAACGAAACGTGTTCCCGATAAGCGAAGTAGAAACAAAAAATTCTAAATTTCGCGCAGGGCAAGTTAGTAAAAAACTTCAAGTATGGGAAACAATAGGGGCACCAAAATGTATTTTATCAATTCTTTCAGGGTACCGGATACCATTCCTTATCCGACCACCATCATACAGATTTAGCAAAGAAACCTGTGGACGATACCAAATAAACTGTTCCAAAGAAATGTCCCATGAGATAAGTAAAATGCTGGACTCTGGGGCGGCTCGAAAATGCAGCAGCAAATCCGGCTTCTTATCGCCTTTATTCTTGCGACAAAAATCCGACGGTTCTTATCGCCCTATATTCGATCTAAGGAACCTAAACCGCTACGTGCAACCCCCTAAATTTCGCTTGCTTAACCATAACAAAATACCACTTTGTTTAAATTCATCAGATTTCATGACAAAAATAGATCTGTCACAAGCCTACTATCATATACCTATTGCCAATGCACATCGCAGATTCCTAGCTTTCGCTTATAAAAACAATATTTATGAAATGACGTGTTTGCCATTTGGGTTGGCTACTGCACCCTGCACCTTTGCAAATGTATCTAACTGGTTGGCTAATCATTTCAGGAAAGAAGGCATTCGAATCATCGTGTACCTGGACGATTTTTTAATAATGCACACAAATCAACATGTTTTGCTACACCAGACACAACACGTATTGAGATGTCTAGTAGACCTGGGATGGTGTGTCAATCTACGAAAATCGATTACGACCCCAACAAAGGACATAGAATATCTCGGAATTATATGGAAGACCGATCAAAATATCAAATGTTTGCCAATGCCCAAGATAAAAAAGATTATAACTCTACTAGAAGACACACTAAAGAAAAATTGGTGGACGTGGCACAAGGCAAAAGTCATTCTAGGAAACATAAATTTTGCATCATTCGTTGTTCCTCTGGGAAGGCTTCATTGCAGACCAATACAGATAGAAGCAAATCTACTCCCAAACAACGACAGGAACAAGAAATTCAGCATTCCAGAGGGCGTCACAAAAGAACTCCAGTGGTGGCTGCAACACATCAACGAAACATCCCCAATTCACCACAGAGATCCTACAGTATTCATTACAACAGACGCGTCGGACAAAGGATGGGGAGCGACAGTAAACGACATGAACATAAGCGGCACCTGGACTGCCAATCAAAAATCGTGGCACAGCAACCGGAAAGAGTTGTGGACGTTAAAAAACGTTGTCCAAAAACTGGCGCGCAAACTCAGAGGTCGAACAATCCTAGCTCAAACGGACAATCGATCTGTGGCAACATACATTTCCAAAGAAGGGGGAACGAAGTCTCTAAAACTATTAAGGTTGACGAGAGACATACTCGAGACGGCGCATCAACAGCAGATATACATCATGGTGCGTTACTTACCGGGAAGGTACAATCTATTGGCCGACAGCCTCTCGAGATTCCGCGAGGCACCAGAATGGACATTGTCGAAACAATTAACGCAAAGAATATTCAGAAAATGGGGCACACCATCGATAGACCTCTTCGCGAGCTCCCGATCAGCGGTTGTGGAACGATATGTAAGCGAAGATGCGCGGGACCCAGCATGTGTGTTTGTGAATGCTTTCAGCAGAGCGTGGCACCACAAACTCGGCTGGCTCTTCCCTCCACCTCCTCTCATACCACGAGTGCTGCGACACTTGGTAAAGAGCACAGGTACATACCTACTTGTAGTTCCCAATTGGGAAAAGACCTTTTGGAAAGCAGAGCTGAAACAGAGAGCACTGAGTCCTCCTGTCACCATCCACAACGTGCATCGACACCTGATAGACCTACAAACAAGGAAACACCCGCCGGCAGCGGAAAAACTGCGTTTGCAGGTCTGGAGGGTTCGGGCTGGGCCAACTTAGTACAGTCCTGGCGAGACGAGGACAAAGCACTCCTAGAATCTGCTTGGCGAAAATCTACCTTGATAACGTATAAGACCGCCTGGGAAAAGTGGCGTTCATGGTCTCAAGGAAAGTGTGCGGTCGATAACCCTAACCCTGATAATCTATCCAAATTCATTTGCTACTTACACAGTGAAGCTAAGTTGGCACCAAGTACGATTGCCGTACACAAGTCTGTGGTTGCCACATTTGCAAACCCCGAGAAGTCAGGAGCACTTTCGGGACACCCACTCGTGAAGCAACTAATGAAAGCTATAGCGATCACAAAACCTCCGCAACGAAAACCTTCGACCTGGCCAGTAGCAAGTTTGGTTGAATATCTACAACATTACAGTATCGATGTTGATAGCATATTTCAAATATCGCGGCATGCTGCCGTAATTTTATTACTGTGTACAGGAAGGAGGGTTCATGACCTCACGCTGTTGGATGTAAGGCCTGAGTTTTTTGAAGACAAGGAAGATCACATAGTGTTATGGCCAAAATTTGGGTCCAAAACGGACTCAGCTACACATAGACAGGCCGGTTGGCAATTGTTAAACGATGGTCCAGAAAAGCTTAATCCTGTACTATGGATTAAAAGACTAGTTAGAATATCACAAGAGCGACGGAAAGCTAGGAATAACTTGTACAGTTTGTTTATCACAACAAGGGGAAAAGTAAATGCAGCTTCTCGATCAGTTATTGCTGGCTGGATCAGGACCCTTTTCCGCGAGGCCAAAATTCAAGACTCGCCAGGCAGTTTTAGAGCAGCAGTCAACTCTGACATGTGGCTTAATAGAAATCTAGACATTGACGAAGTACTAAAAAGGGGTAACTGGAGAAGCAGAGATACATTCCTAAAATATTACTTTAAAGAGGTACGCAATCAAGCGAATGATTCAAGTGGGGCCAATCTTACAAACTTATTCTCGCCGGTGTAATCTAACCGCATTTAATATAATAGAATTATGTTCCTAATAGTATAAAAATAAGTTTGTAGTGTACAATTAATTATAAGTACAATCATTATTATTTTTTTGTAAGAAATTCCTTATTATTTTGATTCATTAATATTATAGTCTGTTATCACAAACTTAAGACTCTTCATTATCTATACTACCCAAAATACACGCAATTAAACATAACACACATTCACAGCACGTCATGTAGCGCCGGCAGAAAATAAACACGTCTCAAAGTGGGTCCAGCGTAGCTCGGACACCTAAATAACACCGTTTTCCCCCCAAAGGGTAGAAAACGGATATTTAGGTTCCAGCGTAGCTGGACCCACTAAAGTTGAAGGCCTTGCCGGCTTGAGAACGTACTGAGGAGCGAAGCGATTCGCCCGGCGCGGCAGTGACGTGCGAACGGAGAGGGGGGCGCGCGACGCGCGGGGAGAGTGTATGGGTAGGGATTTAGTGTTGTCACTTGCGAAAATCCAAGAGGTAATCTCAAAGTGGGTCCAGCTACGCTGGAACCTAAATATCCGTTTTCTACCCTTTGGGGGGAAAACGGTGTTACTAATGTAATAAAGCGGAAGAGTTTGTTTGTTTGAACGCGCTACTCTCAGGAACTACCGGTCGGATCTGAAAAATTCTTTTTGTATACGGTAGCCCAGTTATTCCGGAAGGCTATAATAGGCTATATAACATAACGTTTCGACCCTTTGTGGCCGGGCAAAAGGCTAAAAAGGCTAAAAGATAATGTCGGCTAATCTCAGGAACTAGCAGTCGGCTTTTAAAAATTGATATTGCCTATGATAGCGCAATTATTCCGAAAGACTATAAGCTATATAAAATTACGCCACAACTTTTAGGGGCCAGACAAAAATAATAAATTTGGTCAAACGAGAAAAGGGAGGGTTGGGTCAAAGGCAAAAAAAAGGCTTAACGAATAGGATACAATCTATATGGGTATCGTTTTCGAGATTTTCGGGATGCTGATTAAATAATATGAAATTTATTTAGTGATTCAAGATGGCGGACGGAATATCAAAGATGGCGGATGCCAAAATTTTAAAAAACAATATGGGTATCGCCTTCTATATTTTAAGGGGTTGGGGAATCGAAATACAACATCTATTCCTGATCGAAGATGGCGGATGGGAAATCAAAGATGGCGGATGGGAAAATAAAAAAAATCTATATTGGTATCGTCTGCGATGTTAAAAGGGATGGAAAATTCAAATACAACATCTTTTTCGTGATTCAAGGTGGTGGATAGGAAATTAAAGATGGCGGACGGGATTTTTTTAAAGTCGATTTGGGTATCGTCTCCGATATTTTAAGGAATGGGAAATTCAAAAACACCATCTATTTCGTGATCAAAGTTGGTGGAAGGGATTTTTTTTTTAAATCAATATGGGTATCGTCTCCGTTGATATACGGGATGGAGAATCCAAATACAACATCTATTTTGTGATCAAAGATGACGGATAGGAAATTAAAGATGGCGGACGGGATTTTTTTAAAAGTCGATATGGGTATCGTCTCCGATATTTTAAGGAATGGGAAATTCAAAAACACCATTTATTTCGTGATCAAAGATGGTGGATGGGATTTAAAAAAAAAACAATATGGGTATCGTCTCCGATGTTTAAAAGGATGGGTAATCCAACATCACCATCTATTTCGTGATCAAAGATGTCCCGTCCGCCAACTTGGATTGCCAAATGGATGTCATTTTCGTGATCAGAAAGCATGAAAACCCCAAAAATTATACCCAGATTAATTTTATAAAAAATGTCCCGTCCGCCATCTTGGATTCCCAAATAGATGTCATTTTCGTGACCAGAATCCATAAAAACCCCGAAAATGATACCCATACTAATTTTATTAAAAATGACCCGTCCGCCATCTTGGATTCCCAAATAGATGTCATTTTCGTGACCAGAATCCATAAAAACCCCGAAAATGATACCCATATTAATTTTATTAAAAATTACCCGTCCGCCATCTTGGATTCCCAAATAGATGTCATTTTCGTGACCAGAATCCATGAAAACCCCGAAAATGATACCCATATTAATTTTATTAAAAATGTCCCGACCGCCATCTTGGATTCCCAAATAGATGTCATTTTCGTGACCAGAATCCATAAAAACCCCGAAAATGATACCCATATTAATTTTATTAAAAATGTCCCGTCCGCCATCTTGGATTCCCAAATAGATGTCATTTTCGTGACTAGAATCCATAAAAACCCCGAAAATGATACCCATATTAATTTTATTAAAAATGTTTCGTTCGCCATCTTGGATTCCCAAATAGATGTCATTTTCGTGATCTGAAAGCATGAACATGATGCTTGCTTTCTTTATGAGAGAGAGAGAGACAGCCAGAGACATAATAATTAATTCGAATTAATATTCCTTTTATTTATCGATAAATTTAAAACGTAACCATAAACCGAACGTAAATCCCTAGCGCGCGCTGACCAATCACAGCTATTTATTTGACCCGTGGCCCCTGATTTGTTATTGTTTTTGGCATCTTGTGAATATCGCGTATCTCGCCGTACATTGCGTGTTTATTTCATAAATATGTCAACAGTATCGTATAATTCAAGCAATGGAAATTTAACATAACGAAGAAATGAACGATGATGTTCTTATTAGACAAACATGGTAAAAGTAGCCCACTTGTTTTAAATCTCAATAATCTTAAGTTTTACTCAATTTAAATACTTACTGGTGATATGAAATGCCTCCCTTTTCCATATTTTTGCATCACTTTTAATATTTACAATTGGAAACTGCACAATATGGCATATTCGTAACGAATTTAATGTTTTTTTACCTCCTGAGCGCGCGAAAGGTAGACGCGATGCGTAATGCGAATGCGTTCGAAAACACATGCACTATAGTGCAATAGTTTGGCACGCGCGCCACGCCCGTGTCACCGTTCTATTACTATATATTTCTGTGACGAGGACCGTGTGTGCAGTGAGGCGTGCCTTGGTGCTGGAGAGGCTGCAGGGAAGACCAGGCAAGCAAGTCTGCATGGCCTACGGTGGGATCCTGGCTTCGAAGATGCTGGCTGGCGGCGACTTGGTTGCTGACCATCAGGTGAAGTTCGGAGTGAGGTGAGGTGGAGATGACGATGATGCTGCTGTTGCGGATCTGACCGGTGAAGGCTTCTTCAGATCACGTCAGGAGGTGCTGGTAATCTGACCGTTGAGGGTTGCTTCAGATCACGTCGGGAGCTGCTGGTAATCTGACCGGTGAAGGTTGCTTCAGATCACGTCGGGGTCACCAATGTGGAGGATAAGGGTGTGGTGTTCCTCCAATTAGAGGGAGGAGCACCAAGCTGGGTGGTCGTGCTTGGTGGCCTGCAGGCTGACGGACATACTTTGGAAGTTGTATATATGCCGCGTCGCTCGCGAAAGTTGATATCGCGGTTGGGTGTTGCAGTCGTAGTTGTGTCGTAGAAGTTCCGTCGTTATTGGGTAGATGGCGCTGTGCGGATTTATGTAGCTGGCCGCTACAGTTGCTTTGCTTAAGGCATTTAAAGGCAGAAGCAAGACTAGATTTGTATTTTCCATAATCTAAGGGATCAAGCTCCCTCCAAAATCAAAATGAGCCTTCCATCGAAAAGAATATGGCTCTGGATCCGTCACTGTAAATAATACCTTTATTGCACCGTGGCGTTTGGAGATACATACCTATGACACCCTAGAAACCTATCTTTTCAAATGGAGTTACAACTTTTTATCTTGTCTACCTAGCAAAGCAAACACGTATCGAAAGGTACCTTTAAAAATCGAGGCTAGCAAGTAATTATTGGCGATTGGCAATAGCTTAAAAGTTTTTTAGGATAGCGCCATCTAATGAATACTAACGTCAACAATTACTACAATACGTACTCTTGCAACCTCACTTTAGCTAATCTTACTATAGTATTTTTGGTGATTTTTCGGAAGCATTTTGAATTGTAAAAAGATGCATAACTGAAATAACTATGCAAAAAACTCAGACGAACAAAAAGTAATTTTACTCATTTAAGGCAAAAAATAACATGACTGAATCAAAATAAACTAGTGTTCAAATAAAAAAAACATATGTCTCAGAGTCGTGCAGAAATTTAATCGATCAAGGTCACGTCGCGTAAACGATGATAGGGTATAATATAAAATATTATAAATTATTTCAGTAAATACATTTGTTTTGTTCTGCTTTTATCGTGTTTGTTTTAAGATGTAGAATGTTAATGTACTTTGTTCAGTATTTTAACACAGACGTTCATTTTCGTTCAGAATCGTTGTATTGAATGGCCGCCTGTCAGCTGTACAAGTACTTTGGTTGGGAAGCTGTCAAATGGTGAATAGCAAAGCAGGAGCGGTAGTGAGAATAATTTCTTATAAATATGTCTTTTTATTCGCATTATCAAAGTAATAGGTAATCGCTGCGCCTAGCTGTAAGCCCTAGCGTAAATAGAAACCTATAGTAATACCGGCATCGAAGTAAAATGAGTTCGAGAGACAGGGACACAAAGTCGCTCCAAGACAAGTTAAAAGTATTCTTCAAAAAGGGTTCATCAGGTGAGTAGTGCGACCGGTAGAGGCTGCCGAAAAGATGTGTGTATATGTGTGTAGGTTGTGCGGTGTGTTAGTGACCGGCATATATGTGTACAGCGCCGCTACCGCCGCGGAACGAGCTGGAGGTGACGCCGGAGCTAGAACGAGAGTTGAGCGCTGACACACCGCTGCATCGACGGCTCCGCGCGCTCAAAGATGTCGGTGAGAAGGCCACGATAGTGCGCGTGCAAGAGGTAAGCCCACACCCTATACACTAATATTTTAGTACCCTCATTAGCTGTATTGTGATGCCACATAATTCTGCCTCTTCTATCCACTTGTCCCCTATTCATTCATTGTAATGCCCCTGTAATTTACATTGTTATGTTTTATTGTCCGGCTTGGCTATGACACTAAAACAGTATTGATACTCTTAATCATTATCATGTCAGTTCGTTATCTGATTATACATATCTTCTGTTTTGGTGAGATTTATTTACTGCTTTATTTCTCTTTGTGTGAGGCAACAGCTGATATTGACAACATTTTTTAACAAAAGATCTCATTGCTTCTACTTTTTTTTATATTCCAAGTAGTTGCTATGCAGCTGTGAGCTGTCAAAGAAATTGCATTACCTTTCATTTGTTAAAATTAGATATGGATTTCGAGTTTTTCTTGTAAGGAAATGAAAAATAGGTGTTTATAGTATAATTTGGAATAATAATGAAAATATCATAGCTATTCTAATATTATTATTTTTAATGTTCATATGTTTTGTTCACATAATTAGGCCAAAACAACCCAAATATGCGGATTTATTGCTCTCCATCACTATTTATAGGTTATTTTTGTATAATATCAATATAATAATATAATTTATACCACAACAAAGATATTTTAATTGCATAGCAACTGTTCTGTAATGGGACAAAGATGATATAATTATGTCTTGTGTTTATAATACCTGCAACTTTTTATGGTTGGTTTTAACTTTTGATTATTAGACCTATGCAGGTATGTCCAATACGGGACATAGGGTAGGCAGACATCATATACTGTCTAAGTAAATTCAGCTATCATCATTATAAGTACTATAGTATGTGTACTTTTGTGCACAACTAAACTAAATTAAAGCTATTTATCCCCGAAGGGGTATTCAGAGGTTTATTACACACCCATACTTCCCTTGATATGTTTCAATTCCAATTTAATAGGGGATGGGACAATATTGCCATCTACCAAACAGAATACATATTAAAATTAATGATGATGTATACTAACATAAAATCTCTGAAATATTTTTAACCATATTTTTCAGATTTATCTGGATAATATATTGATTTCACTGAGATTACATTAAAACTAAATTATCTAGAAACAACATTATTTATTTTTTGCATCTAATCCTTACCTCCCTATTTATTTAATTTTTGGCTTAATTTACTTATTATTTATTTTTTGGCTTTGATGATCATTGTTCCTATTAAATAGTTGTATCATCATCATCATCATCATCAGCCTTTAACAGTCCACTGCTGGACTAGGCCTCTCCTTTGAAACGAATAATAGGAATAGTTGTATACTGTAGTTTAATGTTGTGTAACATTCACTAACCCAAGAAGAGGATTATACTGCATAGTTTTATCCTTTAAACTCAATATCCATTCTATCCATGGATTTGTGGTCTTTTTTATATACTCATGCCTGTATCCCCAAAGGGGTAGGCAGAGGTGTAATATTACACCCACATTTCGCCATGAATTTTTAGGTCCCACGTAATAGGGGGCGCGCCTATTGCCGTTACCGGGCACATCACCAGAGTCCGTGCTGCTACTAAGAATTCGGAAAAGCCCAGTTACACTTTTAGCCGACCCGGGACCTCCGATCAGCAGTCACATCATCACATGCTCTATCCACTGGACCACGGAGGCAGTCTGACATAAGCTCCATACCAAAAAATATCAAACATGTATCTCAAATCTCCTAATCTATGGATATTGAAACCGTTAATGACATGTTAAGATATGACAAACCAGTACAAAATTTTATGTATAACCACAACATTTTGTATCAGTAAAAAGCAGCAATGGTCTAATTTCAGTGACTACAACACCATAATTAAAACCTATAATAATAATAATAATATTCTACCACGTTCACACAACACCATCTAGTCCCAAACTAAGCAGAGCTTGTACTATGGGTACTAGATAATGGATAAACATACATATATACTTTTTTTTTTGTAAATACATACATATTATACATACAAACACCCAGACCAAGACAAACATCCATGTTCATGTACACAAATGTTTGACTTAAGCGGGAATCGAACCCGCGACCTTCGACGTAGCAGTCGCTTACACTCCCGCTACGCCAACCGGCCGTAAATTAAGTATTTAAGTTAGTAACTATAAATACTAAAATAACATTGTTCACGCTGCTCCATGATGTTTCTGAACTTGATCTACGCCAGAAATGTGTATGTATATTTTTTATTTTACCACCTGCATAAACTCAAAATAGCTATCTATTTAGTTAGCAATAGTGTTTCTTTTTCATAAGAAAGCGTTACATTAACTTCTATAATCGGGATCAGGCATAAAGTATTCTTCCAGGGAAATATTTTAATTAACCAGTTCATGGTTATTCTTGATAACATAATAATATCATCTTAATACCTAAAAACTTTTGCATAAATCCTTTTGGAAAATAATTACATGTTTTCACCACTGTCAGTCTCATAATTATTTTATACTTTAGTAATAATATTTTATCAGTCATATAGTTGTATGACTAACCTTAATGTAACTATTGCTAATGCATTTTCTTTTATTACATATTCAGAGAGGAGTCGAGAAACTATGGTCATGCACAAGAGATCTCTTAGAAGAAAGCAATGTGGAGGCAAGACACGCAGCGCTTACGTTCCTGCAGCAGATAGCGGAGGGACAAGCAGAGTACCTACAGATCATGCGCACTATATTCTTCAGATACTTACGGAACACACATGCGTCTCATCCCCCAGAGGACGCACAGCTTAGGTTTAAACTCCTCCACACACTCACCAATACTGGCAAGAATATAAACTGCTTTGAAGAAGAGGTTAGTTGTTTCCTCAATTACATACAAATTATAAAAAATCTTTCTGTGCTACAACTTAATTATGTTGATGGTTCAGGAATATTTACTTAAACTTAATAATTTGGGATTTGATATTGTTGAGTTCTGAGCAAACTCATTTTTATACAACTTATTATATTTTAAAATACATATTACATAATGATTCTTGCTTCTCTCTGTACTAGTTTAATATGTTGTCGGAATATCTTCTGAATATATAAAATCCTTGCGTTACTGACTGACTGACAGAACCTACTCGGCGCAAACTACTCGGCGCAAGAAGCTGAAATTTAGCATGTATGTTCCTTGGGGACCGTAGAGGTGCACTAAGACGGGATTTCCCGAAATTCCCACGGGATCGGGCAAAACGAGAAATTCGAAAAAATGTGCGTGTGAAGCCGCTGGCGTCGACTAGTCTTCTATATTTGCACTATTTATTACCTATATATAACCTATGTATTTACACATACAACATATGAGTATTGATATTGATATAATATTAAAAGTCCTTAATTTACTATGTATATGCATTTCAGATTGGTCCGTTTGTGCTTGAATGGCTTCCCCAAATCCAGACACCAACACATCTTGTGGAATTCCTGCAACTGGTCATCAACATTGTCAAATACAATGCCACATACCTTGACGAAGAGATTGTACATGGCATTGTCAAGTATGTCACTTTTGTTATTTGTTATGCATACTTTCTTTTTCTATATTTATTTATTGCTTTGGAAAATCATCAAGATAACATAATAAAAAGTTTAGAATAGTTTTAATTCTTTTGAGATTCATATACTATAATACTAGTTTATTTAACTTGCTTTATAACGTAAATATTTAAGTTAATGCGAGATTAAAACTTGTTAAATTAACTTGTAAGAACAGGACTTATAAAAACAGCTATTTCAGCTTCATTTTGCAGTAGTCATTCTTTACTACCAGTAAATTGAAAATGAAACTGTATTTTGAGTAACTAGATTAATGTCAAATTCAAATTCAAAATCCTTTATTCATTTGGGTCACAATGTGACGCTTATGAACATCAAAATAATAAATTTATAAAATAATTACTTATACTCAAATTTAAAACATTATTACTGTATGCTTCTACATTTACATTTACTGCCACGTTCGCAAAGCAATAGGTAGAACCATGAGAAAGAACTGGCAATAAAACTCACGGTCACTCTTTTTCATCAATTCAATTCAATGTCGTCATCATCATCATGCCCTGGAGCCCAGGGTCTGCCTACTCTAACCAGATTTAACAGAATATCAGCTTTGCCACATAGCGGCTGCTATAAGACCTCCGAAATCCAAATAGCGATATACCGTGGCTTTGGCAGTTATTGAAGGGTACTGACTTCCTATAACGACTGTCAAAGAGCGAGCCATAATGAACCATTTAATACCAACATAACTTAGAAAAGTCACGCCTTGAATTCGAACCTGGTACCCTCTGCTTGGTAGTGTGTTGGTATCACCACTCGGCTATTGCTGCCGCTTGGTAACACTAGATTGATGTGACCTTGAAAATATATTAAAAATATTACAAAATAAAATAACCGAACACAATATTGGCGTACCTAACATTATATCTAGCTAGAAATACATCGCCTTGATAAACATAAATGTACTCAATAAATTGCAATATAGATTTTCAGCGGTGCATGCAACTTTTATTTACGTGACATTTAGGTCGCATGGCAACTATAGATTCGTTTCAAAGTCAGATTAGGTTTCAATAAACTATTACACTGACACTGTAAAACAATTATTGATAATTATGTATCATTAATAGTTGCAATTAAAAATAATTATATTTGTCCTCAATGCATGAGGAAGAAAGCTACTTGCCATGTGTTTGATGTGAATCATTATGCTATAGTTGCATGAAATTGTGTCGAATAATTTCTTTGGCTGATGCAAGAATAGTACAAGTTTAATCATGCTTCTATGTAAGCAAATTATTTTGTAGTTGTAACGTCATTCACGCTAAGTCGTCAAAGGGTACAAGCACGGTGGCGCGTGATGCAACATAATAAGTATTGTTGTGGTTTAAAAATAGTTTATTCGTTTTGGTGTTGTTTCGATTTACTGGTCAGACGTTATTGAATTTGCCTGCATGACGGGCATGATGCGTAACAGTAGTCAAAGTATGACAGATGATGGGGTAATCCGGGTAAATCTCGGCATGAGTTTCCACGCATTTTAGAAATAATTATAAGGTTAAGGATTACGGTCAGTCGGTCGGTTGACCGCATTCTAACCGCTTAGGAGCCCTTAAAGTAGATGAAAATCACGTTCAAAGATTCCATTACAAAAATTCAAATATTCATATAAGTTTATTAATTTAAGTTAGCCGGCTTGACGTTAGTCACTAGTGAAGACTACATAATGCATTATTGTGATATTGGTCATGGATGGATCGGGAGTCAGGGTGAACTGTATTGTACACGCGCGAACTTATTATAGCGGCTAATTTCAGGCTGGCCAACATAGAATGCGTAAGGTGTACATCATCATCATCAGCCTTTAAAAGTCCACTGCTGGACTAGGCCTCTCCTTTGGAAGGAGGAATTGGCCTACTATACCACGCTGGCCAGACGGGTTGGCATAGGGTTTGTATCAAGTTTTCCTTCTCTTACAGTGTTGTTCTCTGCATAATATGCTCCCTCTGTCGGCTCTTACGACACCCATGGGATGATATGGGGTGGTGACATTTCGTATTCTTAATCCGTCACCACACGAATGTACATACCAAGCTTAAAACGGCGCGTTAAAACAGTCTTGTATGTTTGTATGTGTGTGTGTGTGTTTGCAGTAACGCGTGCCAGCTGTGCGTGTACAGCTCGGACACGACCGTGGTGCAGTGCTGCCTGTCGCTGCTGGAGGCGGTCGTGTCGTACTCGCTGCTGCCGCGCGCCGCGCTCCGCACCTTCGTGGCGGCGCTGTGTCGCACCGTCAACCTTGAGCACTACTGCCAGAACAGCTGGAAGGTACTGTAGTGTTATCTACATCAATTTCTAAGTTCCTAGTAAAATCTGCACACCAGTACCTTCCGCCCCTAAAATATATTATCATAATTTAATCTATGTCCTCAGGCACCTTTCCAAGGTCATAAAAAGGCTCGAGTTCACCCAATTATAAGAATCACGTCGCTAACTAACACCCGGTTTCGATTTTAGCGACACTGTCTAAGGTCTTAGAGAAGTGTATCAACAAAAGAATAACAAGTTATCTTGACCAATTCGCCATCATTTCTAGCAATCAATTTAGTTTCTTTAAAGGTAAATCGACAGAGTATGCCGTCATAGACCTGATGACAACGGTCATAAAGTCTACCGACAAAAGACTGGCAATATTTTTAGACTTCTCAAAGGCATTCGATACCGTTTCTGTTCCCATTCTTGTGGACAGGATGCAGTCTATTGGAATTACAGGTACAGTCCTAGAACTTTTTCAAAGCTGTTTTACCAACCGAACTCAGTGTGTGAGGATTAGTAAATAAGCCAGCGGAGAACAGTGTTTCAACGGTGTTCCGCAGGGAAGTGTTCTGGGACCGACTATCTTCTTGGTATAGATCAATGATCTGTGTCAATTATCAATTCCCAACTGCAGAATTATCTCCTACACAGATGACACGTTCGTCATTTACGAGCAAATGTTTGCAGAGCTCGTCCAAAACCGATAATCGCTTGTCGTGATATTTACATCGGATCGCTACCGTGATTCGAAAAAAAAGAAAAATAAGTAGACTGATATTAATCGCTACCGTTATCGAAGCAAAACGAAAAGAAAATGTATGGACAATTTGACATCTACTGATTGTTTAATTCATCTACTGTCTAATCTAACCATTCAGCACCAAAATAATTTTGTCATTTATAAAATGTTCTTTCTTCTTTCAGTTGATGCGTAACGTGGTTGGCGCGGACATGGGCCACGCCGCTCTCCAAGAAATGGTTGAGATACTCAGATCTGGCACATCAAGTGGGAGTACTACCGCTGGTAGTAGTAGTGACGTCATCGAGGAGGGGGACGCGGGGCTGGTGCGGGGGGCGGTGTTCTATATAAACATGGCGCTGTGGGGGCCGAGACGTGTGCCGACTTTGAAGGTGTCGTTCTTGGCTGTGTTGCCGGCGTTTCTCAAGGTAAATCGATATTAGTACGAAATCGCTGTGAATAGTGCTACTATTGTTGCTGGGATTAGGAGTGAGTCTGGAGAGGGCAACGGGCTTGTGTCCTAAAATGTAATTAGTGATTAATTCGTTCCTTTATTAGATGTTAAGCCGAAATAAGAGATTTCTCTTCAAAAATCGATCAGCAACATTACTAATTACGACTTTTTAAAAACCTTTTTGAATTTGACGCGAAAATGCTGTAAACCATCATGGCGTTTTGAGTGATGTCACAAAGTGCAAAACATAACAAACCGTGAATGAAGTTTGGTCAGGTGTACCCACTTTTATTTTGTTATTCGATTTGACAGGTAGAAAGTTTGACGTTTTGGTTGTATTTACTACCAAAACGTCAACAACATCAATGGCGGACGCACTATTTGACGTAATGCTCTCTGATTGGTGTTCACTGTTACAAGAATAAATATATTATTTTTAGGGGATCCTGCCTTTTCGCCGAATATTGTTTGGCCGATTATCACTTGCCAACCAACGTTTCGCCTATTTTTCACTTTGACGACTAACGATTGTCAAATGTTTGTATGACAACGTTTCATTTGGTAGAATTATTGTTAAACTGATTATTGTAATGACAAAAAACGTTTGGGGCATTTATCTTTTGTCAAATTATTAGGACTAACTTTTAGACGAATAACGTGTCGTCTGTTCAGGTGATGTTTCGGGAAGTTCAGGAGAAATCGAAAGGAATCGTTTAGGTTAGGTTAGTATGCTGATAAACAATGTACGTCAACTGAAACAAAGGCTGGTTAGGTTAGAACTGCGACCACAACGCACGAGCCGAGCGAGCGAAGCGAGCGTGCCGCGGCAGCGGCCGGCGAAGTGCCAGAACCAAATCGGTTTTATTTCACTACACAGGGCATTTAAATATGCTACATCGGTTAGGTTAGAACTGCGACAGTAAAAGGAAGACCAAACGTAAAGTTGGCAACTGTGACTGGTTGGGATATAAAAACAAAATTATATCACAAGTTCGCAAATGATTATTTTGCGAAATAAAATTCTGCGAAACGTTAGTTGGCAAGTGATAATCGGCTGAACAATTTTCGGCGAAAAGGCAGAGATCTTATTTTTAGATTTAGAATCCTAAAAAGAACATTAATCTTACCTTTTTATATTAAATAATAAAGTTTATTCGCATCTAAAAATAATAATGAATCTATAGATACTACAATCAAACCGATTTATTCTTAGTGGACACAAGCCTACTAGGAAGCTCATGAGCCACCTACTGCACCTCAAATATCTTTGTTTATCTTCTAAAGACAAATGACGGTTTAGAGTTTCTTTGGCCATCCAAAGAAACATCAAATGACACTCTGCTCAGATTTGGATTCTTATTGACTCAGATTGTTAATTTTTTTATCTCATTTTTTAAAGTCTGATATATAAATAAATGGGTTGTCAAATTTTTATATACATAGTATCTTCTTGGGTTTACGCGAATGTTACATATTGAAATTAAACTACAGTTTACGGATTTTATCGCGATGTATTGGTTTCACTAAGTTATTACATTTGAAACTAATGATCTAGAAACTATATTTTTAATTTATTACTAGCCGACGTTTCGAATTCTTTACAGAATTCATGTTCACGGCAGACTGAACTTTTGTTTAGTTTCAAATGTAATAACTTAGTGAAACCAATACATCGCCATAAAATCCGTAAACTGTAGTTTAATTTCAATTTTATATACATTTTTTATTTTTTATTAGATCTGAGCAGAGTGTCATATGCAATTTTTTATCCTTAGGTTTATCCATTTTGGTCAAGCCCATCCTTATGATGGGCCTCTCAAAACTTCTTTTTTATTTTACAGACATATTTTCATTTTATCTAACCTATAACCCCAGAAATTATTTATATGGTAGAACAGCGTTTGTCAGGTCGGATTGTATCATAATATAACAACCTTTACGTATTTTATAATTGCAGGCATTAGAACGCAATCAACCCGTCGTGACATACGAGGTGGTGGTGAGCGTTCAAAGCGTGGTGACCAGGGTTCCCTTGGAGCTGAGCGAGCCCGCCTGGGACATACTACTGCCGATCCTCAATGCTGTACTGCAGCAGGACAGTAAGTTGATTCAATCGTCTGCTACAACTAGCCTGCAAAGAAAAAAATACTTTAACAAGTAGGCTGCTAATGAGAGCAAACTTCAAATGCATAGTAGTTAATAAATGGCTCCCAATAGCGACGGGGCGAGAAGCAGGCATCATGGTAAAATATAACCACAAAATAAGTACTGCACAGCCATGATCATCCTAGCGTTATCTCGGTCGCGATTCAATATCTTCGAGCTTTGAGCCCGGAGTCTGCTTTCCTGCTACGACGTCTCCTCATAGCCCAGTTTTCGGCATCCTTAGTTGTAAGTCTATTAGCGCACATTATTAATTATCATCTGTCACGACGTCAAGCCATTTCTTGGGCCTACCCCATTTACCGAGGCCCAGTGGTGGTGGCATGGCAAGTCATATATTTCCCACGTAAAATGCTGGTTGTCGTAAAACACACCCTTCGGGCCTATCGCCTTGCAATTCTCAATGGGGACTTATCGGTTCCAACAGCTTTTCGATTCTTCATAAGGCGAAGAGCCCTCTGGACTTCTTCAGACATTACCGGTGGGACTAGTCCTTGATTCGGAAGTAGGACCGATGGCTGCACCTTTTGGTGCTGCTTATTCAGCAGCACATGGAAATATGAGCGCCATCCCTCCTTCACTCCTTCTCACCGCGCGGGACGCGCTTAACAGGTTGCCTTCAGGGTCCCTGACGCAGCGGCACTTAGAGATATCCTGTGAACCTTGACCCTGGAACGTGCCAACTTGTATAAGAGCTTCTGCGCCCCAGACGATTCCAGCTTAGCATAAAGAGGTTCTAAATGCTCTCGTCTGACTCTGGCTACAGCTCTCTTGGTGACACGTTTGGCAGACCTATATGCGTCGCGGTCTTCAGGAGATTTGGACGCGTGCCTCGGTTTGAAGAGGGCTTTCTTCAACCATTATCTCCCTCTGGACTGTGTCGTTTGACCACCAAGTCTTCTTGTCACACTTGCGTCCGCCTTTGGACAGTCCCAGCACGATCTTAGCCGCATCAGTAATGACTGCCTGGCTCCTGTCCCAGTAGCTCTGAGCTAGTTCGCCTTCAGCAGCGGTGACTTGTCACCGATAGCTGACGCCAACACCTGGCATCTGGCAGCCACCACCAAACTTGAGAGTCGATAGCGCTCGACTTATTTTTCCTTGGGTTTCACGCGGAGGTCCATGACAAGAAGGCGGTGTTGTGTCGTGTGAATGACCTTGAATGACCTTGCAGTTGGCCACTTTGCTCTTTTCGTATCTTCTGGTATGTAGGAAATTGATCTTGATCGCGTACCTCCCGCTCTTGTAAGTGATATGATGTTCGGCTTTGTATTTGAAGTACGTACACAATAGCCGGTCAGCAGCCGCACAAGTTCGGAGTATATGCTCAAGAAACCCAGAACGATTCCCTGTGAAAGCGAGATTTCACGAAAAACTTCGAGTTGATCCCAGAAAGCCATCTTTTTGGTGTCGCCGTAACCAGCCGGTGGTGACACCAAATGGGGCACGATCCCTTTAATTAGTACCCATACACCCATAAGCCGGCCACTATAGCGGCTTGACTTTGTCCTGAAACTTCTCGGCGAGCACAACCGCTTCTTTGCTCTCTTCACCAGTTCCACCCCTCTTGCCCGTCCCTGCCTGTAACTCGCTACGCCCATGAGCACCGTGCTGTAGCTGTGCCGCGGTGTGCCATTACCTTAATTCTTAACGTTCAAGATATGGATAAAAAGGACCTTCGAGCGACCAAAATAGGATGGTACTTTGGTAGCTAATATTGTATCTGATTCTGACAGTTATTGATCCTTATTTTGTATTGTTGCAGAGAACTACGACCCGCCGAACGAGTTGATCCACAGCCGCGTACACTCCGTGATCACGAGCATCGAGCAGCTGCACGACGCGGGCCAGTACTACGGCGACGTGGACGCGCTGCTGGACCTCATCGACTACTGCGGACACGACCGACCCGTACCTACACTATACATACTTTACACATACGAACGAGTTGATCCACAGCCGCGTACACTCCGTGATCACGAGCATCGAGCAGCTGCACGACGCGGGCCAGTACTACGGCGACGTGGACGCGCTGCTGGACCTCATCGACTACTGCGGACACGACCGACCCGTACCTACACTATACATACTTTACACATACGAACGAGTTGATCCACAGCCGCGTACACTCCGTGATCACGAGCATCGAGCAGCTGCACGACGCGGGCCAGTACTACGGCGACGTGGACGCGCTGCTGGACCTCATCGACTACTGCGGACACGACCGACCCGTACCTACACTATACATACTTTACACATACGAACGAGTTGATCCACAGCCGCGTACACTCCGTGATCACGAGCATCGAGCAGCTGCACGACGCGGGCCAGTACTACGGCGACGTGGACGCGCTGCTGGACCTCATCGACTACTGCGGACACGACCGACCCGTACCTACACTATACATACTTTACACATACGAACGAGTTGATCCACAGCCGCGTACACTCCGTGATCACGAGCATCGAGCAGCTGCACGACGCGGGCCAGTACTACGGCGACGTGGACGCGCTGCTGGACCTCATCGACTACTGCGGACACGACCGACCCGTACCTACACTATACATACTTTACACATACGAACGAGTTGATCCACAGCCGCGTACACTCCGTGATCACGAGCATCGAGCAGCTGCACGACGCGGGCCAGTACTACGGCGACGTGGACGCGCTGCTGGACCTCATCGACTACTGCGGACACGACCGACCCGTACCTACACTATACATACTTTACACATACGAACGAGTTGATCCACAGCCGCGTACACTCCGTGATCACGAGCATCGAGCAGCTGCACGACGCGGGCCAGTACTACGGCGACGTGGACGCGCTGCTGGACCTCATCGACTACTGCGGACACGACCGACCCGTACCTACACTATACATACTTTACACATACGAACGAGTTGATCCACAGCCGCGTACACTCCGTGATCACGAGCATCGAGCAGCTGCACGACGCGGGCCAGTACTACGGCGACGTGGACGCGCTGCTGGACCTCATCGACTACTGCGGACACGACCGACCCGTACCTACACTATACATACTTTACACATACGAACGAGTTGATCCACAGCCGCGTACACTCCGTGATCACGAGCATCGAGCAGCTGCACGACGCGGGCCAGTACTACGGCGACGTGGACGCGCTGCTGGACCTCATCGACTACTGCGGACACGACCGACCCGTACCTACACTATACATACTTTACACATACGAACGAGTTGATCCACAGCCGCGTACACTCCGTGATCACGAGCATCGAGCAGCTGCACGACGCGGGCCAGTACTACGGCGACGTGGACGCGCTGCTGGACCTCATCGACTACTGCGGACACGACCGACCCGTACCTACACTATACATACTTTACACATACGAACGAGTTGATCCACAGCCGCCACCGACCAGTGACACTTGTGCTCAAGAAGTAACAATTTCCCGCCGCGGGATATCTCGAATTCCTGTGGCGGTTTCCCTCAAATTTCGTTCACGTTGTCTCTCGACTAACCCACTTAGGTGAATCGGATGACGATGACCCCGGCGGACTACTTTACTTACACTGAACATCAAAATTTTGTCATAATTTGAATTTTGTAGAGACATATTTAGAAATTAAAATATGCTTACTTGTTTACTGAAATAGGCGATGAACTGACGGACTGTTTTGTTCCGCAGGAGTCATCGACGATGCGACTAGTGTCGTGGCGCGGCGCCGCCCTGTCCCCAGTAGGCGCCCAGTGGGTGTGCGCAGCACTAGCGCTCGCGGACAAGTACGTGCGACACGAGCCGCGACGTGCCGTGCGCTTGCATACTCTGCACGAGATACTCGCCTTCGTCAAGAGGAACAGGTATAATAATAATACTTTCTTATTTCTAAAATAGTGCAAATACATTTAAAATTTAGATCATTTAATAGGCTGGTGGTCTGACTGCCTCGTTGGTCTCGCGGCATAAATGTGCGCGTGAGATTGAGAGGTCTCGGGTTCGATTCCCGGGTTGGGCAAAGTGTTATTGGGTTTTTCCGTTACGAAATTCTCAGTAGCAGCACGGAGTCTGGTAATGTGCCCGGTACGGCAATAGGCTCGCCCCCTATTACGTGGGACCTAAAAATTCATGGCGAAATGTGGGTGTAATATTACACCTCTGCCTACCCCTTCGGGGATACAGGTCTATAAAAAAAAAATGCTGCTATGCAGTAATAGATTGCGTCACTCTTCATATCTTATCTAAAATTTATAACCTTAAGTTTCATTTGAGCTATGAGCAACATCTTGCTAATACATCCTACTCTCTCGCAGGTTTCTATACGGCGAAAAGCTAGTAGAACTGGTAGGCGCGGTGGTTCTCGGTTCATGCGCCTTTTGCACATCCAAACCAAACTTAAAATATTTACGTACCACCCATGAAAAGCCGTATAACTTGCTAAAACACCCAATTTTTCTCACAGGTTTCTATACGGCGAAGAGCTAGTAGAACTAGTAGGAGTGCCAGTTCTCGGTTCGTGCGCACTGGACGCGGACTGCGCGCTACGTGCGGGCGCGGCGCGCGCTCTCGCGCAACTGGCCAAGGCGTCCGCGTCCGACGCCTGCACCGATCTCATTGACCTGCTTGAAAAGGTGACGTCATAATATTCTATAGCTGTCTCTTTCTTTCGTGATTTAGTTAGTTTTGTATAACTATCAGCGTACCGTGCGGAAGGGAACGCTCTCCGACGCATTCACCGCCTCCGTTGCTCCAGAGATGAAGACTCAGAAATAATCGTCACGCTTCCAAAAAGGATGAATATTGCTCAGTCTTTCGTTCTTATTTTGCTGAACCCGACTGAGATTAATAATTTTTTTCATTGTTTGCACTCGCACACATATTTCTTTTTAATCGTCGCTAATCGTTTTCGTCAACGAAATTTTTATAACAAGTTATCTACCTACTCTTACCGCTGAATTCAATATTCGATCTATCCATATTTTTGAGATTTTAGACTTTTATTAGACATAAGCTCCATACAAAATTTGTCAAACAGGTATCTCAAATCTCTTAATCCATGGATAGATCGAATATTGAAACCGGCTGTTAACTACTCTTCATCATTGTCATTTCACTCCATATTTCCAGATCCTAAACCGGCCCTTCGAGATATACGTGACCGACGTGCCCATCCCCGTGGACGCCGACGTGAGCGACCTGCAACTGGCGGCCACCGGTCTGCTAGAGCTGTTGCACGACAAGCTCCTGGCGCCGCCCGCCAGCCACGCGGCGCGCTGCTTCCTCGTGCTGCTGGACCATCTGGACAACCACTACAAGAGGCACACGCTGTTCCAGCATCATCCCGATATCAGAATCAAGGTAAACAAGATTATTTTTTATTTACATTTCTTGTTCTTTTTTATGGCGATTATGGCGAAATGTGGGTATATGGTAATATTACATCTTTGCCTACTCTTTCTGGGATAAATGCATGAGTCTATAAAAAATATAAAATGTATTTTTTGTTTTATTTTATTTATTACTTAAAGCTACAAAAAAAAATTCAGATGGGGTACTCCCCATTACCCTTCTGTTTGCTCAAACGTCTTATGCTCAGTACTGACACACGGTTCTAGTCGATAGTTTTATTCCAAAACGAGCAAATATCAACGTGTGGACAGCAAAACTCTCACTTCGATGACATCAAATAAACCCTAATTTTACTCCAAGCGAGCCTTCAAGTCTAACTCGATCGAGTAAAACTGTATGTGTGTATGGAGCTTTAGAATGGTTTACCCTGTCCATGGACACTGGACATCTTTCACATGTCAGCCTCTTGCCAGCTCACACCCAAGCTACCCATGATAAGACCTGCCTTGATCACGTATTCCTAAAAACTAAATTACGTGCCGTTACTATTGTTATCGATTCTACAATTACTGACCATAATGCCGTTTTAGTTACACTTGATAAAGTAAAAATTGATCAGCAGCGTGTCATAAAGACTAAAATAGACTATTCACAGTTAGAAAATCATCTGAAATCCAGTAACTTTTCCTATATTTATGAATGTACGGATGCAAACATTGCCCTCGAATACTTTGTCAATTCATTAACCAGAGCACTAAAAATAAGTACTAAAATATATACTGTACCGCATCGTCTGAGAATTATGAAACCATGGATTACTCCGGGCGTGCTAAGATGTATGAATAATAGAAACAGAATGTACATTAAATTGAAAAGAGCACCTAACAATGAAATATTAAAAACAACTTTCAAAAGATACCGTAATTTCTGTACCGCCATAATAAAAAAACTTAAAATTGAATATGAAAGAGACGAATTAAACAAGGCTAAAGGGAACCCAAAAATGATGTGGAATATAATTAAAAAAGTTACTCACACTGAGAGGACAAACACACCAGCCACGGCCTTACTAAAAAATAAAGGTTCCGTTGATGAATCCATCAATGACGTCAATGAAACCTTTACCAATATGGGGAAACATTTGGCGACCATGATCACAAAAACTATTAGTAACACCATCAACACTGATGATATACCACCTTATTGGTCACACCCGCATTCACTCACATTTTTGGAAACTGATGAGGCAGAAATAGAACGTATCATCCTTTCATTGCGCACAAACTGTGCAATTGGTATCGATGGCATATCTTCCAACATCCTAAAGCAGTTCAGGCTAACACTGATACCTCCATTAATTTACATATTCAATCTCTGTATACAGAACGGTGATTTCCCACATCTACTAAAGAGGGCACTAGTTCATCCTATCTACAAGTCTGGGGATAGAGACTGTGTCACGAACTATCGACCTATTTCTGTATTGCCAACATTGTCCAAAATTTTGGAGAAAATCATGAACAGTCGTCTTAGAAACTTTCTTGATGCCAATAATACTTTATCGGAAAACCAGTATGGCTTTCGAAACTATATTTCCACGAATGACGCTGTTCATGATCTCAGTAATCATTTAGTAGAAGCATTGGATAATGGTGATAAATGTTTGGGCATTTTTCTGGATCTGGCAAAGGCATTTGACACGGTCTCTATTCCCACTCTACAGAAAAAGCTTGAAAGAATCGGTGTTAGGGATATGCAGCTAAAATTGTTTGAAAGCTATTTAACTGACCGATCACAATGTGTAAAGATAGGAGAACATCTTAGCAATAATCTGCCAATAGAACATGGCGTACCCCAAGGCAGTATACTGGGCCCTACACTCTTCCTAATTTACGTAAATGAGATGTGCAAAATAGAACTAGAACATGGTAGACTTTTCGCATTCGCTGATGACACAGCTCTTATCTTTAGAGGGCGCACATGGGAAGAGACATTTAAAGCAGCTCAGATTGGTTTGAATAAGATAACCCACTGGCTTGCTCTCAACTCTCTTTCACTCAATGTGAAAAAAACTAAATACCTTATATTTAGTATTAAGAAACCAACCATATCTTTGAACGATGCTAAATACTCCATTGTAGTACACAACCACACATTGAATAACCATTCCACATGTAACTGTCCAAAATTAGAAAATGCTACAAGCGTAAGATATTTAGGTGTGATACTAGATGATCGATTAACCTTTACGCAACACATAGAACTATTGACGGGCCGAATTCGTAAACTCATCTTTGTATTCAAACATCTAAGACATGTGGCCAAACGTTGATAGGGTATTGTATCTCCTCTTGGGGCGGGGCATCCAAAAGCGACTTAATTCGAGTGGAAAGAGCTCAGAGAGCAGTACTAAAAGTGTCCACTTTTAAGCCCTTCAGATACCCCACGAGGGACCTTTACGAATACTGTCAGGTCCTCACTGTACGACAACTTTTCATGCAACAAATTATATTAAGAGAACACTCGTACCTATCAAAATCAGGCCACTACACCTCGTCTTCTCATCAGTCAATCGCTCGTAGGTATAAATTTCCACCTGGTGTTACCCGTAGAACATCATTTAGTCAAAGATTTTTCTGCTTTCTTGGAAGGTTTATTTACAACAAAATAAATAAAGTATTGTCAATAGTTAACCGCAATAAACACGACTGCAAGACTATCGTAAGTGAATGGTTACTCACACTATCATACGACGAAACAGAAAATCTACTCCATCCCACAACTTAACACACGCACGCACACACACGCACGCGCACACACACGCACGCACACACACACACACACACACACACACACACACACACACACACACACACATTCTAATATGCAAGGTTTATCAAAACTACTTAATATTACTTTTCTTTTTCTTTATTTATTTTTGGCAATTGTAAAATTGTACATAATTTTGTTATGCTTGCATAAATAAATAAATAAAATTTACAAGTTAATATAACTTTTTTTTGTGTCATATCTCAAAGTTTGTATTTACTACGATAGCTTCAATCTGCAAATAATAGGCTTGTCCTAAAATGTAATTAGCGATTGATTCGTTTCTTTATTAGATGTTAAACTGAAATATCTGATTTTTCTTCAAAAATCGATCAGCAACATTACTAATTACGGCTTTTTAAAAACCTTTTTGAATTTGACACGAAAACGTTGTAAACCATCATGGTGGTCGAGTGATATCACAAAGTGCAAAACAAAACAAACTGAATGAAGTCTGGGGCCCAATTCTGCTAAATAAATATAGTCTCGATATTAAGTCAGTGTCATACTTACGTCACAAAAAGCGTATTCTTCTAAATTATCTGATATTTCAATGAAATTGTAACGAGATCGTATGTGTCAACGACGAACTGTTAATTTTAAATTATACGATAATGACATTAGGTTATCAGAATACCGCTTTAAAATCCATTCAAAATATAATATCAATGTCATATAAAAATAGCAGAATTGGCCCCCTGGTCTGATGTATCCACTTTTATTTTCTTATATTCGATTTGACAGGTAGAAAGTTGGACGTTTTAGTTGTAACTATTTACTACTAAAACGTCAACAACATGAATGGCGGACGTACTGTTTGACGTAATGCTCTCTGATTGGTGTTTACTGTCACAAGAATAAATACATTATTTTTAGAAATCTAAAAATAACATTAATCTTATCTTTTTATAATAAATAATAAACTTTATTGACATCTTACATTCATCTTACATTCATCATTATGAATCTATAGATACTACAATCAAACCGATTTATTTTTGTGGACACAAGCCTATTAACTGCTACTGTTAACTGTTAGTTGCGTTAGGTTGCCAATCTGTTCGTTTTTAAGACCTCCCTCACATTGGTCATCAGCGTTCCTCGAGCGTACGCTCGGCGTGCGCCCGGCGCCGGCGTTCACTTTGTACTACAGAGTGAACACCGAGCGCACGCTGGGCGTACGCTCGAGGAACGCTGACGCCCATTGTGAGGTCGGTCTAAATCTGTATTTATCATGACTTGATTTCGCCTGTAGTGATCGCCTCTGTGAATAAATAAATGAGGCCAGCCCACTGCCACTGCAGTTTGCTACGTCTTCTACTTGAAAAAGTCTTACCAAACTTTGTCCTTCAGCGAAATCCTCTGCCTTTCCATAGCTCACTGATTGACTAGAAGTCGGTGGGCTAGCCTCACCGTCATGTTCCACGACTCTGCTTGTCAATGCTTTCTGCGCTGGTAAGAAGTACTAATTCTTCGGACTTTTGATAGACGAAGAAAATGCAAGCGTATCTGATCCAATTCTTCCTTAAAGATTTTGAGGTTTTCGTAAAGCCGTAGACTGCGTCCATTGTACGGAGCCAGCGTCCTTGTACGAATGTTACTACCAAATAGAAGCTGCAGTAAAATTCTAATCAACCCACGCAAAAGATACACATCTATCTCGAATTACTACAGTATCTTGAGCCAATATTGTGATTCCAGACATCTCATAATTTTGGCACAAGCTTCTGATACCGTTGATAAACATTTCGAAGTTAACCACGAGATAATTTTGACTTTCTGACTGCCTCCGTGGTCCAGTGGATAGCGTATGCGACTGCTGATCGGAGATCCCGGGTTTGATTCCCGAGTCGGGCAAAAGTGTTACTGGGTTTTTCCGAATACTCAGTAGCAGCCCGGAGTCTGGTGATTTGCCCGGTAACGGCAATCGGCTTGCCCCCTATTACGTGGGACGTAAAAATCATGGTGAAATGTGGGTGTAATATTTACACCTCTGCCTACCCCAGGCGAGGATACAGGCGTGAGACTATAAAGAAATAAAAAATAAAAATATTATGATTCCAGACATCTCATTATGAGATGTCTGGAATCATAATATTTTTATTTTCTAGGCACTAGCTTTCGATACCGATGATAAACATTTCGACGTTAACCACGACATAATTTAGGACTTTCGACATCGAGTTAAATATTTGAGCAATGCGTACATTGTCCATTCTTTTAAAAAAATCGGTTTATTATAGAATCGGTAATTCATCGGCATCAGAACTTGCTATATGTTGGCGTATCTCAAGGTTCGACGCTGTTACCCATGTTCTATTGACTTCGTTCGGAGCTATGAAAATGACTATTCTGGGCATCAAGTGTAAAGTGCTACAATTTGTTCCTTAATCTCCAGATATTCGAGATGTTGTTCGGTCTCCGCGCGAACCAGTTCAACTGCGTGGGTTTCTGCTACGACAGCAATGGCGCGGCAGTTTATGGGGCGGCGGCGCTACGACTCAAGCCCGTGTGCTCGCCCTTCCTGCTGGCCGAGCCGCCGGCGCAGCGCGGCCACCAGCAGCCGCCGCAGCCCAAAGACACTCCACCTGTAAGTATAGACTCGTACTATGACTCTCCCTAGCCCATAGATATTCCATCTATAAGGGCCCTTTTCCTGTCATATCGCCCGCGCGCAGATCTGATCCGCATGCAGGCTGCCCGCATCCTATTATTTCATACATGTTTTTCCTATCATGCGGACATCACTGATCGCGGCTGATTGGTTGCGGACGCGCAACCTGCTTGCGTGCTATCCGAATGCGGACGGCGTTCTTATGCCTTCTTTGTTGTTTTTACTGTGACGCGGATCGCACCCGTGGTCATAGTACGCATATATTCGCCAATGAAGAAGTGAAAATTGATAAGATAGTCACTGGCGCCACACACGATACTGCAGCGACAAACGAAATCTTTGTCCTGCGTGTGGCCACGAGCGTGTTATCACCCGCATGCGGACCAGATCAGAAAATACGCATGACAGGAAAGGGGCCCTAAGTCATAATTATCGCCCAAACGTTTCCAATGTCGTCTAACTAAGACTTGCGCCTTGGAGCCTGAGGGCCGCAGTCTAACAAGGAGGCCTAGGCGTGTCATGCGCTCTTGATTTCTAATATCGCTATCGTTTGGTGACCATAGTAACTTATTATTTTGTTATTCGTTCTTTCTCGACCTTGACTATGTGGCATATCGCTGGCTTATGCCGGTTCTATACATTTTTGCACATAGTGAATAGCGATATCGGCGATCGAATGCCACTTGTCGAGACACTTGGATTTGACAGAATGTTTATTACTTTTCCACACAACGACTACCGTGTATCCTCTGCAACCCAAAGGGAAAGCGATATCCCGTGGCTTACGGCCAGTTTTAATAATCGATGTTCCTATCTCTGAATTTAGCGGTTAGACAAGTATCAATATGTTGACCGCTTGAGCTTATGTCTTATATAAGCTTTATTGGATTTTGCCAGTATTCTAATTACCATTAAATTATTTCTAGGGTACCTGTCTCCTCCCGGTAGGGCGGGCAGCTAGAATCCTCACGGCAGCACTGACGAGAGAGAAGGACTGGACGGTCCTAGTGAAGGTCCTGAGGGCACTCCCTCTGTTACTACAAGCCAGGGCTCTAGCCATCGGCAGGAGAGCGCAAGATCTGGATATGCTAGCTTCTACGTTATGTTCTATGGTAAGTCGGTAGTTATTAGACAAGGTCATTTATGTATATTAATTTTGAGATTAGACGATCTACCTTAAACGCCCAACTCATTTTACTTTCTCAAATTGTTCACTTTGTCTATGTATTAGTAATAATTAAATGAAGTGCGAGTCGAACTCGCTCATGAAGGGTTCTATTACTTCTATTGTAAAAGGATCTGCTTAACATACCCAATCTTCATGTAACTAGATATCACTATCATTTTTTCACCAGTGAAAATAACTTTGTTTTCCATAGTGTTTGTATGAAAGACAAAATTATATTTGCGGTTTTTGAATCGACCGTTCTTATGCAGGTAAACTTACACATCGTATAAGTATACAGCCGTTTGTATGTATGTGTGCGAGCATCCTTGGATTCATATTTCATTATTTGTCTATATCACCTACTTTCGACTGCCTCCGTGGTCCAGTGGATAGTGTATGCGTCTGCTGATCGAAGGTCTCAGGTTCCTTTCCCGGGTCGGGCAAAAGTGTTCCTGAGTTTCTGCGACTTCTCAGTAGCAGCACGGAGCCTGTTGACGTGCCCGATAGCGGCAATAGGCTCGCTTCCTATTATGTAGGACCTAAAAATGTATGTCGAAATGTGGGTGTAATATAACACCTCTGCCTACTCCTTCGGGGATACAGACGTAAGTCTGAGTCTATGAGTAAGTCTACTTTATAATGTTTGTTGTTAGATACGCAGTGTTATGTCTATAAAAAAATATCACCTACTTTGGCAGATATCAGACCGTAGCCTGAATTTCCCGGAGTGTCTGCGGGTAGTGGGTGGGCAGAAGCCCCTGATGTCGGAGTTCCACAGCACGGCGCTGCCGGGGCTGGCGGCCCTCGCTCCATACCACGCGTATCTCGAGCCGCAGACACAGCAGCGGATAGTGCGGTGCCTGCTGAAGTATGGCATGGGTTAGTATACAGCGAAATTCGTTTATAAGTGTGAGTGTGTGGCTAAGTCTGGTGTGTGAGTTTATGGACAGCTCGTAGGTCACCGACTAAACCTTACGGCCCGTTCACGATCTACAATGGTGCGTTTACTCCGCCGCGGCCGCACGCTGTGGCCGATGTCTTGTCAGAGTAAACGCGCCATGTACTACGCCTACTTCGAAATCTTTGCCGCTGCTACTCGCCGCTATAGGTAGTAAACGCGCCGTGAGTATGAGTTAGTGGCCTGATGGAAATGAGACTGGTGCCTCCACGTATGCCTCAGACGTGGTTCTAAGAGTGCACATCCAGAAAACAACTAAGCCGTTTAAGAAAGTTGAAGACTATCTCAAATCAAAATTCTGAACCTGTCACTTTGTGGCCTATAGCCGCCACTCGAGTCATAATCAAGATAAGAATCTTAATGCCGATCCGATTGGTAATTTTTGTGAACATTACTTAACTTTGCCGATCTAAATGAACTAATATAATAGTCGGCCGCAAGATGACCAATAAGTATATGTTACTCTGTTCCACAGTACTCCGAACGCCTCAGCCGTACATCAATGCGCTAACGATCTTCACGCTGGAGACGCGCGAGACGATGGTCAAGATGTTGCCAGAGGTGCTGCTCGACCTCTCCAAGATATCCGATACCAAAGCCATCGCCAGCCCCATGCTCGAGTTCTTGTCAAGTAAGTCTATTTAAGATTGGAACTAAAGTAATAATTCTTATCTTCAAATATTGCCACACAATGTGTTAATACGGCTGATCTGAGGGCCCAGACAAGTCTTGGCGGAAGTGAAGTGTATTCATTTATGGAGCTGACACTCATTTTCAAGAACACAGACGATAGCGATATCAGTAATAAGGAACAAATGCCCCTTGGCAGATGTGTCTGCGGACCTGCCCCTGGCATGTTTACTCAACAATCGATAGACCTGGGTTGTTACCCAGCAAGCACATAAATTTTGCGTTATAGCTTATTTATTTATACATTGAAGACTTTTGCATCATAATTTAATGCTGACAAAAAAATCCTAGAACTGATGCAGAAGTTTTAAAAGTAATAAAATAATGATTCCTTTCCACAGCGCTAACACGATTACCAAAGGTATTCGCCTCGTTCGTAGAAGACCAATACATGTCTGTATTCGCCATCCTGCTCCCGTACACGAACCCCTCGAGGTACAACCATTACGTTGTCTCGCTCGCACACCACGTCATCGCCGCATGGTTTCTCAAGTGCCGCCTCTCGTATAGAAGGAATTTTGTTAGGTTTATTATACATGTGAGTATACATTTAAACAATATAATCTAAGTTATTAATTGCTTTTGAGATGGTCCTAAGAATTGGTGCTTGATAAACAATTTCTATACATGGGATTTTCTATGGAACTTGTGTATCGGGTAATATACAGTATTCCAAGAAAATCTGTGTGGAAATCAAAATGAGGGCACCGCCTCAACCTGCTAGCTGCAAGAAATCCTCAGTTTCACTCATTAAAGAGTTCCCTCTCTATAGCGTAATTTGACGCTTTTGTTAATAGACCAATATGAAATATATTTTTATTTTTAAGGCAGTAAGAGCTCTTGTGTTAAACTGATTTGTAATTATAAAAAATGTCCGCAGGGTTTACACAACTACATTATAATGCCGTTCGAAGAGCAGCTACAATATAAATCGAATCACTTTCAAAACGCCGCCGCTAATGAAGACTCATCCAACAGACAGAGATCGTCCAGTTTGGTAAGAATGAACCATATTTATTCTCATTGTGTGAACTTTTAATAATTCTCCTAGCGTTATTCCACTTAGATCCCGGGTCCGCTTTCTAGCTTCGACAGAATTTTATTACAGAGCGACTGCCGTCTGACCACCGCAACCCATAGGGATAGTGATATTGTATTGTTACGAGCTGGGGTTCGGCGATAAATTAAAACTCACTATGCCACTTAAACTGTACTTAATTTCACACTAAACTTACTTTCAACACTAATAAAACACCAATAAAAGTCTATTTCCACACTAGGAAACACTTCCGACTCTTCAGATCCTTCGCTCAATGATTATCGCTCCGATTATTCAACTGAATTGTGTCGATTCGCGCGTCCACGCGGTATTTATACTGGCCGGATAACAAACTAGTCCATTTTAGTCTATTCTGGAACGTTCTCGCCTGATTCGGAAACGCAGTCGATCGTTCGATAGAAGAAAAACAGCAACGCCATCTAATAGAGAATAGGTGAAACACTTTTAAACTACCGATATATCCATTCTCTTCTAGTTCTCTCATTTACCGATAGATGACGTTGTTTTCAAAATATCGCCATTCATAACAGTATGCTTCAGACAAGTGTCATTTTGTTTAGAGGTGCTGAATCCCTATAAAGACTGTTTTGACAGTCTTTGGGTCATCATGACTTTCGGGACTGACATCTTAACATGCTCTCCGAGGCACAGGGCGAGTGATAATTAACTATTTCGAGCCGCAAATTCAATCCCGATAACTTCTGCATGGCAGTATATTTCGAACTCCATATGGCAATCACTGCATTTTAATTTTCTTCAACAGTAAAAGGTTTATTTCACAGTGTCCAAAGAACTATCACCAAGCTGAAGTCTGCTCATTTTGCACGACATGCTAAGTCATATCAAGCAAAAGTAATTCCTGGAAAATGAAAAAACATTTTAGGCTTAATCATTTTATTAGCCGCAATGTTAAGCGCGCGCGTGCAATACGAGAGATACCTACCTATTCATAGATGCAGTGCATAGAACATATTAGGAAAAATTGGCGCAAAAATTACTAGTTTTTCGTAGAATTAGAAAATAAATATGGTGACTTGTGCCTCAATTTCTCCTGAAGCAGTAATTTCTCAGGTATGGTGACGCTGTAAACAATGTTTGTAATGATTGGTACAATATGGACTTTTAAGATTCGTTAAGGATCTTATTACAACGTATATAGTTCAAAGATCGCAAGCCTATTTCTATTCATCTAATTAGCTTGTTCCAGGGCTCGAAAGCGGTGTCTAGGGCGCCTATCGGCGGTCGTGGCGGCGGCGCGTCTGCTTCAGCATCAGCCGCGTTCCACGTGGAGCTGACGGAGACGTGCCTCGACCTGCTCGCGCGGTACACCTCCACGCCCTGCAGCGTCAAGCCGCACAGGTACTACTCATGTTTAACTCGCTCGTTCCACGTGGAGCTGACGGAGACGTGCCTCGACCTGCTCGCGCGGTACACCTCCACGCCCTGCAGCGTCAAGCCGCACAGGTACTACTCATGTTTAACTCGCTCGTTCCACGTGGAGCTGACGGAGACGTGCCTCGACCTGCTCGCGCGGTACACCTCCACGCCCTGCAGCGTCAAGCCGCACAGGTACTACTCATGTTTAACTCGCTCGTTCCACGTGGAGCTGACGGAGACGTGCCTCGACCTGCTCGCGCGGTACACCTCCACGCCCTGCAGCGTCAAGCCGCACAGGTACTACTCATGTTTAACTCGCTCGTTCCACGTGGAGCTGACGGAGACGTGCCTCGACCTGCTCGCGCGGTACACCTCCACGCCCTGCAGCGTCAAGCCGCACAGGTACTACTCATGTTTAACTCGCTCGTTCCACGTGGAGCTGACGGAGACGTGCCTCGACCTGCTCGCGCGGTACACCTCCACGCCCTGCAGCGTCAAGCCGCACAGGTACTACTCATGTTTAACTCGCTCGTTCCACGTGGAGCTGACGGAGACGTGCCTCGACCTGCTCGCGCGGTACACCTCCACGCCCTGCAGCGTCAAGCCGCACAGGTACTACTCATGTTTAACTCGCTCGTTCCACGTGGAGCTGACGGAGACGTGCCTCGACCTGCTCGCGCGGTACACCTCCACGCCCTGCAGCGTCAAGCCGCACAGGTACTACTCATGTTTATCTCGCTCGTTCCACGTGGAGCTGACGGAGACGTGCCTCGACCTGCTCGCGCGGTACACCTCCACGCCCTGCAGCGTCAAGCCGCACAGATATAACTAATAATTGTTTCTGTCTTACCCTTAATTTATGGGCTTTATCGCGAACGCGACGCGATGCTTTGCGGCGTGGTTACAACAAATAGTTGATACCTATTGAAGTGGCCTACGTAACCAAACGCACGGGAAGTGCGATGCTGCGCGGCTGCGCTACCCTGCATGTACCCACTGCCACCCAAATACATTGTGCAGTGTCTGACTTGTATTTAGTACAAGTTAATCTACTAATAGGGTATTTGACTAAAAAAATCGAATTAGTCCGTCAGTTAGATTATCGAAAAATATTGGATACGTATTTTTTGTTTTATCAAATCAGTAAAAAATTACGAAGATAAAACGCATCAAAGATGGAGAAACGTCTAAGAATGGGGGCTTGTAACGTCACTTGCCAGTAAAAAGTGTACTGGCAAGTGACGTCACACGAGTTTTCAGCGAAGTTTGTAGTCTTAATTTTTTGTTTACGTGACTAAAGAAAATATACATGTCCAATATTTTTCGATAATCTGACTGACGGACTAATTAGATTTTTTTAGTCAAATACCCTATTCTCTTTCTACTGAAGCGTTTCGGTAGCTAGGCTAGGGTAAATTAATAGTCTTGTGACTAATTAACTACATTGGTTGTACACAGGAGCGACACTGCGGAGTTCCTGTTCAACGGCGGTCAGTCGATGACGTGGCTGGTGGGGCACAAGCTCATCACCATCACCACGTCCGGCTGTCTGCAGAACTCCATCAAACAGGGACTGTGCGACAGGTACGGAAATAATGTCAATATGACTTAAATTCGGTATACAGTTCGTTAGAAGGTTTTGTCTCAAATAATTAAACAGGTTTTTCCAATTAATTTTATTGAAACTTTTTTATAACTTCACGATTGTATCCCCGAAGAGGTGTAATATAATACCCACATGTCGCCATTCAAGGATACAGGCGTATGTCTAAGAAAATGTTATTGAGGTCAAGACAAATCAAATAATGTTGTTTGTTTGAAATGTAAAAGAGAGTACCTACCTGTTTATGGCCTGTGATATAATATAATGTTTGTTGTCAGATGCGCGGTGTTATGCAAGCAGCACGCGGAGAGCGTGTCGTCCCCGCTGCCGTCGCTCACCCCCCACCCTCCACAGAGCACGCACGTGCACGTACACGCCAACGGAGACGTGACTGACCCGCCCACGACCCCCGCGCCGCAAGTACGTATACATTAAGAACCTAGATTCACCGCCTTTATCTACTAATAAATTTAAAAGAAATTTGTATTATCTGCCAAATAATTTAAGCGCGCTAAATCAGTCAGTGATGAAACTGGCCCTTACTGTTTTTGCTGTTTTAGTTGAAATGGTCGGCACATATCTGACGGAAGATGCGTCGAACGTATCTTTTCGGTCGCGTCTATTCCGTCAAATGAATCGGTACATATCTGACGGAAAATGCGTCGAGTCTATCTACATCGATCGCGTCTATTCCGTCAAATTAGACCTGCTTCATTACGCGTCTAGTCAGTTTCTGCGTTCAGCAACTACAGTGCGGTTGCTTTGTATGACATTTAATTTTAAAACGTCGCTCAACGTGTCATTAAAAATTCACGTGGTGCGCGCGACGTCGACCGATAATGCGTTAACAGAAACGGAACAGACGCTGTACGCTCGACGTTCTATCGGACCATCGGTCAGGTGTGAAAGGTTGAATGTTTTTCTATATATTTGTATATTTTTGCGTTACGCGACCGATAATACGCAACGCATCTTCCGTCAGATATGTTCGGACCCTAAGGGCCGATTTTTCAATCCTCAGATAAACAACCAGATAGTATTTATTCTGAGGATAGCGTAATATTGCGTTTTTCAATGGTCAGATAGAAACCCTATCTAGATTCGTCGAATAAATCACCCAACTAAGGAATAAATTTAACTGCCCGATCCTCGGTCAGATAACCGCTTATTTGACTGTTAAGTTGACATTGAGATACATTTGGTTGGATTTTCGGCTTGGTATATATTACGAAATATGGAAAATATGGTCATTTATATATTTTTGTCGACGCAACAATCGAAGAGGAGGCTATTATAAACGAATAGGTATATTAATCGAGCTAGAAGGTGATACAGAATTGTAAGACCGCGGGGCGATCATTTTAATACCTATATTGGATTCAATGGAGAGCTGATATTATGGAATAGTGAAACAAATCAGATAGCATGTATTTCAAACATTTATTATACCTAATACACACATTTATGGCATAAAAATACAGACTTATATTTTCAAAAACGAATTACAACTTAAATACCTAGGTACTAACTCACTATTTCACTAAAGACTGATATACAATTATTCAACTACCAAAATTTACATCATAATACTATTTAAACGTTCATAAGTCTTAATGGTACTTAAATGTAAAGATGTCCTGTTATTTTAAAACAGATGCCCAAAATTCTTTCTTTGGTCATGCTGGGAGCATTGGCTCGTTTTTGAAGAGACGATTTCTTAGGCTCTCGTATTTAAGCTTTAATTTTTGGCACTAACGGTTATTTGTAAACACACCACATAAATTAGAAGCAATTTCTATCTTTCCACGCACATTCCTTGTCCTGATTAGTTACCGCATCAGTCGTTTTAATTTCTATAATATACTTGTATTTTTCTATTAAACTTACTAGTAGTTGAATGTCTTTAATCTCGCATTCAAAGGACAATGGCAGATCTCCATACATCAAAATGTCTGAAATTAAATTGAAGCGAACAGTAATAAAAAATATATCAAAAAATTTGGCGTAAGAAAGAGAGTCTATAAATGATTCTATTTTCACTCAGGAAAGATGGAAAAAGAAGATTTCGGTGTTTGAAGTTTTAGTTAAGAATGAACAATGTAGGTACAAGAAAAGTTATAGTATGAAAGTTAAACAATGTAGGTAGGTACGTTTGAATTATAAAATAACATATGTCAGATTGACATCAAAACGCGGAAGTATTTTGTAGCATCTAACTGACACAGCCAAAGACAAAAGCAGAGCTGCACATTTTAAATCGATTTTATGTGAAATCGATACAACTTTAAAACGATGCTGTGACGTTTTTATTTGATTTAAACGTTGTTAGGCTTCAAAAATATTAGCTTTTTGATATAATGTTGATTAAATATTAAATAACTGCATTTTAAACCAAACCAACTCTATAAAGGTCGATCGTATCGATTACTTATTTAATAATCGATACTGTCCAAATAGATTAGCGTTTTGAGGCGAGCGTATAGATATGTAAGGGATAGCTATCTATAGATGGTTTATAATACAGTCCACTATGTTTGTACCTCAGTTGCGAATAAACTTGCATACTAAATACACGTCGTTTTAATCAAAAAATCCCGGTAAACAAAAGTAAACCTTATACGTTAGACATTTTGGTCCATATTCGAACCGGATCGTGCTAATGACCCTCGAGCCCGGCCGACCCGCGAGAACAATAGAATATTACCTGAGTCGTCGGGACACATGTATTTTTATAAGACAAATATGAAGTTATGAACATTTAATAAACGAGTGATATTGATTGACTATAAAAACTGTTAAGTGCTTATAACCGATCGGTGTGTTGTTTGCTGGGAGTGCTGTGCGAGTTTATTGGTTACTCACAATGGAGGAACTTTTGTCGTTACAAGATGAGTTGTTCGATAATTTGATTAAAGCGGAAAGAAATTATAAGAAAACGCCGAAAGAAAGAATTAAACGTCAGTACATAGAAACGAGATTAGAGTTATTAGAACAACTATTTCTAGATTTTAAAGACGGGCACAAGAAGTTAGTTGCAAAAGCGAAAAATAAGAACGAAGCATATTTTACAGAAGGAAAATATGAGAGATTTGAGGAGCTGTATGTGCAGTTTAAGTCGAATTTGCGAGAAGCTTTGCAACAGTTTCTACCGCCAGTTAGCGGGTTTTCTAACCCAGCAGTTACCCACAACGCAAACAATAAGTGCAGTGAGGTAAAATTACCCCGCATACAATTACCTAGATTTGCTGGTAAATATGAAGATTGGCCAACATTTTACGACATGTTTTCTTCATTAATACATAATAATCAGAACATTTCATCGGTTCAGAAATTACATTACCTCAAATCCAATTTGAGTGGAGAAGCATTAAACTTATTAAGTAACTATTCGACGACTGATGCAAATTATGAAGAAGCATGGAAGCAGTTAGTTCGGCGATACAATAACAAGCGTTATAACTGCAATGCTATTATGATGACTTTATTTGGCACAAAGAAAATTCAAACCGAGTCAGCCACTGCGATTAGAAGTTTATTGGATACGACATCGACCTGTCTTAAGTCTTTGCAAAACTTAGGCATTAGTACTGAATCCAGTTACGCTGATGCGTCCGTCGTTCACTTGGTCGTTTCGAAATTGGATGCGGAATCTGTTAAACAATGGGAGCAACAGTTAAATGTGATGAGTGATGAGCTGCCCACTTGGATACAATTAAGAGATTATTTGGAGTTCAGATTCAGGACGTTAGAAATGATAGATACGAACGGGAACCGAGCCGCGCAACATGTTAAGCCTGCTGCTAAGTCAAAATCCTTTCACGCGTCAGTAGAGAAGGAGAAAGAGGTTAAGTCTAAGGCTAAACAAGAGTGTCCGATGTGTCATGAAATTCATTATCTCAACCAGTGCAAGCGTTTTAGCCTTATGACGCCTAAGGAAAGGCAGAACTTCGTGCAAACAAGTAAATTATGTTTTAATTGCTTGGCCCCAACTCATGCAGCAGCTAAGTGCCGTCAATCATTCAGCTGTAAGAAATGTGGAAGGAGACATCACACGATGTTACACTTTGAGAGAGAGAACCAGGAGCCAGCCAGTAGCCTGGAGCAGGCTGCCGCCGCGCCATCGAGTGAACCACAACAGGAGAGAGCGACTACAACACTAGGTGACACAACCATAACGGCTACATTTTCTAGAGGGGAGCTACAACCCAACAGCGTGCTGCTTGCTACGGCTAAGGTTAAGGTAATCCGTTCTAACGGTTTTAAACAATTGATACGTGCTTTACTTGACCAAGGGTCGCAGGCATCTTTTGTATCAGAGTCAACTGTACAATTGTTAGGTCTTGTACGCAAACCAGTAAGTGGCTGGGTGTCAGGGCTTGGAGATGGCCGTATGAGAATTAAATATACGGTTTCTCTTCGACTGGAATCACGTCAAAATCCAGCGAGTTACATTCTAGTTAATGCTTATGTGTTACATTCCTTAACTTCATTACTTCCTTCAACTAAATTTAGCACTTCCAAATGGACAGAGATTGACAATCTTCCTTTAGCTGATCCTACGTACGCGACGCCAGGTAAGATAGATATTTTATTAGGTGCAGAAGTGTATAGTGAAATATTACTTGATGGGGTTATGAAGCATCCTGATTTTAATTTAATAGCACAAAATACGGTGTTTGGATGGATTTTGTCAGGAAGAATGTCAAAGGACTCTCGGAAGTTATCAAAAGATAATCTCATTAGCATGCATGTGCAGGTGAAAGAAGATGAGTTACTTAAAAGGTTTTGGGAAATGGAGGATGAGCCTAATTTGATAAAGAAAGAAATGACTGATAGCGAGAAAGTATGTGAGGATTTGTTTGACTTAACTACAGTGAGAGATAATGAAGGGAGATTTATAGTGAGATTACCTTTTGCAACAGACGATCCTAAGTGTCAATATGGTAACACAGAAAAGATAGCATTGAAGAGGTTAGAATATCTTGAGAGAAAGCTATCGAAAGATTCAAAGTTGAGAGAAGAATATAATAAAGTTATGAGTGAGTATTTGAGTATGAACCACATGAGACTGGTATTTGAGAGTGAATTACAGCATTCTAAAGTTGTTTATCTTCCTCATCATGCTGTGGTGCGAAAAGACAAAGACACTACTAAAGTGAGAGTTGTCTTTGATGCTTCGAGCAAGGGTGATAACAGTGTATCACTAAATGATGAGCTTCTTGTTGGACCGAGATTACAACAAGATTTAAGGCACATCTTGATGCGATGGCGTCATCACAAAATCTGTATCGTAGCCGACATTGTAAAAATGTATAGAATGGTCAAAGTGGCGGACAACGACTCAGATTTCCAGAGAATTGTCTGGAGGTTTGACCCGTCGGAACCAGTCCAACATTACAAATTGTTACGTTTAACGTTCGGCATGCGCGCCATATCTGGCTGTCAAGGTGTTGCACAGACTTTCTGAGTTAGAAGGGAAGAAGTATCCATTATCGGCGAGAATAACAAAACAGTGCTATTCGATGGATGATTTATTGGCCGGGGGCGACACGGTCCATGAGGCAATTCAAATTTATGAGGAGAAGAATGCGTTAATGAGAAAGGGTGGTTTTGAGTTACGAAAATGGAGTAGCAATAGTGATAAATTCTTAGAGCAGATTGGGAAAACTGAGTTGAGTGAAAGTCAAGCTATTAAATTAAATGATCTAATTAAAGTGTTAGGTTTGAGTTGGAACAGAAAGAATGATGATTTTGAGTATGTAGTAAACTTACCTGAACCTAAAGAGTTAACCACTAAAAGACAAGTTTTATCTGAAGTAGCGAGATTATATGACCCTTTAGGCTGGATTGCCCCAGTGGTAGTGAATGCTAAGATTTTCATTCAGAAACTTTGGAAATCTGGTCTTGCATGGGATGATAGTTTAACGGATGAATTGCTTGATGAGTGGTCAAAATATCGACAAGAGCTAAAGGATTTCAAAAATCTTAAAATACCTAGGTGGGTAAATTTTACAACAGAATGCAAGAGAGAGTTACACGTATTTTCAGATTCTTCCAAATCAGCCTTTGCGGCAACAGTGTACATCCGAGTGATTGATAGTTCAAATACAGTGCATGTACATTTACTGTCCGCCAAGACTAGAGTTACGCCAATCGTAAAGGAGATTTCCATTCCCCGACTTGAATTATGTGGTGCCACCCTAGCAGCCAAACTTATATGTGAAGTTTCACAAGTTTTGGAAATACCAAAAGCACATCTCTATGGGTGGACCGATTCCACCATAGTTTTAGCATGGCTCAAAGGAGGCTCAAGTCGCTGGGCAACATTTGTCAGCAACAGAGTATCCACTATATTAAATATTATGGATTACCACCAGTGGGGTCATGTCTCATCAGAGACAAACCCTGCGGACTGTGCTTCGCGTGGTCTCCAGCCCAAAGAGTTGAGTGAGCATGCATTATGGTGCTCCTCTCACCACACTGGTTGTCAGAATTAACAATGCGCACAGACAATGAATTGATAGAAGACACACACGAAGAGGAGCGAATCCAATCTTTATCCGTTCTAACTAATGTTGACGAAGAATTTATTTGGGCAAAATATTCATCATTAAATAGATTATTAAAAATTGTATCATATTGTAGACGAGTTCTGAATTATAAGTTAAAAAAAGATAATAGATCTAAGCTAGATAAATTAATCACACCAAGTGAAATGAACGAGGCTTTATTATCTTGCATTAAACAAGTTCAAGAGCGCGAGTTTTCAAGTGAAATTAAACGGATAAAGATTGGAGAATGTGTGCCAAAAAAGAGTAAATTAAGATCTCTTTGTCCCCTTTTGGACGAAAAGGGGATACTAAGAGTAAGTGGACGCATAGCACAATCGGACGCGTGTTATGACACGAAGCATCCAATAATTATGCCTGGTAACCATCATCTTACCAAGGTTTTAATTGCGGATTAGACAGATACGGATATAGCACTCACGTCTATTCCTGTCACACCATTGTCTATGGCAACAATCAAATAAAAAAGTATTCGTAATCAATTGGATTGCTTTTTATCATCATAAAATACTCCAGCTTTAACGAGACAAAGTGAAAATATTAAAAATCGTAGAAAAAAGAACAATTTGTTTTGTTCATATGAAGTTTAAGGTCGCCCCAACAAACCCAGACCAAATTCTGCCATTGTTCTTTGAGGAATGCTGGCATTGCTATTATATTTATAATTTGATTGAAAACGAAAAGCACAACACTCACAAATTCCGCGAAAATACCACAGTTCAAACATACATAAACAAACAGAACCCCGATATAATGACAACCATAATTTTGACAGTTAGAGCAGGACAGGCAATAAAGCTTTTGTTTCCTGTCCTGCTCTAATTTCCTGTTCTGCTCTTACATGCACTTTTCTGATATATTTGTTTCCCCTCTCTGAAGTTAGTGACAGGTACGATGATGTTATTCGGTCAGATAGTTGCCCACGGAATAAAATTCTATTGAAAAATTGACACAAGTTTAACGGACTGTTATACAGGCCAATAAATTTATCAGTGGAATAGTTATTCATCTCTTTATCTGAGGATTGAAAAATCGGCCCTAAGTCTGTTAATGGCGCCTGTCAATTATCACCCAAGAAGTAATTTCTGAAACATGAGCTGCACCATAGCGGCAAGTCCAATCAACCATCAAAATACATACAACATTTGTATTCTCCATTTTACATTTTTTTTTGTTTATTTTTCTAAATATTAAGTTAGTAAGAACCTTGGAGAGGTATATATTCAACTGTGAGCGCCTTGGAATGTGTATTTAGAATTTTACGGATAAGCAAAATGCTTACGCGATGTCTACATTGACCATACAGCTAAGATGATAATAAATATAGATAAAATAATGTTTCATCTTTATTTCGACCAGGTGCAAGTAAGCGACGGCACAAATGACTCAAGCACAAGTAACCAGTTGCAAGTACAACCACAAGCGCAAAGCAACCCGCCAGAGGTCAAACGGTAAGTCCCTCTTACTTGTTACTGACTCTATGGGAATGAATTGTGATGACTGGGTGATGGGTATTTTTGATTGTATTATTGAACTTTAATCCGCACTAAGTAAGTCAGTATCGAGCAAATCTTAAATAGCTTGGGCGTTTTTTACTTAAATTTGAATCTTCTTCATGTCGAGTCAATGGTACACAGATCAAATGGCACCAGTATGTGACCACAGCAACAGCACTGTCAGCATAGATCAAACTAGTAGCTTATAAGTAAAATTCGTATAAGCGTAATTTATGATTATATTGGACTACAAACTTAATTTAAGTTTTAGTTCTGAAACTGAAAAGTTGCGAGTCTTTGTGTCCGTACAAGAAAATTACAAAGTTTTTAGTGTAAAAGAAAACGTAACATTAGATCCCTTGCATCGGTTTTAATGATGATTTAATCTGAATGTAGGGTTTAATCTACATTATACCATACGTATTTCTAACACTGTATGCTGTGTAGCAATTTAGACTTTCGAGAAGTCTTGGAAATATCGCACTGTCACTTTGAAGTTTAAAATATTGCACAGTGTGCTTACTTTAACTTAAATATCAAGGTATATGTAGATGTATCCATAGGTTCAATAATACCATCAAACATACACACCCTAATAAACAAAAACTAACAAAAGTGGGCACGCTTTCCGACTGCTGTCCCACACGATTGGCTTGTACTACTAAACTGTCCACTGAATTGGCTTGTACTACTAAATTGTCCACTGGATTGGCTTGACTTTGAAATTACTCCCCAACAGTACTTGGACTGTTACTGTGACTAATGCTTCGCTGATCTTACTAACTATGGAGATACTCGAATGATTACCGACTAAAATACTATTCTACCATTAAATAAAGCCTTTATATTACAATTTCGGATTAATATTTTTGGGATGTGAACATAAATACACCAAATAAAGGTTCCTGTTACAAATTCATGATATGCAATATACAATAACAAGTCTTGTTGCTAAAAGCAATAAGTTCAAGTTAATCATTAGTTCTAGAGTCAAACTCACGGCGCGCACCAATAACTTTTCAAACTTATGTGCGGGTTTGATTTTTGATGATCACTTACTAAACGGTGTTTGATATTTCTTCATATTGCTCTCGAAAGACGTGTGAAGTCTGCCAACACGGACTTTGCTAGCGCGGACTATGGCCTTACTCTACTTGTAATGCGAAGAGGCCTATGCCCAGGAGTAAGATGGCTTTGAAACAAGACTAATGATGGTGTACCTATTCGCTGTCCAGCGAGACACTAAAGTACGGTCGCGAAGCAGGACGAACTTAGTGCGTTAACCTGTTATTACCTGTCTGGCTTACTCCCTCGTAAGTACAGTGTACCATGCTTTCACTGATTCAATAAAAACAAACGATCAGTCAATAGGCTTGTGTCCTAAAATGTAATTAGCGATTGATTCGTTCCCTTATTAGATGTTAAACTGAAATACCAGATTTTTTCATCAAAATACGATCAGCAACATTACTAATTACGGCTTTTAAAAACCTTTTTGAATTTGACACGAAAACGCTGTAAACCATCATGGCGGTTGAGTGATATCACAAAGTACAAAACAAAACAAACCGTGAATGAAGTCTTGTCTGATGTACCCACTTTTATTTTGTTATATTCGATTTGACAGGTAGATGGTTTGACGTTTTAGTTGTATTTACTACTAAAACGTCAACAACATGAATGGCGGACGTACTGTTTGACGTAATGCTCTCTGATTGGTGTTCACTGTCACAAGAATAAATACATTATTTTTAGTATTAGAATCCTAAAAATAACATTAATCTAACCTTTTTATAATAAATAATAAACTTTATTGACATCTTAAAATCACAATGAATCTATAGATACTACAATCAAACCGATTAATTCTTAGTGGACACAAGCCTATTGTTATGAACGAAATATGATTCACGGGACAGGGAAACTCTAAAGAAAAACGTAAGTCATTCGAGTATATCTAAGTCCACACTATGTATATCGCGCGCGTGTTGTGTTGTGCCCCGTCGGCTGGGTGCTGGGTGGTGGCGGTGCAGGTACAGCAAGTACTCGCTGCAGCACAGCCGCAGCACCGAGACGTCGTCGTGCTCGTCGCTCTCCGTGTCCGACGCGCCCTGCTCCGGGCACACCACCAGGTGTGGGCCCGACCTTAGCACGCACGCTCAGTGCCGGATTCAGGACTTAGCTTCGACCCCAAGCTTAATTTAAGCGCCGTACTCACGCGGTCTTACTTGATCGATTTAAGTTCGACTGCACGCTTAGAGCAAAATTACAGTACATGTATTTCATGACATCGGAATGTGAGTGTTGCAGACCACACGGATTTGGTTGATGGTTCTCGTCCACACAGTCCAACTATAGAATAAAACCGTGTGTGAGTACAAATTCTTAAAGCTATGTACTCAAATTTCGTATTACTCGATAGTATTCTTCAGAAACATGTAAAAATTAACATATGGACGGCCAACCGCACAACTCGAAGATTTACTTTGGGCTCGCTCATTGGAATCAAACAAATGTTATTTCCTTCTATCGATAAATAAATGCTGAATGTGTGGACGAAAGATCATGCCGTGATTTATTACTCAACGTGTTTGCTGAATCGAGTAAAACCGTATATGAGTACGTAGCTTATGACTTCCATGAAACACAAAAATAAATATTTGTAACAAGTGCTGGGGATTTTAGCTGCCTCCTGGATCCGCCCCTGTGCACGCACACGCACGCATTAACTCACCCGTGCACGTATACGCTTGCGTTTTATTTGCGGACTTCCTTTTTTTATTTGTTGCGTCATGTTTTTTTTCGTGGAACAGATTCTCTTTTTTGTATTCCAGCTATTACGTCCATTTTAGTAATTTCTGTCACCGCCCTGAAAACATGCTAAGCCTTTAGATTTTAATCGATTTTCACTTTCATGATTCTCAAAGATTTCATATTCTTGGACTTCGTTGGTAACCTTTACTCCATCCAGTGTTTCCCAATCAGTGAGCTGTGACTTCCAGAGGGTACGCGAGAATAGATTTTATTTTTTTTGTTATAAAAAAACCAAAAAATACGCGCTCTCATCTAAACATAGCATCATTGGTTTAAAAATACTAAAGCGATAGTAGCGTTGTGCAAATATACCTATTAATTTGTTAAATAATTATACAGACCATGATTTGCCTAAGATGAAAGAAACTGTTTAGACGTGGCAAGACAACTAAACATTACTATTTGATCACCATAGAGAGCAATTTTGAAACTGCGTAAATGTTAAAAATGTTAATCTCCGTACCTAACATTAGCTTCCCTAATTGGGAGCCACTGAGCCACTTTATTGATCATAGATATGTTTAGCAAAATATTTTAGTTTGAAAAACATTGGATATGATAGCATTTCCTATTCTTTAACTTTATAGTTCACTTCGCTGTCAGAATTGTCACAAGGCGATTGTATTTTAGGTTATGTGCAATTATTTCAAATAAATAAATAATAACAAATAATTATTACTTCGAGTAGCGGGTGAGCTGTTGCTTGCAGTGACATTATTTGTAATATTTTTACTTTTCTTTGCGCAAATATAATAACGACATGGAGGAAAGTAAAAGTGAGGAGGACATGAGTGATTCGGAGTTCCTAAACAATGTGGAACGAGCGTTAGGTGGTTCATCTGATGAACTTCCAGCAGCAAGAAGGAATGTGAGTTTAGAGAAAAACGCTATGAAGAGAAAGGAGAGAGACGAAAGTAGTAGCGGCAATGGTATCAATAGCGACGAAGATGGGTATATTACTATATCTCGAAGAAAAACAAAACGGTTGATGAGAAGCGATTCTTTGGAGTCATCATCAAATTTGAGATTAGATGGTGAAAAAAGCTACAAAATATTGGATTGCGAGGAGAAATATGAGGTTTGCATGACGGCTATGGAGGCGTTGCCTAAACAGATTGCCATGGCTAAATTGCTAAGAGCACAAAACATAACAGGTATTGATGGCATTAAATATAGAAATGTAAACAAAGCAATTATAACATTTCTTACAAAGAAAGATGCCCTTGAATTGATGCAATCTGAAAAAGTCAAAGATATGGGATACCGATGTCAATTTACTAATGAATTAAATATTATTCATGGTGTTGTGAAAGGTATTGATCTAGACTTGAGCGAGGAAGAACTAATGGTGATTTTAAAAAGCGATGTAGAAATCTTGTCTTGTAAGAGATTGAATAGAATTAGCGCTGATGGTTCATGGGTAGCGAGCGAATCTATTAAAATATGTTTTAAGGGCAATGCTTTACCACAGTATATATATGCTTACGAGTGCCGTTTTAAGGTGGATGCTTATAATTTCCCAGTATCGCAATGCACGGGTTGCTGGCAATTCGGACATATAAAAAGGTTCTGCTCCCTCAAAAAGTTGTTATGCCCCAAATGTGGTAATACTGGTCATGAAAATTGTGAAACAAAGTCATTTAAATGTTTGAACTGCAAAGGTAACCACTTTGTATTAGACAGGACCTGCCCTTTTTTTATAAGGGAGAAGGAACTAAGAATGATTATGTCTAAAGAGCAGGTTACTTACAGGAAAGCCCTACAAATATATGTTGAAAGTAAGAAACGTAAGGATTTAGATACTCAACCAAGTACTCTAACTTCGGCTAACTCCACTTCATTGAATACAGCAACCGGAAAAAATACCTACAGCAGTATAGTAAGCAAGAACTTGCCACGGCAACAATTGGAGGAGATTGACCAAGTCAAAGAAAATGCTGATAATAAACCCGCAAGTTGTGCTCCAATACAACCAACTAGGAAAGCAGGCAGGGCGACTGAGAAGATGGAAAATTCAGAATGTTTAGAGGTAAACATGGACGTTCAATATGCCGAATTGCGAAACACAGAGAAAAGTAAGAAAAGAGATGACCATTTAAAAGATAAGTTTAGCTTTAAGAAATTTTGGTTTAAGATTAAACAAATTTTTATGACGGAGAGTAGTTATGAGGAAAAAGCATTATTGGTGATTAATATTATATGGATAGAAATAAAGAATTTTGTTGTAAGTAGCCTATTTAAGGGGGATGTTCTAGCGCATATTTTTAACCTATCTAATGGATAGAATACCTAATAATATAAGACTTAATATAATACAGTGGAATGCTCAAAGTTTACGTCCAAAGTTATCAACATTTATAGATCTGTTAGCTCGTGAAACAGTACACATTGCAATAATTAGCGAAACATGGCTAGATATTGAATCCTATATTAGAATTAGCGGTTATAATATTTATAGAAAAGATAGGGATGATGCTTACGGCGGTGTTGCAATTATAGTTCACAAGTCAATTCAGTCATGTTTAGAGACATTTAGAGTAACTAATAGTGGAATAGAGGTAGTATGTGTCAAATTAATGAACTGCAAGGACTTGGTACATGTTGTTTCTCTATACTGTCCATCCAGTGTACAAACCCAAGTATCAGATTGGGAGGATATCTTTGCTTACTTCTCTAGGAAAACTTTAATAGCTGGGGACTTTAACGGGCATCACACCAACTGGTCTGATAAATTAGACTCAAGGGGTTCTCAAATTTTGGATGCTTCTTTAGAAAATAATTTCATTTCGATTAATGATGGAGATTTCACACGGATTAAGTTGGTAAACGGGCATATACAACAATCTTCACCCGACATTTCATTTGTCTCGGCCGACGTGGCGATCAACTTTCATTGGAAAGTGTTTAATGAACATTTAGGTAGTGATCATCTAGTGATTAAAATTTCCTTAAATATTACAGATGATTATAATCTGATAAGAAAGCGCAATTTTAAACGAGCAGATTGGAATAAATATTCGCAAGCTCTATTAGAATCATTCTGTAATGTTAATCAATGCCATGAAAATGTTCAAGAAATGTATGATCACTTTTTACTTACAATTAACACTATAGCAGATAAACATATACCATTTTCTAACGTGTGTACAAACCCCGATCGAAAATTTAAACCAAAAGGCTACTGGAGTCCAGAGCTTTCAAAAGTAGTAGCGGAGAGGCGGTTGGCTTTGCGTCGTTTCAGACAAAACCCTACGCCTACTAACCTAACATATCTAGAAAACAAAACGAAAGAATCTCAGAAATTAATCCGTAAAGCAAAATCTGATAGTTGGCACAGGTTTTGTGATTCATTTAATGAAAACAGTTCAGCCTCATATATTTGGCAGGGTTTGAAATGGGTAAAAGGATATAGGCAGTCAAAGTTTTGCCCCTCTGTTGAAATGGCGCAGAATTTGCTACAGTCCCTAACAGCAGACCATGTATCTAATTTAGAACCTATATTTACATCGATAAACAACCTGTTGGAATCTGATTTTACCATCAAAGAGCTGAAAAGTGTTCTAAAGAAAAAAGATTCATCTCCAGGTGAAGACGGTATTTCGTATACGATGCTGTACTATTTACCAGATATAGCTCAACAATATTTATGTAATTTGTTTAATAATGTTTTCAGACAGAGTGTTATTCCATATCAATGGCGTAATATCCAAATAGTCCCTATTCCTAAATGCAATAGCAATGAAAATGGAGAAATAAAATTAAGGCCCATATCCCTCATATCGTGTATATGTAAAACGTTCCACTTAATGATTTTAAAACGATTAGAGTGGTATACTGAAAAAGAAAAAATACTATCTCCATTTACAGTCGGTTTTCGAAAGTCACAATCCTGTTTAGACTGTTTGACACGTTTAGTTACAAATATTCAGATTGGTTTCTCTAAAAATATACCAACGTTGGGTTGTTTTTTGGATATAGAAAATGCCTATAACAATGTTGCCATTGACGTAGCGATAGGTATACTAGATAATCTAAAAATCGGTTCGAAATTATGTAAATACCTTTGGAGGTTCTTGAGTGAAAGACATTTAAAAATAAAGCTATCTGACAGTAATATTATAAGCAGGTATACATACAGGGGTCTTGCTCAAGGGGATCCCTTATCTCCATTATTATTTAACTTAATCACACACAAATTATGTCATAGTCTCCAGAATGTATCAGTGTTACAGTATGCGGATGATTTTGTTGTATATGTTACTAATAAAGATATTAAACTGTGTGAAAGGTACGTTCAAAATGCTTTAAATTTGTCAGTAGAGTTACTAAATGAATTAGGTTTGTCACTTTCTATTAACAAAACACAGTATTGTCTTTTTAGTAGGGGTCGTAGAAGAATCCTGCCCGTTCTAAGGCTATGCCAACCTTTAAAGTACGACGAAAATATTAAGTACTTAGGGATGTGGCTAAATAGAAGTCTAAGCTGGAGTAAACACATCAATGAGTTGGTTTGTAAATGTTCAAAGTTCCTTAACATATTGAAAGTGTTGGCGGGTAGTTCCTGGGGTGTACATATGACACATATGCGAAGATTATACGTGTCCCTCATAAGGAGCCGTATTGATTATGCTTCCTTTTTATACGACAGTGGTGCTAAAAGTTATATTACCAAATTAGATAAAATTCAGAATCAGGCGCTGAGAATCGTAGGTGGCTTTGTTAAAAGTTCTCCCATACATGTCATGGAGAGCGAGTTACACATTGCGCCTCTTTTCATTAGGAGACAATATCTAGCTTATAAATATCTATTAAAGATTAGTTCTTGGTCCACGGAGAATACTATTAATCTAATTTCAGAATTAAGTGATTTATGTCAAATGAGCTATTGGGCAAATAAAAACAAGCCTTTGCTATCACAAACATGTGAAGAAGTTAAACAGATTGATGGCATTTCAGAAGACAAACTAAGAATGTTTACTTTTGAGATTTGGTTAACAGCTATTGATTTCCAGAAACACTTAAGTACTAATATGGAATGTATTTCGTTAGCTAAATCAAATTACGAACCTAATACTTTATTACATAATGTTATAACAGAAATAAATGTAAATTATACTGGGTGGCATAAACTGTATTCAGATGCGTCGAAGTGTGATCACGGACTGGGTGTGGGATTTTATGATGAGAGTTGTAACCATAAAGCAGGTTTTAAAATAATATGTATGTCTAATTTATCTATTATGACACTGGAACTCATTGCAATTCGGCAAGCACTGTACTATGCAATAGAGAAAAAATATAATAAAGTAGCTATCTTCACAGATAGTAAAAGTGCTTTGCAACACGTGGCTCGATGCGCCTCTGGTTACAGAGGTACACCGATAGCCTACGATATTTTAGAAATGATTTGGAATTATAGCAAGAAGAATGCAGGGTTGATTTTGCAATGGGTTCCAGCACATGTTGGTTTACCAGGAAATGAGGAAGCGGACCGTTTATCCAAAAGTGCAGTTACAGATGGAGTTGGGATTTGTTTTGTGCCAGATTACAGAGAATCTATACCTAAATTTAAAATTAAATGTTTTAGTAATTGGAGCGATTATTATGACAAAAGATGTAAGGAAAAGGGAATTTGGTACAAGACAATTCAAGGCAACCTTCCTCGTTTTCCCTGGTTTGATGATAGAGATTTAAGTAGAAGCTTTGTCAAGTTAGCCTTAAGGCTACGATCCGGCCACTTTCCATCGGCAAAGTTTGCATTTTTAATGCAAAAAGTAAACTCACCTAACTGCAGCTCGTGCAATGTCATTGAAGATGTACAGCATTTGCTGATGGAATGTGGTAGGAACCGGAACGAGAGGGAAATTTTAATAAAAGAGTTCCAGTTGAATTTATTGCAGGTAGGGTTAGTGCAAACAATTTTAGCACAACCAAAATCAACCCTAGCAAAACGATTGTGTCAGCTCATTAACTATATTTAATTTCAAGTATTTATAATATTTTAGTCGTAAGTCCTAATGTTGTTTTTGTACAAGGCATGATGGGGTTGGCGTATCCATATGGATAAAAACCCCAATTCAAATAAAGAATAAAAAAAAAAAAAAAAACTTTATAGTTTTAATTTGCTTTAGGTACTAAAGTTTACAGTTCAGTTTATAGAAATGTGGAACAAAAACACAGTTCGGCACCGTGCTTTTTTACTCAGTGCCCACGCTTTAAAGTTTTTACTTGATACCGTTTTGATCTTTAATTATAATCAAAAGAACTACTACATGTATGGTGTTTCTAATATTACATGTAGCTGTTATAGTAAAACTTTCAATTACCTAAATACCAAAAGTTGCAGGATGCTTCTAATATCATTAATTCATTATCAATATTTTATTCGTTATTTGTAACGAAACTATCCAATTTTTTTTTTAATCATATGTTATCCGTCGAAAGCTAACAAAAATTGTAAAGAAAACCAATTGTTTTTACATTTTATGTAATCTTATGTAAATTGCTTTTTTTCTTTAGCCGGTACTCGTATAATATAGTGCGTGTTTGCGTGATGTCCATAGACAAAACTCTTCGGAGAACAACAAGACCAACGACCCCCTGGTGGCGGTGCTCAACCAGTTCTCGCAGCACTTCGAGAGGATCTCTAAAGAAGTGGTGAGTGTAATACAAATAATTATACGAATTTTAGACTTAGTTTCGCCACCTCTGGTTAGGCGCTAACTTCAAGATAAATAAAAAAAATATATTACGCTTATTTAATAGCATTCCGATAAGCACTATCTTCAAATGCAAAGTTTTCTTAGATTACGCTCGAACTAGAAAAAAAACACGAAGAATTATTTTGTTTTACAACCGATCTTTTTATGCGTAGCAGAAACTTGCCGATTTCAGCATCAATGGGTTGGCTTGAACAGGAAAGTACTACCTTCTTTCAGAATTAGGAGTGGGTCGTAACAGGTAAAATCGCGTATTTGTTACGTCTGTTCCTGTTATACATAAATAACAGATCCAAATACCTGTTACAATATAACAGTCTGATATTTCATACCATAAGGTAGCAAGTTTAGTCATTGTGTTTTCTCTGTTATCACAGATACAAATATTTTACCCACGATTTATAAAACTCGGCCTTGCCTGCAGTATAAAACTCGGTTCTTTATTAGCATTTTACAATCATAGCTTAGGTGGCAAAATAAAAATATGACTGTGTAATAACATAAATACCATAGAAAATATGAATTAGCTTGATAGTACTGAAAACATTCCTTCATGCTCTTGTTACAGGCTTAGGACTGTCAGTTTGATACAATATCAGAATGAGATGACTAAAAATTTTGTGATGCATTGACTATTTTAAGCGATATTTAATATAGGATAGTTAATTAATTTACTATCTTATATAAAATATCGCTTAAAATAATGTTGTCACATCGTCTTTATAAAGATGCATGTGTATCCGATCGTAGTAACAGCCCATATTGCCATATCGGTACTTCTCTTTCTAGCTTACGTGTTAAACCTTTGCTAGAAAAGGAAAGAGCTTGTGAGAACATTAACAGGGTCCGCCATACGCGGTGGTACTTCTCTTTCTAGCTTATGTATTGAACGTTTGCGAGAAAAGGAAAGAGCTTGTGACAAATATAACAGGGTGTCACAATATAACAAATAACAGTTTTTATCTCATTCTAACAATGGTTACTGTCATAAGCATGAATAGAGAAAAGCTTGTGACTGTGATTATTAGGCATTTTGTTATCGCTTGGAACAGGAACTGTTTTTTCAGTTAGTTAGTCACAGTTACAGACTGCTATTTTATGATACCTGTTGTTTTTAACTGTTACGATAAATACGCCTCAATCCTACTCAGAATACATAGTCACAGTATCTAGTGAGTGCCTAGCCGTATACCACAAATCTTTTTTGTTTACAGGATACAGATGACACATCATGGTCACGGGTCGGTGAGCTGGCGTCAGCGGGCGCGTGTCCATGCTGGTGCGCCAACTGGGCCGAAGTACACGTGCGCTCTCCAACCGGCGACGTGTGCTGGGTCATGCGCATGCAGAACCAGGTACACAACACGACAAACTCTCTCATACAAAAGTAAGACAAGAAGTTAAAATGCTATGGTGACTTTTTAGATCCCTCCAAGGCTTATGACACAGTGTCTATTCTGATTATTTTGTCGAAGCTGGAATGTATAGATATCCGTGGCAATACTCTTAACTATTGTTAAAGTTTAAATGTCTCATCGAACGCAGAGTGTCAAGATTGGCTGCTTAGTAAGTAATGGGGAAACCATATTTTTTGGAGTACCACAGGGAAGTATTTTAGGTCCTACGCTCTTTATCTTTATATTAATTGTCTTTTATAAAGAAATAAAGAAGAAGAATTAATGATGTTTGCAGGCTATGTCGAATTGTAATATCTACCATTTTTTTAAAAGACACGTTTTTAAGCCACAATTTAAAGTTCGCGAGTGCAATGCTGGGAATACCTGCACCCACGGATAAGTATCCGTGAGTGCACAAGACTCCTATAGAACATATTGGTGGTGTAAATGCATCGATTCTGTACCGAATTAGAAAAAAAATATGATGTCAGAGCCTCAATATCTTCTGAACCAGTAATTTGCCGGGTATGCCGAAGTAAAATATGTTCGTAATGATCGTTACAATATGCGCTTTCAGTTTTCGTTAAGGGTCTATTTACACTGTTACATAACTGTTATATGTGAATGGGACAGGACGAAGGGGAAGAACTAGGCGGACGTTCTCTGACCAGATTGGAGGCATCCTAAAAAAAAGGACAGGTCAGAGGTACCCTAAACAGAAGAGCATGCATGAGAAACTTGATGGAAGTGAATGAAGCAAGAGAGGTATGTCAGGATCGTTGCAAATGGCGTTCCGCAGTCTCTGCCTACCCCTCCGGGAAACAGGCGTGAGTCTATGTATGGATGTACATAACTGTTGCAGATGAACTGGGACTACCTGCTGGAGTCTCCGCTACAAGACGTGGCAGCGCTCTTGTCTCCGGTCGGCAGCAGCGGAGCCAGTGCTGCCAGCTTAGCGGCCGGCAGTACCGCCGTCAATCTACCCTCGGCGCCGCCCTCGTCTGCATCTAGTGGCATTGGTGACTCTAGGCAAGATGTGGTGAGTTGACCCCATTTAGTTATATCGAAATAGTGTTTTGATTACGGTGAATTGTAGACGCGTCTTTTCATAATTACAATCCATCCATACATTTTTCATTTTATTCGGACGGCAAACGAGCAGACTACCAGCTCGCCTAATGTTAAACGACCCGCCTCATACACGCGACTCTAATTAATAGGCTGACGCAACATATGCGACAACCAACCTCAATTTGTTTTAAACATTCACGTCGTTACCCGCAGGGCTCAGACAGTGACCCGCGGTCTCGCAGTGGGTCATCGTCGTCACAGACCCGGCCACAGCCGCTACCACAAGATCTACACAAATCTAGGTAAGCTACATTTGTACATATTATGTATTTTTGCGGTGCTTTTCACTGGCATCATTGTGATTTTTCTTAAGAATTCGCAACCTTGACAAGTCGGCGGCCGCTCTTTTTTTGGCCACTTCCCACTTCTCCCTGTCTCTTTCGCCTTCTTCGACTACTTACCACTACTTCCTGCCTCGTTCCCCTTTTTCTCACCTTCTGCTCCCTCTTAATTTTCCCTCATGCCACTCCTCACTTCTTAATTTCCTCTCTTCCTACTCATCCTGTACTCGACTTTATTTTTACTGTTTTTGTGGTTTTCAGTTCGGATTCAGTAGTGGGTGGTGAAAGAAAAACGCAGCACGCTGCATCACACTGCATCGTACAGCCGCAGAGGTTGGTATTTAAATATTTTATTCACTTTTAGATTGAACCTAATTTTATAATCATTATCGCTTACTATCATCATCACCATCAGCCTTTAACAGTCCACTGCTGGACTAGGCCTCTCCTTTGAAAGGAGGAATTTGCCTACTATACCACGCTGGCCAAACGGGTTGGTATAGGGTTTATATCAAGTTTTACTTCTTTTACAGTGATGTTCTCTGCATAATATGCTCCCTCTGTCGGCTCGTACGACACCCATGGGATGATATGGGGTGGTGACATTCCGTATTCTTAATCCGTCACCACACGGACTACCTCGCTTACTATACTGTGAAGAAAATCGTGAGGAACCTTGTGTCTGAAAGTTCAAAGTCAAGACAAGCAACAGGGTGGATCGTATTCTGAAGATGATTCACGTTATAGCATGCCGGAGCAGGGCCAGACCCCGTCCAGTGCATAGCAATATTTAGTATGAAGGAGTTCGTATTGGGCCGTGCTACGTGCTCTGTGTTCCGGTCGTGGCACGGTCTGACATGGATTACTTAAACTCTTCTTATAGTAAGGCCTGTGCCCAGCAGCGGGATGATTTACATACAGGGCTGATATTACCTTATTGTATTGTTGCAGTGTGTCGGGCAGTCGGATAAGCACACAGCCGATCAACATCCCCGGCTCGCCGCAGCGACAGAGCTCCTCCAGCACTACTGACGACGACGATATGCTACTCATTGTACCTGAGGTCATACATCCACTTAATTTATATATCTTAGCGCTGTCCCGTTTCCAAGAACTTAGCTGTAGAGCCCGGGATCCGCAGATATCATCATCGTTATCATAGATAAATCACTTTTCCTGACTGACATTATCAGGGTTGAGTTACACTTATCAGCACCGCATCGCACTTTCCTATGCTTCTATCCTTTTCTGTCACTTAGGACCGTCATTTACTAGAGAGAGAACGCGTCAGCACGATCGATTCCGCGGCGTGCTGACGCGTGTAGCTCAACCCTCATGCGACGCCCATACAACTGAAGCTAGATATAATTTGGACAGTCATCTAACTTACTTAATTTCATTAATGATTTGGCTTCGTAAAATGTACTGCCAGCAATTGATCCACGACAGGGAAGGATGTAGAGATCTCGTTTTTAAGCCTTGAAGCCCTATAATCAATTAGGGTCACTGCGCCACCACGAAAAATTAAAGAAATTCTTAGACTTAGCAATTTATGATGTGCTCTATCAGCTGTTGATATCTACTCTTTTTTCTTGAGATGCCTTACTATAATAGGGAAGTTTCCTGCGAGTGAAATAAATTATACAAGTATTTTTATCTAATGAAATATGTCGAAATAATGGTAGTTTCATTCATTAATTAATGTTAAAACTTTATCTAACAGTTTTAATCGAAAATTTACTGGTAATAAGTATTCTATTTGACAGCAAAAAAATATGACGTCACTAGGTCTTATTTCATACAAACGCCGGCGCCGTAGCAAAGGTCATTTTTGACATTTCATTAAAAGTGCTTGATTTGAGTAGTTGGAAACAAGCCATAACAAGTGTGATATTTCAGGGCAAGTCCCGTCACCCAGTGCGACGGTCCAACTCGTCTCCGGAGATGTCGTCGTCGTGGAAGGCCAGCGTGGCCGCGCGGGAGGTACCGCGCGCGCCGCCGCCGGACCTCGCACACGTTGACCCCGACGACATGATACTGCTGCCCAGCTGCGAACCTACGTCAGTACACTTGCTTATGTAGCGGTAGCTAGCTAACGCCATCTAACGTACCACGGCGAAGTCAACACTGGCGACATCTAACGGACACGGCGCATCTAGAATCCTGAGTCGCGCAAGCAGAGTTCGCACACGCAATTACTGTATGCAGGGTGTCACAAGATCCATCACCAAACCGAAGTCTACTCGTTGTGGACATCATGCCAAGTCATATTAACCAAAAATAATACCTGGGAACGATGTTTTTTTTAAGTTTTCACATTTTTGAAACCGCAATTAAAAGCGCATGCGTGCAGTGCAATGCTCAAAATAATTACTTATCCATGGGGTCATAGGGTATCTAAAGAACATATTGGCGGGATAAATGCATCGATTTTGTACCTAATTATAAAAATTCCATACTAACTTTGAGCCTCAATATCTCCTGAACCAGTAATTTCCCAGATATGGTGCCGAAGTAACAAATTTTCGTAGTAATTGGTACAACATGGGATTTCAGTTTTAATTAAGGGTATTTTTACACCCTGTATACAAGTACTTCCGTGTGACATCAGTCAACCAGGCACGAGCACTAAGCCTTGTCAGAGGATCGTACCTCTATTTGGAGGAACACCACACCTTATTCCTACACAGTTTAATTCTTGTGTGAAAATCCAACATCGTGACAGATCACAATTAAATCATTTCTGCATTGTGACTTTTGAGCCGTGAAGACTCAAAACATAAATATATGCCAGGAGTGGAGAGACCTCTGCCTTGCACTAAATATAAATCAATTTCACAGGAGCAGCAGCACATCGCTATCGATCCACGCATCCAAGAAAGCGTCTAAGAAGTCAGACATGCGAGTGTCGTGTGAGGCGATACCAGAGGAAATGTCGGGCACTTCGCCGCACGCCAACCATCCGCATCTCATGACGTACAACTCGGATCCTGGTAAGTCAAATAACACATTCTCAGACTCTTCATTACTTCTCAATTTAAGAGCTTTGAAAAAGTCACTCTCTATAGACATTAAATAAAAGAAAATGTTATGTCCTTTAAGGAGGTCAAGACACTGGCCTTAAACGGCATACATTCCACCGACAAGAGCAAAGCTTTTAAATTGAGACTATACATACAACAGTCAAAAATAACTTTTGATTTTACCAACATTGTTGTAGGAAAAAAATTACGTGAACCCTGATAGCTGTAAACCTTTTCAACATAATATGTACTTGTCTTTCGAGTAAACAGCTGAAGTCAAAAGCCTTTAAAAGAAAATAAAAAGGCTTTCTTATGGCATTGATGAGTATTTGAGTTTAATAGATAATAAGAAAAAACTGTTATTGTGTTACAGAACTTAAAGGTCAGAACAACTTGTACAGTCATCATGAAAGTAACTATTATTTAGCAATATCAACCTACTCTTAATTATGAGTGACGATTGAATACTCCACAGAGAAGATTGCATCTAATTTGTTATAGAAAATTTTCCATTAATCCATGGACCTTGGGTCCATACCTAAACCTCAAACAGGCCTGTGAATTAGGTACTGGGAAACCATAAACATATCATTAAACATGTTAAAAATACTGTTCGAAATCAATATGCAACTTGTGAAGAATCTTTTACCATTATATTTTAACTTTGTAATGTGTCAGTAATGCTGTTTTAAATTTTACAAGTGGTCTTTTAAATAAGACGTTTAATAAAGTCTGTACTACTATGAAAATTCTTAAAATGAGTTTTCTTCGAGGTCTGTATGCGTTATAACATCAACATGCAACTTCCAGTATGTACTACAACTAAAGTCAAAATTAATCACAAGTGAAACTAATATATTAATCCTGCCACTCACGAGACTATTGTGTTAATATACACAGGTCTCTTAATTTGCACGTGTGAGACACCTCTAACACTTAACAACCCGGAGTGTGACACGGCCGTGAGAACACATAGAAAGGAATAGATGAATTATATAAATGCATTGAACGGAACGGAATTAGTTAATAAAATATATGAATAACTCAGTTTTCACTGAAGCACAGCTTACAACGGTCGTGGTCGCGTAGAGATTGAAGTGGGCTTAGTTTCGATTTATTAAAGCGCAGGTTTTATTAATGAAAATACATTTATTGTTATATGCTTTCTTTTCTTATTTTTTTTGCTTATCGTCACTTCATTTTTCAATTGAAGCCGATAAAAGTAACACACGCGTAAATACGGCTCGGCACTGCATAGCAATACTTCATACTTTTACACATACCTAATTATGTAGTTTTACATAAAACATTAGACGCCACTTTTTCTTTACACTGAGACCTGTTTTACAATTAGGGTTGAGCTACACCTATCGATACCTATCACGATCGATTCCGCGGCGTGCTGACGCGTTCCCTCTCTCTTTCTCGCTCTAGTAAATGACTTTCCTACGTGACAGAAAATGATAGAAGCATAGGAAAATGCGATGCGGTGCTGATAGGTGTAGCTCAACCCTTAATTGGATGCATACATGCGCGTGATGAAGGCAGACTACAAGTAAGTACTTGAGGTCAGCCATCATGCCTCGAGGTTAAAGAAAAACTGGTAGATAACTTACTGTAAATATAAAGGGAATGAAACGTCACTATGCCGTGCCATGCGGTGTTTACTCGCATATTTCCGAACTTGTTTTGACCACTCATTAAAAAGCCTATCTTCCTTGCTACTCCGTAATCAATTTAACTATGAATGCAACAAAACTACGTCTCTACGCGACCAAACCGTCAAAGTAGTCACTCTCATACAATTTTATGTAACTCTGTTATTCTCTAAAGTTTCAAGCCACTTAATAAAACTATGTGATGTAAACAAATCGCGAAAGTTTAAAATCGGTTAAAGTAGTAACAGTTATGATGCGTTGTGTTCTCATGTGTCGTGGTGTAATCGTGTGGGTGGCGAGTGTTAGAGCGAGCGTGTGTGTAAGGCGTGCGTGTGTGACGTGTCCAGCTATAAGGTCGCGCGCGTGTGCAGGCACCGGCGCCGACCAGCCGCCGCCCGCCGCCAACCAGCATAACCATCATCACCAGCTGCAGAAGGTGAGACAGTTTATTTACTACTAGAGGACGCCAGCAGCAACGCCTGCAATTTTTTTTCATTTACCCATTTTGGCCGATCCCGTGGGGATTTCGGGAAATCCCTTCTTAGTGCACCCCTACGGTCCCCAAGAAACACACATGCCAAATTTCAGCTTCCTGCGCTCAATAGTTTCGGCTGTAGCGTGTCTGTCAGTCAGTCAGTAACGCAAGGGTTTTATAAATTAAGATTGAAGATTTTTTATGATATTAGGAGCTAGACGTTGAGATAATAGAGTTCAAAATTATTAAGCTAAAATTTAAATAAACAGTTTCCGGGACTAATATGATCATTTGGTATTCTTTGGGGTAGCTTGGGGATATCGACGATTCGACCAACACCATCAACAAATAGTACATCCAGGGGAATAGAGGCGCAGTACTCTTTTTCTCTCAGTCTTTACCCCTTCCCAAAGTGTGTAAGTTTTCTTCCTGCATTAAAACCAGCAGAAAATTTATATGACTTTTATTCTTCCCACAAACATAATTCTGTATCCAGCACAGCTACCAATGCTACAAATACCGTTTTACAGTCTTACTGAAAGATAACAAAATCTTCTGTACTTTTACCGATTACTTTATTTTTGTTTTGCGTCGAATATTTGTCAAATAAATTCGAATGTTTTTTTTTTTGGGTTGAATATTTATTAACTAATTCGACCCTGTCCGCGGCCGCTAATCCTTGGTACCCACAGACGGCTAGCGACGGCACAGTCCCGGAGGGCCGCGCCAGCAAGCCTCCCACCGCGCCGCGGGTATCAGTGGGCAGCGTCACCGGGAGGGAGCGGGACGACCTGCCGCCGCTGTCTCGCTCTAAGCGCTCCAACACCATCTCAGTCATGAGCCCCACACGACGACACAGGTATATTCACTATAACCATTACTATACAAGTCAAAAAAAAGGTCAAAAGACAAAATCATACATTCATTATGTCACAAGGTGACGCTTATGAACGTAATAATTTTTTTTAAGTTTATTACTTGATGAATTTAATATTTACAAAGAGCCTTACAAGTCAAAAAAAATGTCAAGAGTCAAAATCATTTATTCATCTAGGTCACAAGGTGACGCTTATGAACGTATTTTTTTTTAAGTTAATTACTTAATTAATCTACATTTACTGCCTCGTTCGCAAAGCAATAGGTAGAACCACGAAAAAGAACGGGCAATAAAATTGTAGTGGTAATAAAATTATCAATCAAATAGTTTAAAAGAGGTAAAACACCGTCCATATGAGATAAAGCACAGTTTAGGCGGCAAAGAAACGTTTGTCTTCATGAAATGACAGAAAAAGTCAAACGAAATTTTGTCGGCAAACCGAATTGATTTCTTTTTATTTGCCGAGTTCATCTAAGATTTTATTTTTTGTATCTGAATTGACTTTTTAACTAAATATTGACAGATTATATTGATGATGATAATTAATTATGCTGATGCCGGTATTTATGCTGATTCTAACCCCCAAGCTAAATACGATATATTATTTTAAATTTGTATAAAACTAAATAATATTCTTTTGTGCATGTCTCTCTGCAACAATATAACTGATACTGGCTTGTCTATCTCTCTTGAGAATGCGTATGAAATAGTATCTTTCTATTTGAATGCAATACTATACCTAATAATGTGGTTGTGGAATACTATGTTGTCTGCACTATCTGCACTAATATTATAAAGAGGAAAAATTTGTATGTTTGTTTGTTTGTTTGTTTGTAATGGATAAACTCAAAAACTACTGGACCGATTTTAAAAATTCTTTCACCATTAGAAAGCTACATTATCTGCGAGTAACATAGGCTATATTTTATTTTAGAAAAAATAGGGGTCCGTGAGATATTTGTGTTTTTCGGGTACGCGAAGTAGTTCCCCCAGGACGCGGCTGAAACCGCGGGCAACGGCTAGTCGTTTATATGTGTAGTTGGAATGGTTCCATGTACTCCTTCTTATTGTTCTTTCTAAAAGATAATTATATTATTCAGAATCTTTATCTTTGTAAACAAACAATCAAAAAGTTTCACAAATGAATATACAGAAATTAATAATATTAACATTAAACTATTATCGAAAAGTGTTTTACTTGTAGACAGCGGGCAGAAGTCAACTTTGTGCGTGTTTAAGTGTAAAAATCGGTGCCGAAACTATAAAATTGATTGTTTGTTTGCAAATAGTGTATTACTTGATATAAAAAATTCGTCGAGTATGAATATCTAATAATATATAGTGTTTGAAAATGTTAAGAGGCTTGTCTTGTCAATGGTATTTAGGTGTTTATTAAAAAACTTGCGGCAACATTTTACTTATAAATGTAAGTATAGATGTTACCACGTACCATAGAGACCTAGCATGACTCTATTATTTTTTATTGTTATGTTGCTATCTCTCCTAACCTTTCTTTTCCAACCTAACCTTGCTTGTTTTTATTTTGTGTTTTTTCTTTTCTCCTCCTGTAACCGTGCACGCTGGTTGTGGCTACGTATACGTGTACGTGCGTGTGTACGTGAGGCTACAGTATGTACGCGGGCAGGCCGGTGGCGGGCGCGGGCGGCGCGGGGTCTGGCGGCGCGGGGGGTGGCGTCGGCTCGGGAGGAGGGGGCGTCACGCCGAGCTTCGTGTTCCTGCAGCTGTACCACAACATGAGCACGTACCCCATCACGCCGCCGGTGCCAGGTATAACTCATACATTTATATTTAACTTGTAAGTCATTGATATACAAATAACCCAAGAGAGACAGTCAGCTAAGGTAAGTATGTATGGTTACGCAGCAAGGGTAGGCCTCCCGCAAGGTGGACCGACGATCTGGTTAAGATCGCTGGGAGCGGTTGGATGCAGGCGGCTCAAAATCGGTCTGTGGGTCCTTGGGGGAGGCCTATGTCACGCAGTGGACGTCTCTACGCTGACATGATGATGATGATGTATGGTTAAACATTATCATATCTTTATTTACTTTAGGCAGAACCTGCCTGGACGGTTCTGAACATCACTTTAGTTCCTGACTGTGCGTCTTGGGTTTTTTGTAGATCAATGTTAGAAGTACATTTAAAACTAGTGTAAGCCTCTTTTTGCGGGAGCCGTCTAGGTAGGTACCACTGCAGTGTCAGTTGTTCTGCCGCCTGGTTCGAAGTAACGTATAAACGTGCAATACCATGTTCCGGTTGGAATGACACTGTAGCTAGCGAAATTACTGAGCATGAGAAGACTTAACACCTTACGTGTCAACGTAGACAGCGGCTTATCTGTGTCTCTGACATGGCTAAAGTCTATGGGCGGCGGTTGCTGCTTAATATGTGGGCCGTCAGCTTGACTGCCACCTTACTGCCATGAAAAATCACTTGTTTCGACAATTTGGCTTATATTTCTAGAAGTTAACAACAAGCTCTGTAAATAACTATACAACTAGACACTGCTAGTTCAGTCTTTATTAACACTTTGAAATGTGTTAAGGTGTGATTGCGATTTTTGTTAATTAAGTTAGCGATGTACTCAATAGAAATGAAACGAAAGTTGTTTTGTATTTAAACTGCCTGCATTATTTCTTCGAAATCGTTAACGTTTTCAGTAGCCTACATTACGTCCAATTTCATATCATTAACTTTTTGTACAGGATCTCAGTGAATATATACAGGGTGATTTGTAATTGCTCGTATCCCCTTCGGGATTCTGTGATTCTAGGGCCGTAATGGAGTATTTTTACCCCCTACATAGGGGGGTAAAAATATTTACCCCCATATGTAGGGGGGTTATAATAAAACGGAGTTTTAAGATATTTAGAACAAGTTCTAAATGTTACATATAAACAGCTTCTAAAAAAATATTTTTACTATTACTGTAAGGAAATTGGGTCTTTATTAATGGACAATTAAATGGCTCATCTTTTAAAATAAAATAAAACTACTAACTCAACGGGGAATTTGAAAATAGAGCCAAAAAACACAGATAAATGTTGAGTTAAAATAAAATGCTGCCAAAAAAATGCAATTTGGTAAAAATAATATGTGGCATGGTATGTAAAGTGCTGAAATAACTTCCTGGTATTACCTGCTGTCCAAAAAGGTATAATTGTCTTAGCCAGTTGGTATGAATTTGGAGTAATAGCCGCTTTTGTTCAAGGAAGTGCTTCTGGATGTCTCGCTAGGCAGAACATTTTTTCCTGTATTTATTCTTAAGCTTTGCAATCAGTAGTGATTTACTAGTAGGTCTTGGGTTCGAATCCTTACAGTATTTCAGTGAATGTGTACCATTGAATCTTACACTCTCAGTGCACATATGGTACTGCAGCCGTCAAGCTTGACTTGTCCCTGTGTTTACATAATTATTAACTTTTTTACAGTATCTCAGTAAATGTATACCATTGAATTTTATACTCTATGTGTAACATGACATGACTTAAATTTGATTGGCTACAATGGTATTGTAGGCGAGACTCCGACGATACTGAACCCTCTAGCGGAGCGTCCGCTGCGCGTGTCGGGCGTGCAACACGAGCGCACCATCAAGAACCTCGACCTCGTGCCGCCTGTCGAGACTTACAAGGTACATACATTCTTCCTCCTCTCTTTAGGAATGGGGCGAATCCAGAGGCAAGGATTTCAAACCTTCTTACGTAATTTTTTGTGTTTATCTTGTGAAAACTTTCACCAACATCAGGTTCAAGACCCCTTATTTCAAAACAAAGTAAGCAGCCACCCCCAAAACAAGCCTGCATCCACTAAGATGAATATCTTAGTGGATGCAGGCTTGTTTTGGGGGTGGGTTATAGAATTATAACCAGCTCAACGGCGCGGGGCTTCCTAATCTCCTTATCACATTGTTTGTTACATGTCCTTTCGTCTGTTATGGAAATGAACGCTTTTCTTTGGCAATGACCCAATAGAAAGAAAGAATAGCGTTCATTTCATTATCGGGATAACCCGACCTAATCAAAAATGACTCCCTGTCATGCGAAATGGTTACTTTAGGTGTAATACTTAAGTTGCCAAGATAATAAATACATCACATTTCTAGAATCATTGGCATTTTAGGTTCTTTATCATGTAAAATACTTTATTGGTATAATCAAAATAAAAAATCGTTATTATAATTATGAATAATACAGAAAAAAATATATTAATATTATGCTGTACCATTTATAAGTGTAAGGGACAGAGGTTTTTTAAAAAACTACTTTATTGAGCCTTTCGCTAGGAATAATGAACTAAAATCTACTTTTTTGGTAGGTAGGCGACATATCAAGAACCATTTTTATGATTTGTTTACATTTTATTTTTGCGTATCTTGAACAGACTATAGTTACAAGTATTTTAGTCGTCGTAGAGTAGCTCTTTATCTTATGAAGACCTATGAAACTATGACGATACTTCATCAATCTCTTCTGCTGCGGCTGCATCTTACTAATGATTGTTTCATGAGAAAGGAATACGAATATGCGTATTCTAATATTTTAATAAATTCTTATATTTTTTATTCGTGTATATTTTGACTAGTTGCTTAAAAGACATTTATGTAGCAGTAATCGAGATCCACTAGCCTGTATAATTCGCCGTCAGCTATTTTAATCGATATTTCTGAACAGATCGGCGTATTATACGTGGGTCCTGGTCAACAAGAGAACGAAGTGTTAATACTGAAGAACGAATATGGCAGTGTGAGGTTAGTTTCAATCATTTAATTTTATTTTTTCTGTACGTTATATCTTCACTTTGTAATTATAACAAGCATACGCTTTTCCATAAAAAAAAATTAGCACTGACGTCTCTAAACCCTCATGGGGTTGTACAGTGCATAACATCCTGACTTTACCGATTTCATTCAATTGCATTAACTTAAAATCTGCAATTTGGTCGGCATAGGCAATGGCATAGGCCTCCACTTCAAAGTGTAAATGGAATTCCATCAAAGTCCATTTTATCATGTATATGCTTTAGCAATCGTGTTGTGCAGGTACGCAGAGTTCTTGACGCAGCTGGGCACGCTAGTGTCTCTTGAGGGAGGGGAGGCTGATGAGCAGCCGCATCTGTTCCTGAACCTGGAGAAGGGCGGCAAGGACGGACACTACACATACGTGTGGAACGATGATATCATGCAGGTAACATGGAACTAATTGATGAGATTATTCTTAGTGTGGTTTATGTTTCGTCGTCGTTATTTTGAACGACTTTTGGTTGATAAATTGTAGCAAAGAAAAAAGCAATCAACTGTTTCGTTCATTTTGTTGAGGTTAAAAGTTAATTTTGAAAAGGTTTTGTTACTCCAGGTATTCTGTTAAAATTCTGTTTACTGTGCTGCACTCTAGTACCATAACTTCGCAATAATTTTGTCTTGTAATAAGTTTAAAAAAATATACTATAATTCATTAATATTCTTGTAACTATTATTGTACATAAATGGCTCCTGTATTAAAGAGAGTTATGAACAGTACATGTATTGTCGTGGCTTGTCAGGTCCTGTTCCACGTAGCAACGGCGATGCCCTCGTCGCCTAAGGACCCGACGTGCAACGAGAAGCGCAAGTACATCGGCAACGACTACGTGTCGATCGTCTACAACGATTCCGGCGCTGACTTCAATATACACACTATTAAGGTAACTTGTGAAGAACTTGAAGAACTTGTGCATAATAATAAAGGCCTAGATAATGTTCAAAAGATGCATTACTTGAAATCTCATCTCTGTGGTGAAGCTGAACAGCTAGTGAGACGCACACCAGTAAGCCAAACAAATTATACTCAGTGTTGGTCTCAACTAGAAAAGCGTTATAATAATAAAAAATATCCCTATCCTTGGTTATTATGTGCCCCGCTGGTCACAGGCCTTGCATGGACTTATCATGCTTTATGTGGGTGATAAAAGTCCACAAGATGAATAAAAGAAGTCCACAAATGAACAAAGTGGAATTAACCTTCTCATTTTCAACTCAACGCATCTCGCGTTAGTCAACCACGCTGACTAATGGCCTTGGCAGACTTCACATGACTTTATAAAACATCGTGAAATCTCAGACATGCAGGTCTCCTTGTCCTTATAAATGCGCACACGCACACTACTCTGAAAATCGGTGTGAAGAGTACGAATGTGTGTTTGTTTATTTGTTTGTCTTTCTTTCACGTTGTAATGAAGCGATTTTGTAAAGCGAATGTATGCGTGGAGATCGTTATTGAACGCGGCAACGAACTCTTACGAGGCTGAAGCCGCAAGTAATGTCTACTAACCCCATATGTTATATTCCAGGGCCAGCTAAACTTCTGCATAGTGGTGGTAGAACCGTACGAGCACGGCATGAACCGAGTGTTCATCAAGACGAAGGACGAGAGGATCCGCACCAAGTTCCTCTCACACCTGGATACACACTGCGTGTCGGACCACAATGTCGCGCTACTGGCCAGACAGATGGCGCTACATTGTGCGGTATGTATTAATTACTACTTATCTAAATTGCCATTGCTATAACGCTGTGGGGAACGGGCTAACTTACGAGAAATTTCTTCTTTTGAGAAAAAAATAGTAGGGGCCCTAAAATAGAGCCCTGAGGTATACCTAGAATTTCAGATAGTGAAAACGGTATATTTGTAACGTAATTGTGGTATGTTATTGGCTATCGTTTCTGTAAATGTTAATCACGTTACCCTTCGATATCTTCTGTAGCAAAGTAACGGGTGACCTGTGATCATATCATTATTAGCAAAGTCAAAGGCTTATTAGAAATTCAGAAAATATTTTTACTTAGTCTTTTTTTCAGTACTCGGCCAAAAATTACCTAATAATTTGCTGGTTGGGATTATTTTTCTTTAATTGGGCTATTTATTTCCTTTTTATAGTTCCTATACATACATTGTATCATAGAGATATAAAGGATAGAGTGGCAGAACAGTACCTAACTCAATACTGTGTCGTGTCCGTCGGTGCGAGAGTGAACGCTACAGGTTAAAGGCCCCCTGCATCTCTCTCTAACAGTACATGCACAACATCAACATTGCGCAATGGCGTGCTACCTGTAACTATTATTTATATCAGTTTATCAGTAATCAATAGTTTAAAAATATATAAACTTTTTTGTCACTTCAAACTATCTTCGTGTATCAATAAAAACAACTTTTAAACTATTGATTACTAATAAACTGATTTAAATAATAGTTACAGGTAGCACGCCACTGCGTAATGTTGATGTTGTGCATGTATTGTTAGAGAGAGATGCAGAGGGCCTTCAACTGTTGCGTTCTCTCTCCCATCGGCGGACACGAATAGGCCCCACTCTGCCGCTCTATTCTTAATATCTCTATGGTACGTATACACCGTGTATTATAAGTCTGTGTTTACCCGAAAAGTGTGTACTCAGCCCAATAACATTACAAGAAAAAGGTAGACACGTTACCTACGTAGTAATCAATCCGTAGAAACGGTACACTAACGCATACATCGATAACTCCATATTTTATTTTAATTTCGGTTGACAAGATGTGTCAGTTTCACATTGACGCCGGCTCGCGACGTCACACACACTTAGACTTGCCAACTGGCTTATGTTTAGCGTCCTGCTTTTGGTACGCCTATAACGTATCTACTTCTTCATTGACTCAGCCTATGATAAAGAAGATTGCTATAGCATTTCTTTTCAAATTTCTTATATTTCTATTTTGTTTCCGATTTTTTATGTTCTCTAAAATTAATATTTCATAGCATAACAACGTCATAGTCGATGCGTAAGGTCAATGCATTATATGTATTTATAACCTTAAATGTAGTTTTCCCTTCGTTCACGTCACATTGTAGTCATGTGTAGTGAAATGCTGATTTTCGAAAAAAAAGTAAAATAGAAAATATTTATTTTTAGTATATTTTGTAAAATAAATATTATAGGTAGCTTCTATGGATATAGAAGAAGAAGGGGAAAATAGTCACTTGTGGACGGTCAAGCGGATGCTTGACCGTGCACAAGTGTTGAGTTTTCCCGCCATTTTTGAGCGCGATTTTATATTTCTGACATATTCCTTTTTCTCGTCGTTTTTTATTATAGGAGGTATATTATAAATATTAAACACCGTTAGAAAAGGCTAAAGCCAGGGTGTGCTTCCGCTCTACTAATCTGTCCGATCGTAGAGAAGAGGCATTCGGGTTTGCGCTCCCGGCTTGCTCGAGCTGTCGCAATCACTACCAATATCCCTTCCGTGATTGCGGCATCCTTTGTTACCTTTGACATCCTTTCCCAAACACCAATCTCCTTTAACATTCCCCTATCCTATCCTGTATTTCCCTTCCTTTCCTTATCCGTAGTAGAGGTGAAGAAGATGGCGCAATGGCTTTAAGGGGATTAAATATTACTCTACCCCAGGAGGGTACCGGTTCTACCGGTGGATCCCTCTCTGAGCATTGTGGCTCAGACTGCCCCATCGTATCTGGGGGGGGCAAAATTCTCAACGGCGACGCGCTTTGCCACACGTCACGTTTTGTCTCCCCGTCCAACAGAGGCAAAAAGAGGGCTAGGGAATGCCTGTTTGCAACGGTGAATGTTTGTGGAGGAGTGGATAGTAAGATCGATGAATTGTGTGATACGATGGATGTAAGGAAAATTGATATACTGGGGGTGAGTGAAACAAAGAAGAAAGGTTGCTCAACAACTACTCATGGCCAATATCGTGCATACTGGTCTGGAGTTGTTGAGTCTGAAAGGGCTAGCCGAGGAGTTGGAATGATTCTGTCAGATAGAATGAATGAGTGTGTGAAAGAATATGAATATGTCAACTCCAGGCTTCTTTGGATGCAATTAAAGATTGGCTTAATGAAAGTTTTTGTTGTATGTGTTTATGCTCCGGACATGTCCAAACCATTGAATGTCAGAGAGGAATTCTGGGACAAGGTCAGAGATGTGCTTGCTAGGTGTGAGAATAATGAAAGAATAATTATGTTAGGCGACTTTAATGGCTGGGTAGGTGTGTCTCGTCATGGATGTGAAAGGGTTCTAGGGCGATTTGGTGATGAGAGAGTGAATGAAAATGGTGAGTGTTTGCTGGACATTTTTATGGAGAGAAAACTTGTTGTGACTAACACTTTGTTTAGTCACAAGATGATTCATATGTATACATGGCAAAGGCAGACAGAACGAAGTATGATAGATTTTGTTGTGGTAGATGAACGTTTAAAAGGAAAAGTGAAAGATAGCAGAGTGTACCGACGCTTGAATGTAGGTACTGACCATTTTTTGGTAGTTAGTCGTATAGCGGGACTAACAACTAAATGGCGCCATCGGCCTCGCATACACTCGCCTGCCATAGAAAGACTGAAAGTTGAAAGATTGGCAGAAGAGGATATACGCGATCAGTATAAAGAGATATTGGAAGTGAGGTTAAAAGATTTGTTTGAGAAAGAAGAGTGCGAAATAGAAGAATTTTGGAAAGAGTTTATGAATGGAATGATTGAGACGGCCACTCAAGTATGTGGCGTAAGCAAGAGGAAGAACGTTAAGAAAATTTGTAATGAATGGTGGGATCAAGAAGTAAGCGGTGTGGTTGCGGAAAAGCGCAAAGCTTGGATGGACTTGCTGGCCTTAAGAGCCAACAAAAGAGTACAAGGTGGTGTGAATGACAATGAAAGTATTGTAAAAGAAAAGTATGACATTTTGAAATATAAAGTAAAAGAGATAGTGAGAAGAAAGAAAGAAGAATGCAAGGATAAATTTGATAGAAAATTTGCCCAACATTTTCGGGCCAATATCAAATTATTCTGGCACTTGGTCAGAACAGCCCGAGGCAAATCAGAGGTTTCGAAAGTTGGTGTGATGAGGGATATAAATGGAAGTATTATTAGAGAGCATGGGGAAGTTCTGAATCAGTGGAAGGTATATTTTGAGAATTTGTTTGAACGAGGAGGGAGCGACAATAGGAATATAGTAACGAATGAGGAAGATAATTGTGAAAGTGGGATAAGTATGGAAGAGATACGATATGCATTGAAAAGTATGAAGGTGGGTAAAGCTGCGGGATATGACAGGATATCTGCTGAAATGCTCAAGGTAGGCGAAGGCGTCACTGCAAGCCTGTTGTATCTACTGTTTAATAAATGTTGGCGGTCCGGTCGTGTACCAGGTGACTGGAACAAAGCCGTTATTGTGCCACTGTACAAGGGCAAAGGGTCACAGCAGGAATGCAAAAATTATCGCGGTATCAGCCTCCTGAGTGTTGTTGGCAAATTGTATGCAAAGATACTGATTGAAAGAGTGATTTCTGAAACGGACAGTAAAATTTGGGATGTGCAAGCGGGATTCAGAAAGGGAATGGGATGTACGGATCAAGTCTTTTCCTTAAGGTGCATTGCAGAGAAAGTCTTAAGTAAACACCAGAAGGTTTTCTGCGCCTTTATTGACCTGGAAAAGGCTTACGATCGAGTGGTGAGGGATGAACTTTGGTCAACACTTTCTGTGTATGGAGTGAGCAGCAGTCTGATACGGGCACTTGAATCCTTATATAGGGATTCAAGTGCCTGTGTCAGAATAAACGGGGCCTACACGGACTGGTTTAACATTGATCGTGGTGTTAGACAGGGATGTGTAGCGTCTCCTTGGCTGTTTAATCTGTTCATGGACAGTTGTTTGACCGATCTGAAAGAGTCTGAATGTGGATTAAGAATGGGTGGGTCAGTGTTTAAGAGCCTGCTATACGCTGACGATCAGGTTCTATTTGCATCGTCAGCGTTGGATTTGCAGCAGATGGTCACCACGATGAATGAAGCGTATAAGAAGAAAGGTATGAAAGTGAATGTTAACAAAACCAAAGTCATGGTCATAGAGAGGGATGATAGTGTAACTGAATGTGAAGTAATGATAGGAGATGAAAAAGTGGAGCAAGTGAACGAGTTTGTGTATTTAGGGTCTTTGTTTACGAGAGATGGAAAATGTGAGGGAGATATTGAAAGGAGAGTGAAAGCAGGAAATTGTGTGAATGGCGCCTTACAGTCCATCATCAGCAATGATATTATCCCAAAGCAAGCTCGCCTTGCTATACTGCAGGGAGTTTTGGCGCCAACACTGATGTATGGTAGTGAATCATGTGTATGGCAGAAGAAGCATGAAAGTAGAATCAATGCTGTGGAGATGAGAGCTTTAAGGAGTATGTGCGGAGTAAGGCTGATTGATAAAGTGAAAAACAGTGTGATACGAGAGAAGTGTGGTCTAAAAGAAGATGTAGTGACAAAGGTTGAAAAAGGAATGTTGCGTTGGTTTGGACATTTGGAACGGATGGATGAAAGAAGGAATACGAAAGGAGTGTATCGTGCGAGAATGAATGGAAATGTCGGTAGGGGACGCCCTAGGCGGACGTACGCCGACCAAATAGGTGACGTACTGAAAAAGGGCCAAATTAAAAGTACCCATAACCGACGCGCATGCATGATGAGGTTAATGAATGTCGAGGAAGCGAAAGAAGTATGTTTGAACCGAAGCATGTGGCGTTCTATAGTCTCTGCCTACCCCAATGGGAGACAGGCGTGACGATATAGATAGATAGATAGAGACACCGTTAGAAAGGTTTTTTAAATTACTTTTAGAGGAAATAAATATAATGAAAAGAAACATTTTAATATTAAACATAAAAAAATAAAACAAAGATTTTTTTATTGGCGCCAATTTTCATATTTTTTTTTTAAATACCGTTTTATGTTATATATCAGATTCAAACCTAGATAACTTTCTTTCCAACTAGATTTCCAAGTATAAAAACCAATTCTGGTAAGAATCTGATAAGAATTATTTTTATTGGAACCTGCACAGTTGTTTACTTTTTCCCGCCAAAAAAACAAGTTCCCGCCAAAATTTTCGATAACCAATATCTCATAAATAATATGAGTATTATATATTTTATCAAAGGTTTATTTATATACTCATAATAAAAAAAATAATACAACGCATAAATGTAACCTTATATACATATATATGTATTTAAACTTTTTTACATAAAATGACGTTTTAACGATAATTTTTTGTCTATAATTAAAGTATTACACATTATTTATTTATTTTTTTGCTGTAACTTCACAATTAATCAGTTAATTTACAATAAAAACATATAAGTATGATATATAATTACATAATTTGTTTACAGTGATGATTTTAATCCATAATTACGCCCCGTGCGCGGAATGCAAAGTTAGCGAAATATATATTTTTTTTCAAATGCTTACATCTAAATAATTTTCTGCTAGTATTGCTATAACTTTATTTTATTACATATATAATATCACCAGGTACATGAAAATACAACAGCAAACCAGATTCAGCTTATACTTTTATTATGATAAACAAAAGTGTCGAATAAGTCGGTAAAGACGATATTGTTAACGTTACGGCCGCTCGCCTAAAGTAAACATTTCATTCAAACGTAATTTGTTTTGTACCATTAGAATGAGTCATTCATTAGGTTGCAGAAAAATAAACACCACTCCTCTCAAGTTATTAACAATCGCACAAAAACTAATTAATTGAGCGCGCCCGTCTTTAACTGGCGGCGCGCACTTGAAATTTGTCGATGCTGAGTAAGCACTTAAAAATGGTGAGCGGTCAAGCGGTTATATCATGGGCTGAGAGTACATACTGACTATAAATACACTGACTTATAGTACATGGTGTATAATTTATCACTTTAAGAGCTAGTAAACAATGTTTTTTTTTATGACGCCTATAGGCGTTCGGTTGTCTCGTTTACTTTCTTTCAGAGGGTTAAGTCAATGTGTTTATTTCTCCCAGCTGGCGTCCCACATCTCGCAATCGCTGAAGCTGGGCGGCGCGCCGTACGCGTCCAACTCTCTGGAGCGCCTGCGCGTCATCAAGCGGCTGCGCGTGCGCGTGCAGGCCGAGCGCCTGGCGCTGGCGGCGCGCGCGCCCGAGCCCTACGCGCATGCGCACGCGCCCGACCTCGCGCACCGCGTCGCCATCGACGACTTCAACGACTACACATAGGCACACCTACCCCCACCCCCCTACCCCCTACACACATATGCGCCAAGTAACAGGCGAAAGACACCCCTTTATTTCCCCCCTCCCCCATTTTTTCGCCGTTTACAGACTTAATTCATACGGGCATAAGAGGAAACGTAGTACCTTCCTCTACTCTCGCCGTTTACAGACTCAGTTTATATAGAAAAAGGGCTTAGCAGTATTAACGCGTCTCCACGCTAGCGTTTGTCGAGCGTAAACGTTTAAGCCGCGCGTTTAATTTCAGGTGTGATCAAACAGCCGCGCGACTGCCGCGCTGTGATTAGAGGACTATCGTGCGAAGAATGTTCGCACGCTATAGGCATTCAATCACTCGCTTCGCTCTGTTAAGTCACACCGTAACATTATGCGCAGATACGCCAGGATAACACAACGCTTGCGATGCGTTGAGTCGGTATCATCTGCTAAGAAAGTCTCTAGTTGGGTCCAGAGAATTGTAAAACGAATTGTGTGACGTCATCTCCACAGCAAACGCGTTCAATTAATTTCACAGGAAACTAAGCATGCGTTCCTCGAACGCCTACCCTCGACAAAAACAAGTGTAAAGGCTCTTTACGTCATATAATGTCTAACTTATCATCGTAGCCGAAATGCATAATATCGACCTGCGTTCAGAGTAAATTGAGCCAGCTCAGAAAGACAACATTCACCTTTTTAACATTGCCGAACAAGCAAGGTTATACATTTTGGCAATGAAGATAGAGTTCAAATTCAATTGACACTAAACTACTTTATTCTGCTCATCGCTCTTTCTATATGAATTGAGTCTTACATAACAGATTCCCTTGTTGGGCCGGTAATATACATTTTATTTTATACTTTAGCTCGTCTGCGAGATTTTCGCTAACTTGGATTTAAATGTTTGTTTGTGTCCGCGTGTCCCCTAGCTTCCTCGGGTGTGAAGGGTCATCGACCCCAGGGTCCTCGGCGATAGTGCTGTCCTCTAGTTTAGGAGTAATTGCATGTTTTACCCATTGTATATAGCTGTGAATTTCAAGTTAACAAAATTCGGCCGATACCGGTTCACCTTTCCGGTCGAAGTCGGGCCCTGGGATGTTCGTTTTCAAAGAATCAACGCCACGCTTTGACGTGTTCCCCTCTGTGTGACCGCATGCCTATATCCGTTGTAATATCGACTCGCCAAGAGAATTTTATATTTTTCTGTTTTATCTTGGTTTAATTTCGAAGATGATCTGCTTGTTTTCGTAAATACTGTATATGTATAGAAGTTATAAAGCGGTGACACGAGCGGGCGCGTTGTGCGGTGACGTCACACCCGCACCGCACAGACCGACACTCTGTGTGTATCTCATTTCAGTTTTTTTTTAATACAAAATAAAACTTTTTGTGAGATGTGATAGTAGCGTAACAATTAAATACGAAATAGTAATACGACAAATATAATATTTAAAGCTGGCAAGTTTTCTACGAGTACGCTTCGCTTACGGGATCTCGCGACTTTCATATGTGGTGGTCAGTGACGGCCGGCCACTAGTTGAGCATCGATGTTATGATATTTTGATGGTATTATTGTTGTGTAAGTGTTCACGCGAGTCCGTCAGACACACTGTACGGGAGCGCTTGTCCCAGCTGTAGTTAGTCACGGAGACATGGTCAGCCACCATACACCCGCACCGCTACTGATTCCTTTCATACGATCGATGTACGACAGAACATGAATTGTTTTTATTTATTCGATTCTAATGATACATATTTCTGTCTAGGTTGTCTGTGGCTTAAATAGTTTAATTTCTTATATAAATTTAGATTTTGAACTGAATAATATAAAAATTAATGTTAAGGATTTTAGTAAGTACATGTTTTCACAAATATGAGTTTGTCAGTAGTAAGCGTGGCGCCGCCCGTAGTGCCGTATCGCGCTGTGACAAGCGCGCCACGGTTGTCACATGTCACAAGTTGTGACGTGTGACACAACTGTCACGGCATGCGGGCGACGTGACGCGCGTGGCGTGCCCACACAAACAGTGAGTCGTTAACAGTTGAGGCATTTCTTGTTTATATATATTTTATGTAGCAATTTATTTCCTGACAAAAGATTTTGTAATCAAATAAATGATGGCTATTTTTTCGTTTGTTTTATTTTGTGTACACCCTTTTTACTTTATTCACATACTGCCAGGTTTCTATTCATGGAGCCACACTAAAAGTCTGATAATGTGGGTAAATTAATGCCTCGTACGTCTGTGGAGTATCTAACAACACAACTCCGTCAAGCACACCAACCGCTGTATTCCAATACGCCAGTGGCGGCGGCAAATAATAAATTCCTTTCATGCTTATACTAATGACTGCGTCTGGCATTATAAATAATAGAGGATGCCCGCGGTTACACCCGCGTTATTTAAGGCTTACTGCTCCGCTTCCGTCGCTCATAGCGTGATGTTATATACTTATATAGCCTTCCTAGATAAATGGGCTATCTAACATTGAAATAATTTTTCAAATCAGACCAGTACTTCCTGGGATTAGCGCGTTCAACTAAACAAACAAACTCTTCAGCTTTGTATATTAGTAAATAATAAATTATAAAACTGAGAAATATATAAGAATACTAGCTGACCCGGCGAACTTCGTACCACCATATTTTATTTCTCTAGATTTTTTTTTTTTGACTAAATTGTGAATCTAAACCATTCTGAAGTCCCCTTGAACACACGAAAAAATCATCAAAATCGGTCTAGTCGTTTAGGAGGAGTTCAGTGACATACACACGCACACAAGAAATATATATAAAGATTTATATTTTTGACATAGCTACGGGGAAAGCATGGCCTTTCCTTACTCTTCATAAATAGCTCTCACGATCTAGAAAGAAAACGCAATGCAATTATCTTAGACTATATATATTACTGGCAATTATAGTAGGACAGACTTCACAGAGACATGACAAGTGACAAGCAAAAGTAATCAAGTATCAAACCTTATTGATGAACCTTCGCAGTCTTTTGAACGTACCTACTATCTGAGCTCTTTGGTACTGGCGAGATAAAAATATAATTTACGATAATATAATTGTCATTACGCCTGTCAAAGTCATAGACTAATATATTATACCGTCAAAGTCAAGACTGCACTGCAAAATGTGGCTGAAAGCCTTGTGCCTGGTGATAATTATCAGCAATGTTTTCGGTGTGGACGATTTCTTATCGAACCTGTATGGTCTTGAGCAGCGTAACAAGGCGCTCCTATGTCTGAAGGCGACGCCGACATTGCACGAGCGTGAGTGTACCGGTGCCCTGGTCCACGACCAATGGGTGGGAGTGCGTGCTGGCTGCCTGAGGAAACATCCACTCAACCACATCTTCGTGATTAGACCGGTCCACGCCGGAGACGTTTGCGCTGACATCAGTTATAGTAAGTATGGTCTCCACCCGGTAAGGGTGCAAGACTTTCACTGGAGACCAGGTTGCCTGTTCCAGTCTTACCAGAGTTGGCAGAAGATTAGCTCTTTGCTGCCGTCTGACCTCCACAAAGCAAGTTTTAGGGTCGTACCACACGTATCAACTCGGAAAAGGATCCTCACCGTATCGCCTTTCGCCTCGCCGTCAAACAGGCGTCAACCTGACGTAACCACGTAACGTAAGCGGATCAGAAGCTCCGGCACGTCGACTCGGCTACAGCTAGGCGACGCCGTGCTTACGGCTCGTCGACCGCTGGTTGACGGCTAGGCGGCACTACTTCAATCATTTTGAATCCGATCGCAGACCGCGGGAGGGGCGTGGACGAAGAGACGTAAGCTAGGCTACGGAGAGCCGTAAGCTAGGCTACGGAGAGCCGTAAGCCAGGCTACGGAGAGCCGTAAGCCAGGCTACGGAGAGCCGTAAGCTAGGCTACGGAGAGCCGTAAGCTAGGCTACGGAGAGCCGTAAGCTAGGGTACGGAGAACCGTAAGCGCGGGAACTGCAAGTCGACCAGCACGCACCGCACCGCGTTCGTGAGTTTGTCCTGAGGCGAGGCGATTACGTTACGATTCCGATTAGTGTGCGTTCCAGTAGGGAGTTCCATACAAATAATACTGAACGGCTCCAGTTGATACGGTGCCGATCCCTTTCCGAGTTGATACGTGTGCTACGACCCTGAACCGGTATCAAAATATTTAGAATTTTTGCGCAGTGCCGAGACCGGCACGGAGCTAGCGACATCGTCTAACAATTTACATAATAGGTACCCATACCCATGAGTTTGTACGTAAGTTCGAAATCCAGTGCACTTCTGGTGTTCAAAGGTTCGATTCCAACACGAATAAAGCTCGTCCAATCCACAAATGGTTGTTCCAAGCATTTTTGTAAAGTTTGCAGGCGTTTTGATAACTCGCTGTATATTTAGGATACAGTTCGCCGTATGCGCGGTCCGCTCGTGCCGTCTACTACCATCCGTGGGCAGACCTGGCGATAGTGAACGTAGACACACCGTTCTTCCAACTGGATAGACACCCCAACAGCACAAGATGGACAGCCCCGCGAGCCTTCAAGAAACATGGGTATGTTGACAGTTTCAATATCAAGAATTAACTGTTCTTTCGCGCGAAAACAAACCGTCCCATTTTTCTTTTTGATAGTTTCACTTTTTGTAGACCGACCAGCATTTCCGGGTGGGCCATGGTAAACCAGGCTAGCCGCGACACATGTGATTCTGCCCTAAAGGGATGTTGAAGATGAGGCTTTAGTGAGTAGCCTCAAATGCTTTCAGGGAGAGTATGCGACTCTCATAAAAGCCCTCACCTTCAGGGGTGTCTCAGATGTCCTCTGCTAACCCTCAAAGAAAAGTGAAAATTTCATGCTCTGCTAAATACTACACTTATTAACTATTTACCATTTCAAGTGCCTTAATTTTTTACAGAACATGGAAGTGGATGAAAAAGTACATAGATGAGTTTGCATTGCAGCGTAATCCTCACCATTATTATTCCGTATTGCAGCGGACAATGATTGCAAACCGGTCACCATTGCTTGTCATGTTCTTGACGCTTGTGTTACCCATCTTGATACTTGTACTAGTTTATATTTACGTCATACATTATCCAGACTTTAAAAGCCAGATGTCTTATAAGAATTTAAAGTCTATTAAGAAAGCATCTCAAGTTTAAGTTTAAAGTATGGAGGCCTAGGCCACATGTTTACCAAATAAGGTTATTTTTGTCTCTCTTGTGAGCCACTTAAGTTAATTTAGGTATGGTAAAAAAAAATTATCATAATTATAACACTTGGAACAAGGATCTTGATGAGTTACATAAATTGTATGCTTTTATGTTCTGCAAGATTATAATGTCAATGTGATATAATACTAAATAAACATTGCTGATTTTCATTTATGTTTTATTTACAAGCTTTCATATAATAATAAATCTATCTATGACTAAATAACATTATACACTTGTACTGTCCAGCTTCAGATACCAATACACAGTACTATGTCTACTTATGCTGTAGATTTGGTGAAGTAAAACTTTAGTCAAAAGTATAATTGCAACCTCAAGCTGCATCCAAGCTTACTTGTTTTCACTACCCTTATCCAGGTGTCTCCGCCACACTTTAACTTTGCCTCGGAGTTCACGCAATCTTTTCATTTCATCTTTGAAGTCTTGGTGCTCATCGCGGAACAAACCATACTCTCGCAACTTCAGCATTAAAGAGTGCGTTTCGACGTGTCGAGGATAATAATGCATGATCTCTTCATTCGTGTGAAGAGGCCGCTCGGAAAACATTTTCACTACTTTCATAGACTTCGAGTTGGTAGGAATTGCCACCTCGCCGAATATTCTGTTCGAGAGCCGCTGCATACGACGTGCGTAGTTCGTTGATTGTTTTACCAAATCAGAATAAGTGGCATATTTGGTTGCCATTGTTTACCTAGAAAAATTATAAAGGATATAATAAAGAATTTTGAATGAGTAGTAACATGGATACAAATGTAAATTGATATAGCTATTTACCTTATGCCTTTTATTATTTGTTTTAATATGATATGTAATAAGACTAATAAGTTTTATATTTATTAATTTATAACCTCTACCTCTGCAGAAGTTGACACTTTTTTCGGGACATTGACATATTTGACAAGTGCGAGACTTGGCACTTGACAGATAGTGACAGCTTATGAGCTTTGTTTTTTTGGAATACACCTGAGCGTGATCATAGCTAAGGCCGAGCGCGCACTAGCGATTAAAGTTGGCCGATAGTTCAGTCGCAATCGAAAAATCAAACAAAAATCAAATCTTCAAGCGCGCGCACTGCCATATAACTCTGTACTGATCCCACTGACCGATCAAACTATCGGCCAACTTTAATCGCTAGTGCTTGCGAGGCCTAAGGATCATAGTGATGTTATCGGCTCAGTTTTATCCACCAAAAACAAAATCTCTGATTTCAGTCTATTTCAGAACCACAGAGTACTTTGAGTATATATTTCAGAACGAAATCAGCTGTCAGGCAGGAGCGACGATTGAATTTCCATATATTAGTCTATGCGATTGAAAGGCGAAGTTATTTTGATCTGTGAGTTATACTGATGTTAGACTAATTAGGTATTGATTGAATCCAGTGCTAGAATTCAATGGGTACTTATTACTCATTGAATTACACGTGAACTGCAAGCTATATTTAAATAAATTACACATAAACTTCTTCAGCATTGATAACAAAAATAATAATTTGTAACGTGCGAACGAGGCGGTGTTTTGAAAACTATTTTATAAACAAATAATACAAAGACAGCCTGAATGTCTCACTTCGCTTCAGATTTGCCGGAGGTTATCATAAAACCAGTAAGTATTTTATATTTAATGCTTGCTCAATATTTTTTTATTTTATTTCTGGTGCACTGTACATAAATATTTTTATTTGAGCTTCATTTTATAAAATTCTAAATCACAGAGTGATATTTTTATTAATTTATTATTTCATAGCTTTATTTACTGACAATAAACATTAATAAGATAGTTTAATTAAGGTAGTATGCCTTGAAGTTTAATAAGCAAAAAGTAAAAGGAAAATTAATGTTAGCTTACAATAGCCAACAAGGACATTGAAATGAATTATTGTTAGAAGTCAACTATAAGTGGCTGTAGCATACCTATGTTAATTGCTAAAGTTAACAAGTAATATTTCACTTTCAGGGCAAGATGCTCACAACATCTAAATTAAAAGCATTGACAGTGGTTCTGGCGCTCTTGCTATATGTATACTTGTTGCTGTTCATCAAGACCTTCTACTTGAAGTCAAAGAGACTGGACCGCATTCTAGAAATGGTAAATACTCATCTGTTTTCATGTTTGTGTATAATGTTAAGTTCTATAAGCCAATGGTGTGAGTTGTAACTTTGAATCTTATACCCTCTGCATGGCATACTCTTGTCATCTCTACTGGGTTATTTCTGCCCATCAAAATATGATATATTATTATCCATATTCAATGCTACTTGGTGTAAATTCAAACTCCTTTATTCACGCTACTTATGTATGCACATATAGTCAAAAAGGGTTTTTATATATTTCTAATACAAGGTATCTAAGGTCAGCATTTGGTCCAATCCTTATTTATTCTACTCATTTCCTAAAAGTATAAATCTACTTGACCTCTGCAGCAGTGATCTGGACCGCTAGCTACGTTGTTGATATATAGGCGATAATAAGACCTAAATAGATAATGATATATGCTGTTACCTACAAATCACAAGACAGACCTTTGTGTGCCCACCAATATGCTGTCTGACCACCCCAGTGCAAAAGGATAGCAATTTACCGGCCTTAACCAGTGTCAGTTTATTTAGGAGTATCTCTACTATGCTATAGCTAACTTTATTTTGATTTATTTTTGTTTATACATACATACATAGACTCACACCTGTTTCTCCAAAGGGGTAGGCAGAGGCATATTAAACGCCCACTTTTCGCCAGTGTTTTGATGCCACGTAATAGGTGGCGAGCCTATTGCCGCTTATCGGGATATTTTGTTTGCCAGAGCCTCGTCCGTTGATCGGCAGGTGCACAACTTGCAGGTGAGGTCGGCTTGGGACCCTAAGTTCTTAGTGGGAACCCTATGCACCCTATGCATATTGTTTATAATAATAATAATAAAGCCTTTTATTCTGTACTGCGTGATACATAGTACGTCTATTCATATTATAGTTTAGTATTAAGATATCCTGCAGTTATGTGTGCCTGTCGGCATAAGCCTCCTCTAACATTATCCACTCAGCTCTCTCTTGAGCTACCCTTCTCCTATGATGTCCAGCCGTGAGTTTTAACTCGTCTTCCCATCTAGTTTGTTGGCGTCCTCTGAATCGCTTTCCATCTCTGAGTACCAGTCTGATACGATTGTACTCCATTTACTGTGTGGGTTGCGAATCATATGTCCCCCCTAATTTTTGTTCATACTATTCTAAAATTATTCTTTTCCAGACATTGGAGACAGAAAGAAGAATGCAGAATGTGCACAATATGGATCAAAACCTCGCCATGCGAATGGCGCAAATTGACAAGATGTATGAAGATTACTAGATACACCTATAGAACGTCAGGCAAGCCCCAGTGTAACCCTACCTTCATATTACCAAGTACTTATTCAATGTTATTGCCAAAGTGTATATAAATAATCATAATAATTAATAGTTGCATTAAAATCACGATAAATATGAAAGTAAATTGCCATTGGAATAGAATTTTTAGTACCACATAAAATAATTACAGGTGTAGTTAATAGTATTTTTATGTATTGCTCTTGGCGTGACTTGACTTGCCGTTCGTATTTGTAATACGTTGGCAATGAATACAAATTTTACATAATAGAAGCGTATTTCTTAAAGATGTCGTGTGGCGATTAAAGTTGGCGTATTGACGGTTGTCAGTGTAGTACGTAGTTGGCGCCGTTGGCGGCGCTGGCGTCGTTCTCCGTCTTTCTTACTCTCGTAGTTAAGTGACACAGGAGAAACATTCGTCTCTCTTGCACTCGTAGAGTCAGCTGTCACAGCGCGACTGCCACGCCGCCAAGCGGCAATATGGGTCACACTGGTCATAGAAAGTTTGTCAACAGAGCGCCCATAAGAAATGTGCCTCTATTATTAAATATCTATGCTCTATGACGTTGGCAAAGTTAATTAACATTCACCTAGGTTATCACTTGGATGGGTCACTGCTTGTGTGGCGTGGTCTTAACACATTGACTGCTGGAAACGTATATGGTGTGTCCCAAGTGTCGGATCCTGCGATGCGGCTAGCCCACAATAGTCGTGTTTAGGGAAAAAATATACAAGCGTGCTGCCGAAACACGCGACGCGTGAATCATACCCATACCACACACGTGCTGACGACCACTCATGTGTGTTTTTTTTGTATAGCAACTCGTACGTCGCGTGTCGCGTCAGCACAGACACACGCTCGACCTGCACGCGCGTTGCGTGTCGTTAAGCACGAGAGGCTTGGCACGCTCTGCGGGTGCGGATACACGCAGGATATGCGTACTGGCCGCATAGCAAAAGGCCGTCTACGAATCTTAGGCCAGCAGTCAATGTGTTAAAACTACTCCGACACCGTTGTTGGCCACTCACACGCACGAAAAAAGGAAACAGTGTACTTAATAAAAAACTCTATTCCATCGACATAGCAGAGCATAGCTCTTTTATTATAATAAGGCTTAAAGTCTTTATTTAGAGACCATCTCTCTAGCTTATAACTATGTACCTTGTATCCTCGAAATCAGTATTATTTGTAGTACAGTAGGTACTTTATGCCTTACACACCTTCAGTTTTATCTGATCAATTTAACCATTTTATATTAAAACGGTTATATTGCGATCTAAAAACTCCGTCACCAAAATTTGCCACACTCTCATACGGAAAAAAAAAATCTGGAGACTGGTTTAGGTTTCTAGGTTTTGTTAAGGGAAAAACTAGACTGTTGGTTTTATCGGGACTTACCTCAATCCGCTTTTTAGTCCAAATCTCTCAATTAATAATCTGACAGTTCTTAAATCAAAATGCTGTTATTTTGATTGCACTGAAAGTTTTATTAAAAGTTAAAACTGATTGATGTAATTCTTGGCTGACCATACAGTCCATCTATGCAGTAAAATAATTCAAATAAAACTGAAAGTGTGTATGGGGGTTACTATTTATATACCAACATAGTAAACTATATTAAATAGCCCTAGTGGCTTATTTTTGTAACATTTAGAAAGTTCAGAAAAGAAAATTATAAGATCTTTTCATCTTTTTTCTATGAATGCAAACTAAGGGCCGGTGCACATATAGCAAGAGTAGTAAGAATAGGATCGTACTTACTACAAAAAGCATGTGACAAAAACATTGACGTAGAGAATATACACTCCTATTACTGTTACTTATAATAAGTACTTATTTTCAGTATTATTTATAAACTGCTGTAAATTATAGCGGTATTTACAATACAATGACAATATATTATTATTTCATGCCACACAATAATCTTAATACCTAATGAATTACTTACTGAAGAAAGAGGCGACGCGCGACGTTGACATCCCGATCTTAATTTGGAATGCTTATTAAGTTATTATGTACTTAATCATATGCATATAACGCGTCGTCAATCATTAAAATCATCATTCTATTTTATCATGATCTGACATCATAGATGAGAGAATTAGTATCAGATGGAACGCACGGCACAGTTGCGTGCGGCCACTAAAGCAAATACAAAATTGAAAAGCGAATACAAACTCGTCTCAGTGCGCTACGACGCATCGTACAGTTCACGCGTCACGATCACTTCAACTTTTAAATTCTCAAAATGCCGTCTTGCGTTCTTAAACACTGTAAAAGTTGTTCCTAAAAACAAAAACAGGAAAATGGAATATCTTTTCACAGGTAACTATTGATAATTTGACTGTTTCCTAATTTAATTTCGATAAAATTCGTATTTGTGCAAGAAATATGTAAGTGTTGCCAGTTTTTGTCGACGCCGTTCTGCCTGAATTAGGGAAAATGCACTTGTCAATTGATTATGTGATAATGATTGTCATGTTAATGAAAAATACATTACCGTATTATAAAAGTATATTGTAGATATCTTCTTTCTCATAAATATAGTAATAGAATTTCAATTTCCATTAGTATATACCTTACATAATATTGTTTTGAGTTCGATCCCCAAACGATCCAAATATTCGTGTACACCCTGCTACTCGTCAAGCTTATACACTTTGACCTTTGCACCGTTCTTATGGCCTAAAGAATAAGTATCAAAATCGTACAGCAAATGTTTAGCTTGACTTGGCGCCGTGTGTACATACATACTTATGGCGTAGGGAATAAGTATCAAAATCGTACAGCAACTGTTTAGCTTGACTTGGCGCCCTGTATACATACATACTAATGGCGTAGGGAATAAGTATCAAAATCGTACAGCAACTGTTTAGCTTGACTTGGTGCCGTGTGTACATACATACTTATGGCGTAGGGAATAAGTATCAAAATCGTACAGCAACTGTTTAGCTTGACTTGGCGCCGTGTGTACATACATACTTATGGCGTAGGGAATAAGTATCAAAATCGTACAACAACTGTTTAGCTTGACTTGGTGCCGTGTGTACATACATACTATTTATTTCTCAACTAATCGACGCCAGCGGCTCGTTTTGCCCGATCCCGTGGGAATTTCGAGAAATCCCGTCTTAGTGCACCCCTACGGTTCCCAAGAAACATACATGCTAAATTTCAGCTTCATGCGCCGAGTAGTTTCGGCTGTAGCTTATCTGTCAGTCAGTCAGTAACGCAAGGATTTTATATATACAGATTTACGAAGTAGTTAAAACTTAACTCGGTACCTACATTTAAGAAATGTATTTATAAAAGTATTAATTAAATCCATGGTAAATTCTTCAAAACCGCAAATGAATATAAGAATATTACATAACTGTATGCAAAATACTGGGAGATTATTCATAATCTGGCAACTTTAAACACACATAGACGCGCGTGTCCGTACAGTGCCAGTCGCCAAAGGTCACGCACACATAGCTGTCAACGTGCCACACTTAGTTGGACGAATGCGCTCTATCTGAGACTAATTCTCTCATCTGTGTCTGACATAAAGTCAATAAAAATGGTCGGATTGTAGGCAAGAAAGATGTATAATATATAGTGGTCTTGTCTAAAGTATAACCCCGGCTTGTGCTTACAAAGTTATCGCCTCAGACATTAAAACAACGATTATGATAAAAACCGGTAGGTTCATCTCTAATTTCCGCCTTCAAGTTTGTTTGTGAATTTTATTCGCACAGTAGACCAATTTTCCCCCCAAGAGGAAGAAAATTGATATTTCGGGTCTTGCCGTAGGCCTGACCTCTGAGATTATCTCTTCCATTTACGTTCACGATTCAGTGTGTGTACCTACCCATTATCTATCCCGTTCCCGCCCCATACGAGGTTTTCCTATCGCTGTCTCTTTCTAATGCTGTGCTTGACGGCTAGAGTCGGGCCGCGCTTAAACCCGCTTACTTGCTTCAGTATCATAGATCAACCGCCAAGAAATTGCCCGGTCAGGCCTACGGCAAGACCCGAAATATCAATTTTCTTACCCTTGGGGAGAAAATTGGTATATTTCGGCTCTGTGCCTAAAGCCTAACCTCTGAGATATATCTTAAACTGCCGGCATGTTAGATATCAGCAAAGCAGCGTACTGTTATAAGATTCTTAGGGAATGTGGAATTGAATTATTGGATAGATTTTGGAGGTTGATGATGCAAAAAATAAAGAATTTATCAAAGATTTATTTATCTTGTTGTGTATTGCCACATTCAAGATTAGGAGTGTGATAAACGGCTTAATTTCAACAACGCTTACAACGTTGTACTTATATTGAAAAGCGCGCTTTTGAAAACGCTTTTCAGTTAAAACGCTTTTTGCTATTCGCTGTGAAACGGACATGCTGCCGCTTCCCGCTTGTGAACTAAATTAATTTAATATATAAAAAATTTAAACTATTGACAGTCACAGGTTTAATTTTCGCACGTAAAAGTTCCAATTTATATTATTTACGTACGTATGCACTAACGTAATGGCCGCGAAAAGCATATTAACAATACACTGAAGAAAAAACAAATCGTTTAAACGAAAGTTTATGCAACTAAAAATAAAATACTTATGTGTCATTGTACCCCAGGTTGTGTTTTAATGTACCCCAGACCTGGGGCACAATGACACAGAAGCAAGGTTCCAGGAAAATTACAATAAACTAGTCTTAAGACTGATTTTTGATCTCTTTTTTAAGTCTGATTGTTAGCTAATAAAGTGAACTTTACGAAGGTTTAAAAATTTTGTTAAAATTATGAATACACATTTATAAAAAAAGGAAAATGACTTTTTCGTTTCACTGTGCCCCACCTTACACTACTTAATAAAAAATCCAAACACTTTGTTTTCGCTCTGCCAACTCCATTCCATCGACATAGCAGAGCATACCTCTTTTATTATTATAAGGCTTAAAGTCTTTATTTAGAGACCATCTCTCTAGCTTATAACTATGTACCTTGTATCCTCAAAATCAGTATTATTTGTAGTACAGTAGGTACTTTATGCCTTACACACCTTCAGTTTTATCTGATCAATTTAACCATTTTATATTAAAACGGTTATATTGCGATCTAAAAACTCCGTCACCAAAATTTGCCACACTCTCATATGGAAAAAAGTAATCTGGAGACTGGTTTAGGTTTCTAGGTTTTGTTAAGGGAAAAACTAGACTGTTGGTTTTATCGGGACTTACCTCAATCCCCTTTCTAGTCCAAATCTCTCAATTAATAATCTGACAGTTCTTAAATCAAAATGCTGTTATTTTGATTGCACTGAAAGTTTTACTAAAAGCACAGACTAAAAGTTAAAACTGATTGATGTCATTCTTGGCTGACCATACAGTCCATCTGTGCAGTAAAATAATTCAAATAAAACTGGAAGTGTGTATATAGGGGGTTACTATTTATATACCTACCTAGTAAACTATATTAAATAGCCCTAGTGGCTTATTTTTGTAACATTTAGAAAGTTCAGAAAAGAAAATTATAAGATCTTTTCATCTTTTTTCTAAGAATGCAAACTAAGGGCCGGTGCACATATAGCAAGAGTAGTAAGAATAGGATCGTACTTACTACAAAAAGCATGTGACAAAAACATTGACGATGACGTAGAGAATATACACTCCTATTACTGTTACTTATAATAAGTACTTATTTTCAGTATTATTTATAAACTGCTGTAAATTATAGCGGTATTTACAATACAATGACAATATATTATTATTTCATGCCACACAATAATCTTAATACCTAATGAATTACTTACTGAAGAAAGAGGCGACGCGCGATGTTGACATCCAGATCTTAATTTGGAATGCTTATTAAGTTATTATGTACTTAATCATATGCATATAACGCGTCGTCAATCATTAAAATCATCATTCTATTTTATCATGATCTGACCACAGATTTACTAAATAAGAATCAGATGTAGCGTATTCGTCCAACTAAGTGAGGCACGTTGACAGCTATGTGTGCGTGACATTTGGCGACTGGCACTGTACGGACACGCGCGTCTATGTGTGTGTAAAGTTGCCAGATTATGAATAGTCTCCTACTATTTTGCATATAGTCTTTGCAAACGAATATAAAAATATTACATAGGTAATATTTTATATTCGTTTGTGGTTTTGAAGAATTTACCATAGATTTAATTAATGCTTTTAATATGTAATGCTGTTGTGAAAATTATTCAAATAAAATATAACATTAAAGTATGCTTTTATAAATACATTTTTTTTAAAATGTAGGCTCCGAGTTAAGTTTTAACTAATTTTATTCGTAAATTGAGAAATAAATAGATAGGCTTGCGTCATAAATATTAATTAGCTAAAAACATTTTGTCATGCATACAATAAATTATGAATATCATAATCATAAATCGTAACCAAAAAAAATTGCAATTAAAAATAAATAATGGCTACAATCAATTATTTCTGTTTCTGTACTTAATGTACACACGGCGCCAAGTCAAGCTAAATAGTCGAAGTACGATTTTGATACTTATTCCCTACGCCATAAGAACGGTACAAAGGTCTAAGAACGGTACAAAGGTCAAAGTGTATAGCTTGACAAGTAGCCGCGTGTACACGAATATTTGGATCGTTTGGGGATCGAACTAAAAACAATGTATATACTAATGGAAATCCTATTAGTATATTTATAAGAAAAAATATAATCTACAATATACTTTTACAATACGTTAATGTATTTTTCATTAACATGACAATCATTATTACCTACATAATCAATTGACAACTGCATTTTCCCTAATTCAGGGAAAACGGTGTCGACGTAAACTGGCAACACTTACATATTTTCTGCAGAAATACGAATTTTATCGAAATAATATAATAAAACGGTCAAATAATCCATAGTTATCTGTAAGAATATATTCCATCTTCCCGTATTTGCTTTTAGAAACAACTTTTACAATGTTTAAAAACGCAAGACGGCATTTTATGAATTTAAAAGCTGGATCGATCGTGGCGTGTGAACTGTGCGATGCTTCGCAGCGCACTGAGTCGAGTTTGTATTCGCTTTTCAATTTTGTATTTGCTTTAGTGGCCTCACGCAAGTGTTCCGCGCACTCTGTCTGCCTTTTATTCTATAGTCTTAGGATCTGACATCATAGATGAGAGAATTAGTATCAGATGGAACGCACGGCACAGTTGCGTGCGGCCACTAAAGCAAATACAAAATTGAAAAGCGAATACAAACTCGTCTCAGTGCGCTACGACGCATCGTACAGTTCACGCGTCACGATCACTTCAACTTTTAAATTCTCAAAATGCCGTCTTGCGTTCTTAAACACTGTAAAAGTTGTTCCTAAAAACAAAAACAGGAAAATGGAATATCTTTTCACAGGTAACTATTGATAATTTGACTGTTTCCTAATTTAATTTCGATAAAATTCGTATTTGTGCAAGAAATATGTAAGTGTTGCCAGTTTTTGTCGACGCCGTTCTGCCTGAATTAGGGAAAATGCACTTGTCAATTGATTATGTGATAATGATTGTCATGTTAATGAAAAATACATTACCGTATTATAAAAGTACTAGAGGACACCAGCAGCTACGCCTGCATTTTTTTTTTAATTTACCCGTTTTGGCCGATCCCGTGGGAATTTCGGGAAATCCCTTCTTAGTGCACCCCTACGGTCTCCAAGGAACATACATGCCAAATTTCAGCTTCCTGCGCCCAATAGTTTCGGCTGTAGCGTGTCTGTCAGTCAGTCAGTAACGCAAGGATTTTATATATTAAGATATTGTAGATATATCTTCTTTCTCATAAATATAGTAATAGAATTTCAATTTCCATTAGTATAAGTATACCTTACATAATATTGTTTTGAGTTCGATCCCCAAACGATCCAAATATTCGTGTACACCCTGCTACTCGTCAAGCTTATACACTTTGACCTTTGCACCGTTCTTATGGCCTAAAGAATAAGTATCAAAATCGTACAGCAAATGTTTAGCTTGACTTGGCGCCGTGTGTACATACATACTTATGGCGTAGGGAATAAGTATCAAAATCGTACAGCAACTGTTTAGCTTGACTTGGCGCCCTGTATACATACATACTAATGGCGTAGGGAATAAGTATCAAAATCGTACAGCAACTGTTTAGCTTGACTTGGTGCCGTGTGTACATACATCCTTATGGCGTAGGGAATAAGTATCAAAATCGTACAGCAACTGTTTAGCTTGACTTGGCGCCGTGTGTACATACATACTTATGGTGTAGGGAATAAGTATCAAAATCGTACAACAACTGTTTAGCTTGACTTGGTGCCGTGTGTACATACATACTATTTATTTCTCAACTAATCGACGCCAGCGGCTTCGCACGCACATATTTTCGTATTTCTCGTTTTGCCCGATCCCGTGGGAATTTCGAGAAATCCCGTCTTAGTGCACCCCTACGGTTCCCAAGAAACATACATGCTAAATTTCAGCTTCATGCGCCGAGTAGTTTCGGCTGTAGCTTATCTGTCAGTCAGTCAGTAACGCAAGGATTTTATATATACAGATTTACGAAGTAGTTAAAACTTAACTCGGTACCTACATTTAAGAAATGTATTTATAAAAGTATTAATTAAATCCATGGTAAATTCTTCAAAACCGCAAATGAATATAAGAATATTACATAACTGTATGCAAAATACTGGGAGATTATTCATAATCTGGCAACTTTAAACACACATAGACGCGCGTGTCCGTACAGTGCCAGTCGCCAAAGGTCACGCACACATAGCTGTCAACGTGCCACACTTAGTTGGACGAATGCGCTCTATCTGAGACTAATTCTGTCATCTGTGTCTGACATAAAGTCAATAAAAATGGTCGGATTGTAGGCAAGAAAGATGTATAATATATAGTGGTCTTGTCTAAAGTATAACCCCGGCTTGTGCTTACAAAGTTATCGCCTCAGACATTAAAACAACGATTATGATAAAAACCGGTAGGTTCATCTCTAATTTCCGCCTTCAATTTTGTTTGTGAATTTTATTCGCACAGTAGACCAATTTTCCCCCCAAGAGGAAGAAAATTGATATTTCGGGTCTTGCCGTAGGCCTGACCTCTGAGATTATCTCTTCCATTTACGTTCACGATTCAGTGTGTGTACCTACCCATTATCTATCCCGTTCCCGCCCCATACGAGGTTTTCCTATCGCTGTCTCTTTCTAATGCTGTGCTTGACGGCTAGAGTCGGGCCGCGCTTAAACCCGCTTACTTGCTTCAGTATCATAGATCAACCGCCAAGAAATTGCCCGGTCAGGCCTACGGCAAGACCCGAAATATCAATTTTCTTACCCTTGGGGAGAAAATTGGTATATTTCGGCTCTGTGCCTAAAGCCTAACCTCTGAGATATATCTTAAACTGCCGGCATGTTAGATATCAGCAAAGCAGCGTACTGTTATAAGATTCTTAGGGAATGTGGAATTGAATTATTGGATAGATTTTGGAGGTTGATGATGCAAAAAATAAAGAATTTATCAAAGATTTATTTATCTTGTTGTGTATTGCCACATTCAAGATTAGGAGTGTGATAAACGGCTTAATTTCAACAACGCTTACAACGTTGTACTTATATTGAAAAGCGCGCTTTTGAAAACGCTTTTCAGTTAAAACGCTTTTTGCTATTCGCTGTGAAACGGACATGCTGCCGCTTCCCGCTTGTGAACTAAATTAATTTAATATATAAAAAATTTAAACTATTGACAGTCACAGGTTTAATTTTCGCACGTAAAAGTTCCAATTTATATTATTTACGTACGTATGCACTAACGTAATGGCCGCGAAAAGCATATTAACAATACACTGAAGAAAAAACAAATCGTTTAAACGAAAGTTTATGCAACTAAAAATAAAATACTTATGTGTCATTGTACCCCAGGTTGTGTTTTAATGTACCCCAGACCTGGGGCACAATGACACAGAAGCAAGGTTCCAGGAAAATTACAATAAACTAGTCTTAAGACTGATTTTTGATCTCTTTTTTAAGTCTGATTGTTAGCTAATAAAGTGAACTTTACGAAGGTTTAAAAATTTTGTTAAAATTATGAATACACATTTATAAAAAAAGGAAAATGACTTTTTCGTTTCACTGTGCCCCACCTTACCCTACTTAATAAAAAATCCAAACACATTGTTTTCGCTCTGCCAACTCCATTCCATCGACATAGCAGAGCATACCTCTTTTATTATTATAAGGCTTAAAGTCTTTATTTAGAGACCATCTCTCTAGCTTATAACTATGTACCTTGTATCCTCAAAATCAGTATTATTTGTAGTACAGTAGGTACTTTATGCCTTACACACCTTCAGTTTTATCTGATCAATTTAACCATTTTATATTAAAACGGTTATATTGCGATCTAAAAACTCCGTCACCAAAATTTGCCACACTCTCATATGGAAAAAAGTAATCTGGAGACTGGTTTAGGTTTCTAGGTTTTGTTAAGGGAAAAACTAGACTGTTGGTTTTATCGGGACTTACCTCAATCCCCTTTCTAGTCCAAATCTCTCAATTAATAATCTGACAGTTCTTAAATCAAAATGCTGTTATTTTGATTGCACTGAAAGTTTTACTAAAAGCACAGACTAAAAGTTAAAACTGATTGATGTCATTCTTGGCTGACCATACAGTCCATCTGTGCAGTAAAATAATTCAAATAAAACTGGAAGTGTGTATATAGGGGGTTACTATTTATATACCTACCTAGTAAACTATATTAAATAGCCCTAGTGGCTTATTTTTGTAACATTTAGAAAGTTCAGAAAAGAAAATTATAAGATCTTTTCATCTTTTTTCTAAGAATGCAAACTAAGGGCCGGTGCACATATAGCAAGAGTAGTAAGAATAGGATCGTACTTACTACAAAAAGCATGTGACAAAAACATTGACGATGACGTAGAGAATATACACTCCTATTACTGTTACTTATAATAAGTACTTATTTTCAGTATTATTTATAAACTGCTGTAAATTATAGCGGTATTTACAATACAATGACAATATATTATTATTTCATGCCACACAATAATCTTAATACCTAATGAATTACTTACTGAAGAAAGAGGCGACGCGCGATGTTGACATCCAGATCTTAATTTGGAATGCTTATTAAGTTATTATGTACTTAATCATATGCATATAACGCGTCGTCAATCATTAAAATCATCATTCTATTTTATCATGATCTGACCACAGATTTACTAAATAAGAATCAGATGTAGCGTATTCGTCCAACTAAGTGAGGCACGTTGACAGCTATGTGTGCGTGACATTTGGCGACTGGCACTGTACGGACACGCGCGTCTATGTGTGTGTAAAGTTGCCAGATTATGAATAGTCTCCTACTATTTTGCATATAGTCTTTGCAAACGAATATAAAAATATTACATAGGTAATATTTTATATTCGTTTGTGGTTTTGAAGAATTTACCATAGATTTAATTAATGCTTTTAATATGTAATGCTGTTGTGAAAATTATTCAAATAAAATATAACATTAAAGTATGCTTTTATAAATACATTTTTTTTAAAATGTAGGCTCCGAGTTAAGTTTTAACTAATTTTATTCGTAAATTGAGAAATAAATAGATAGGCTTGCGTCATAAATATTAATTAGCTAAAAACATTTTGTCATGCATACAATAAATTATGAATATCATAATCATAAATCGTAACCAAAAAAAATTGCAATTAAAAATAAATAATGGCTACAATCAATTATTTCTGTTTCTGTACTTAATGTACACACGGCGCCAAGTCAAGCTAAATAGTCGAAGTACGATTTTGATACTTATTCCCTACGCCATAAGAACGGTACAAAGGTCTAAGAACGGTACAAAGGTCAAAGTGTATAGCTTGACAAGTAGCCGCGTGTACACGAATATTTGGATCGTTTGGGGATCGAACTAAAAACAATGTATATACTAATGGAAATCCTATTAGTATATTTATAAGAAAAAATATAATCTACAATATACTTTTACAATACGTTAATGTATTTTTCATTAACATGACAATCATTATTACCTACATAATCAATTGACAACTGCATTTTCCCTAATTCAAGGAAAACGGTGTCGACGTAAACTGGCAACACTTACATATTTTCTGCAGAAATACGAATTTTATCGAAATAATATAATAAAACGGTCAAATAATCCATAGTTATCTGTAAGAATATATTCCATCTTCCCGTATTTGCTTTTAGAAACAACTTTTACAATGTTTAAAAACGCAAGACGGCATTTTATGAATTTAAAAGCTGGATCGATCGTGGCGTGTGAACTGTGCGATGCTTCGCAGCGCACTGAGTCGAGTTTGTATTCGCTTTTCAATTTTGTATTTGCTTTAGTGGCCTCACGCAAGTGTTCCGCGCACTCTGTCTGCCTTTTATTCTATAGTCTTAGGATCTGACATCATAGATGAGAGAATTAGTATCAGATGGAACGCACGGCACAGTTGCGTGCGGCCACTAAAGCAAATACAAAATTGAAAAGCGAATACAAACTCGTCTCAGTGCGCTACGACGCATCGTACAGTTCACGCGTCACGATCACTTCAACTTTTAAATTCTCAAAATGCCGTCTTGCGTTCTTAAACACTGTAAAAGTTGTTCCTAAAAACAAAAACAGGAAAATGGAATATCTTTTCACAGGTAACTATTGATAATTTGACTGTTTCCTAATTTAATTTCGATAAAATTCGTATTTGTGCAAGAAATATGTAAGTGTTGCCAGTTTTTGTCGACGCCGTTCTGCCTGAATTAGGGAAAATGCACTTGTCAATTGATTATGTGATAATGATTGTCATGTTAATGAAAAATACATTACCGTATTATAAAAGTACTAGAGGACACCAGCAGCTACGCCTGCATTTTTTTTTTAATTTACCCGTTTTGGCCGATCCCGTGGGAATTTCGGGAAATCCCTTCTTAGTGCACCCCTACGGTCTCCAAGGAACATACATGCCAAATTTCAGCTTCCTGCGCCCAATAGTTTCGGCTGTAGCGTGTCTGTCAGTCAGTCAGTAACGCAAGGATTTTATATATTAAGATATTGTAGATATATCTTCTTTCTCATAAATATAGTAATAGAATTTCAATTTCCATTAGTATAAGTATACCTTACATAATATTGTTTTGAGTTCGATCCCCAAACGATCCAAATATTCGTGTACACCCTGCTACTCGTCAAGCTTATACACTTTGACCTTTGCACCGTTCTTATGGCCTAAAGAATAAGTATCAAAATCGTACAGCAAATGTTTAGCTTGACTTGGCGCCGTGTGTACATACATACTTATGGCGTAGGGAATAAGTATCAAAATCGTACAGCAACTGTTTAGCTTGACTTGGCGCCCTGTATACATACATACTAATGGCGTAGGGAATAAGTATCAAAATCGTACAGCAACTGTTTAGCTTGACTTGGTGCCGTGTGTACATACATCCTTATGGCGTAGGGAATAAGTATCAAAATCGTACAGCAACTGTTTAGCTTGACTTGGCGCCGTGTGTACATACATACTTATGGTGTAGGGAATAAGTATCAAAATCGTACAACAACTGTTTAGCTTGACTTGGTGCCGTGTGTACATACATACTATTTATTTCTCAACTAATCGACGCCAGCGGCTTCGCACGCACATATTTTCGTATTTCTCGTTTTGCCCGATCCCGTGGGAATTTCGAGAAATCCCGTCTTAGTGCACCCCTACGGTTCCCAAGAAACATACATGCTAAATTTCAGCTTCATGCGCCGAGTAGTTTCGGCTGTAGCTTATCTGTCAGTCAGTCAGTAACGCAAGGATTTTATATATACAGATTTACGAAGTAGTTAAAACTTAACTCGGTACCTACATTTAAGAAATGTATTTATAAAAGTATTAATTAAATCCATGGTAAATTCTTCAAAACCGCAAATGAATATAAGAATATTACATAACTGTATGCAAAATACTGGGAGATTATTCATAATCTGGCAACTTTAAACACACATAGACGCGCGTGTCCGTACAGTGCCAGTCGCCAAAGGTCACGCACACATAGCTGTCAACGTGCCACACTTAGTTGGACGAATGCGCTCTATCTGAGACTAATTCTGTCATCTGTGTCTGACATAAAGTCAATAAAAATGGTCGGATTGTAGGCAAGAAAGATGTATAATATATAGTGGTCTTGTCTAAAGTATAACCCCGGCTTGTGCTTACAAAGTTATCGCCTCAGACATTAAAACAACGATTATGATAAAAACCGGTAGGTTCATCTCTAATTTCCGCCTTCAATTTTGTTTGTGAATTTTATTCGCACAGTAGACCAATTTTCCCCCCAAGAGGAAGAAAATTGATATTTCGGGTCTTGCCGTAGGCCTGACCTCTGAGATTATCTCTTCCATTTACGTTCACGATTCAGTGTGTGTACCTACCCATTATCTATCCCGTTCCCGCCCCATACGAGGTTTTCCTATCGCTGTCTCTTTCTAATGCTGTGCTTGACGGCTAGAGTCGGGCCGCGCTTAAACCCGCTTACTTGCTTCAGTATCATAGATCAACCGCCAAGAAATTGCCCGGTCAGGCCTACGGCAAGACCCGAAATATCAATTTTCTTACCCTTGGGGAGAAAATTGGTATATTTCGGCTCTGTGCCTAAAGCCTAACCTCTGAGATATATCTTAAACTGCCGGCATGTTAGATATCAGCAAAGCAGCGTACTGTTATAAGATTCTTAGGGAATGTGGAATTGAATTATTGGATAGATTTTGGAGGTTGATGATGCAAAAAATAAAGAATTTATCAAAGATTTATTTATCTTGTTGTGTATTGCCACATTCAAGATTAGGAGTGTGATAAACGGCTTAATTTCAACAACGCTTACAACGTTGTACTTATATTGAAAAGCGCGCTTTTGAAAACGCTTTTCAGTTAAAACGCTTTTTGCTATTCGCTGTGAAACGGACATGCTGCCGCTTCCCGCTTGTGAACTAAATTAATTTAATATATAAAAAATTTAAACTATTGACAGTCACAGGTTTAATTTTCGCACGTAAAAGTTCCAATTTATATTATTTACGTACGTATGCACTAACGTAATGGCCGCGAAAAGCATATTAACAATACACTGAAGAAAAAACAAATCGTTTAAACGAAAGTTTATGCAACTAAAAATAAAATACTTATGTGTCATTGTACCCCAGGTTGTGTTTTAATGTACCCCAGACCTGGGGCACAATGACACAGAAGCAAGGTTCCAGGAAAATTACAATAAACTAGTCTTAAGACTGATTTTTGATCTCTTTTTTAAGTCTGATTGTTAGCTAATAAAGTGAACTTTACGAAGGTTTAAAAATTTTGTTAAAATTATGAATACACATTTATAAAAAAAGGAAAATGACTTTTTCGTTTCACTGTGCCCCACCTTACCCTACTTAATAAAAAATCCAAACACATTGTTTTCGCTCTGCCAACTCCATTCCATCGACATAGCAGAGCATACCTCTTTTATTATTATAAGGCTTAAAGTCTTTATTTAGAGACCATCTCTCTAGCTTATAACTATGTACCTTGTATCCTCAAAATCAGTATTATTTGTAGTACAGTAGGTACTTTATGCCTTACACACCTTCAGTTTTATCTGATCAATTTAACCATTTTATATTAAAACGGTTATATTGCGATCTAAAAACTCCGTCACCAAAATTTGCCACACTCTCATATGGAAAAAAGTAATCTGGAGACTGGTTTAGGTTTCTAGGTTTTGTTAAGGGAAAAACTAGACTGTTGGTTTTATCGGGACTTACCTCAATCCCCTTTCTAGTCCAAATCTCTCAATTAATAATCTGACAGTTCTTAAATCAAAATGCTGTTATTTTGATTGCACTGAAAGTTTTACTAAAAGCACAGACTAAAAGTTAAAACTGATTGATGTCATTCTTGGCTGACCATACAGTCCATCTGTGCAGTAAAATAATTCAAATAAAACTGGAAGTGTGTATATAGGGGGTTACTATTTATATACCTACCTAGTAAACTATATTAAATAGCCCTAGTGGCTTATTTTTGTAACATTTAGAAAGTTCAGAAAAGAAAATTATAAGATCTTTTCATCTTTTTTCTAAGAATGCAAACTAAGGGCCGGTGCACATATAGCAAGAGTAGTAAGAATAGGATCGTACTTACTACAAAAAGCATGTGACAAAAACATTGACGATGACGTAGAGAATATACACTCCTATTACTGTTACTTATAATAAGTACTTATTTTCAGTATTATTTATAAACTGCTGTAAATTATAGCGGTATTTACAATACAATGACAATATATTATTATTTCATGCCACACAATAATCTTAATACCTAATGAATTACTTACTGAAGAAAGAGGCGACGCGCGATGTTGACATCCAGATCTTAATTTGGAATGCTTATTAAGTTATTATGTACTTAATCATATGCATATAACGCGTCGTCAATCATTAAAATCATCATTCTATTTTATCATGATCTGACCACAGATTTACTAAATAAGAATCAGATGTAGCGTATTCGTCCAACTAAGTGAGGCACGTTGACAGCTATGTGTGCGTGACATTTGGCGACTGGCACTGTACGGACACGCGCGTCTATGTGTGTGTAAAGTTGCCAGATTATGAATAGTCTCCTACTATTTTGCATATAGTCTTTGCAAACGAATATAAAAATATTACATAGGTAATATTTTATATTCGTTTGTGGTTTTGAAGAATTTACCATAGATTTAATTAATGCTTTTAATATGTAATGCTGTTGTGAAAATTATTCAAATAAAATATAACATTAAAGTATGCTTTTATAAATACATTTTTTTTAAAATGTAGGCTCCGAGTTAAGTTTTAACTAATTTTATTCGTAAATTGAGAAATAAATAGATAGGCTTGCGTCATAAATATTAATTAGCTAAAAACATTTTGTCATGCATACAATAAATTATGAATATCATAATCATAAATCGTAACCAAAAAAAATTGCAATTAAAAATAAATAATGGCTACAATCAATTATTTCTGTTTCTGTACTTAATGTACACACGGCGCCAAGTCAAGCTAAATAGTCGAAGTACGATTTTGATACTTATTCCCTACGCCATAAGAACGGTACAAAGGTCTAAGAACGGTACAAAGGTCAAAGTGTATAGCTTGACAAGTAGCCGCGTGTACACGAATATTTGGATCGTTTGGGGATCGAACTAAAAACAATGTATATACTAATGGAAATCCTATTAGTATATTTATAAGAAAAAATATAATCTACAATATACTTTTACAATACGTTAATGTATTTTTCATTAACATGACAATCATTATTACCTACATAATCAATTGACAACTGCATTTTCCCTAATTCAGGGAAAACGGTGTCGACGTAAACTGGCAACACTTACATATTTTCTGCAGAAATACGAATTTTATCGAAATAATATAATAAAACGGTCAAATAATCCATAGTTATCTGTAAGAATATATTCCATCTTCCCGTATTTGCTTTTAGAAACAACTTTTACAATGTTTAAAAACGCAAGACGGCATTTTATGAATTTAAAAGCTGGATCGATCGTGGCGTGTGAACTGTGCGATGCTTCGCAGCGCACTGAGTCGAGTTTGTATTCGCTTTTCAATTTTGTATTTGCTTTAGTGGCCTCACGCAAGTGTTCCGCGCACTCTGTCTGCCTTTTATCATAGTAAAAACAGAATAGTAGGTTAGCTAAGGCCGCTCGGCGAGTTAATTGCCTACTCTTGCGTTGACGCACGGGTTGTCACTTGTTTACACCGCGGCGCCGGCTTTGTCGGCGCTCGCGCTTTTTCGCCGCTTTTTTAAGTGATCGCGCTGAATACTTCACAATTTAAGCTTGAATTTATTTTTTCTCAAATACCTACCGACTACCTAAGCGTTATATAACTATATAAATGCCTTTTTTAATGAGAAAAAGTAACAAGTTAAATTTACTGTCGTTTATCACATTGTATATTATTAATAACGTTTATTACAAAACTGAATGTATATAAACAATTCAAGCGGGCGAGCAGTGAAGTACCTACATGAATGCGCTCGATCAGACGCGCGGCGCATCCCGTACTGAATCCGCGCCGAGCTTGCCGCGCTCGTGAGGTTGTGTCCGTGGAAAGTGCGTGCGTACACGGCGCCGGCGACTCACGCGTACATTCAAACCAGCGCGGCAGCGCGGCGGCCGATTTGTATGAAGCTATCTTACTATTCTGTTTTTACTATGCTTTTATTCTATAGTCTTAGGATCTGACATCATAGATGAGAGAATTAGTATCAGATGGAACGCACGGCACAGTTGCGTGCGGCCACTAAAGCAAATACAAAATTGAAAAGCGAATACAAACTCGTCTCAGTGCGCTACGACGCATCGTACAGTTCACGCGTCACGATCACTTCAACTTTTAAATTCTCAAAATGCCGTCTTGCGTTCTTAAACACTGTAAAAGTTGTTCCTAAAAACAAAAACAGGAAAATGGAATATCTTTTCACAGGTAACTATTGATAATTTGACTGTTTCCTAATTTAATTTCGATAAAATTCGTATTTGTGCAAGAAATATGTAAGTGTTGCCAGTTTTTGTCGACGCCGTTCTGCCTGAATTAGGGAAAATGCACTTGTCAATTGATTATGTGATAATGATTGTCATGTTAATGAAAAATACATTACCGTATTATAAAAGTACTAGAGGACACCAGCAGCTACGCCTGCATTTTTTTTTTAATTTACCCGTTTTGGCCGATCCCGTGGGAATTTCGGGAAATCCCTTCTTAGTGCACCCCTACGGTCTCCAAGGAACATACATGCCAAATTTCAGCTTCCTGCGCCCAATAGTTTCGGCTGTAGCGTGTCTGTCAGTCAGTCAGTAACGCAAGGATTTTATATATTAAGATATTGTAGATATATCTTCTTTCTCATAAATATAGTAATAGAATTTCAATTTCCATTAGTATAAGTATACCTTACATAATATTGTTTTGAGTTCGATCCCCAAACGATCCAAATATTCGTGTACACCCTGCTACTCGTCAAGCTTATACACTTTGACCTTTGCACCGTTCTTATGGCCTAAAGAATAAGTATCAAAATCGTACAGCAAATGTTTAGCTTGACTTGGCGCCGTGTGTACATACATACTTATGGCGTAGGGAATAAGTATCAAAATCGTACAGCAACTGTTTAGCTTGACTTGGCGCCCTGTATACATACATACTAATGGCGTAGGGAATAAGTATCAAAATCGTACAGCAACTGTTTAGCTTGACTTGGTGCCGTGTGTACATACATACTTATGGCGTAGGGAATAAGTATCAAAATCGTACAGCAACTGTTTAGCTTGACTTGGCGCCGTGTGTACATACATACTTATGGTGTAGGGAATAAGTATCAAAATCGTACAACAACTGTTTAGCTTGACTTGGTGCCGTGTGTACATACATACTATTTATTTCTCAACTAATCGACGCCAGCGGCTTCGCACGCACATATTTTCGTATTTCTCGTTTTGCCCGATCCCGTGGGAATTTCGAGAAATCCCGTCTTAGTGCACCCCTACGGTTCCCAAGAAACATACATGCTAAATTTCAGCTTCATGCGCCGAGTAGTTTCGGCTGTAGCTTATCTGTCAGTCAGTCAGTAACGCAAGGATTTTATATATACAGATTTACGAAGTAGTTAAAACTTAACTCGGTACCTACATTTAAGAAATGTATTTATAAAAGTATTAATTAAATCCATGGTAAATTCTTCAAAACCGCAAATGAATATAAGAATATTACATAACTGTATGCAAAATACTGGGAGATTATTCATAATCTGGCAACTTTAAACACACATAGACGCGCGTGTCCGTACAGTGCCAGTCGCCAAAGGTCACGCACACATAGCTGTCAACGTGCCACACTTAGTTGGACGAATGCGCTCTATCTGAGACTAATTCTCTCATCTGTGTCTGACATAAAGTCAATAAAAATGGTCGGATTGTAGGCAAGAAAGATGTATAATATATAGTGGTCTTGTCTAAAGTATAACCCCGGCTTGTGCTTACAAAGTTATCGCCTCAGACATTAAAACAACGATTATGATAAAAACCGGTAGGTTCATCTCTAATTTCCGCCTTCAAGTTTGTTTGTGAATTTTATTCGCACAGTAGACCAATTTTCCCCCCAAGAGGAAGAAAATTGATATTTCGGGTCTTGCCGTAGGCCTGACCTCTGAGATTATCTCTTCCATTTACGTTCACGATTCAGTGTGTGTACCTACCCATTATCTATCCCGTTCCCGCCCCATACGAGGTTTTCCTATCGCTGTCTCTTTCTAATGCTGTGCTTGACGGCTAGAGTCGGGCCGCGCTTAAACCCGCTTACTTGCTTCAGTATCATAGATCAACCGCCAAGAAATTGCCCGGTCAGGCCTACGGCAAGACCCGAAATATCAATTTTCTTACCCTTGGGGAGAAAATTGGTATATTTCGGCTCTGTGCCTAAAGCCTAACCTCTGAGATATATCTTAAACTGCCGGCATGTTAGATATCAGCAAAGCAGCGTACTGTTATAAGATTCTTAGGGAATGTGGAATTGAATTATTGGATAGATTTTGGAGGTTGATGATGCAAAAAATAAAGAATTTATCAAAGATTTATTTATCTTGTTGTGTATTGCCACATTCAAGATTAGGAGTGTGATAAACGGCTTAATTTCAACAACGCTTACAACGTTGTACTTATATTCTGCCGTCGTAATTAGAAAAGGCACAACTAACATTTTACAAATGTTGAGAAAATCGAGATTAAAATATTTTTTGAATTTTGTTAAAAAAAACACGTTTAAAATGTGTTTTTCGAAATTAAGTAAATGTAAAAAATTGCGTTTTTTTAGTATGTATACAACGATAGCATTATTATATTTTTAAGTTTAATGGAAATATTTAATAATTAGCATATTTCTTTTTAACTTAACATAAAAAATAACATGAAAAGAGCAGTATTATGTTTAAAAGGCACATATAACCAAATATGCCTTTTCAATGTAAAATTTTGAGGAAAAATTTAAAATGTTACGATAAAAAGGCATATTTACTCAGTTGTGCCTTTTCACTGTAAATTATTAAAGTAAATACATAGGTAAGACAGTAAATATTAGAATTAATTCCTAATATTTATATTTTATACTTTGTGAGTGTATCTTATTGTGTCTCCACAGTGGGATTATATATTTTAAAAGAGGCTGATAAATGTCATTATATAAGAAATAAAATAAGGCAGTTGTAAGAAAATAAAACATTTATTTCAAAAAGTTTACCCAAACAAATTTTCAAATGTACTATCAATTATTAATAATATCAATAATTGAAGGACTCAACAAAACAAAAACAGAATTGTTTACTAAAAATGACACTTCAAAATCTCTCTTAGTTAAAAATTAGGTAACACAACCAGTTAGGAACTTCAATGGTAAAGAAATGCTATCTGTATATCTATTAAAAAAACATGTAATTATCCAGCCTTTAGAGACAAAGAAAATCACGTTAATGTTTTTAAACTTTCACGATTTTTTTTATTAAACATGATTGTTTATACCAATGTTGCCGAAACCCACTCTTCACGAAGGCGCTGCTAAGCTGACATCAGTCTACCTGTGACCACGGCCGATGTAATTCGGTCGAAATGTCGGGAAACATTAAGGTATTTATGCCTTTAAAATATTAACACGATTCAGACCCGGTATAAACAATCATGTTTAAAGAAACTTACGTATCTATAATATGAAAAATTAATCGCTGAATGTGTTGCTAAGCGCAAATCTCAAGAACTCCTGAACCGATTTTCTAATTCTTTTAGAATATTCCTTGGAGTACGAGGATGGTCACTTTGCGGGTGAAACCGTAGGCGCAGCTAGTTATTAATAAAATTCGAAAATACTTAATTGATAGATAACTGAATAAAATTATTATCCACATATGTGATTAAGTATTTTATGATCAATAATTTACACACGTACTCATAATAAAATTAATACATAGACCATACGTTATACGACCATAATTTTTTGACAGACATATTTTTTGTAACTTAATAAAACACTAATTAACAAATGCGTGGACATAACAATAATAAACTTTGAGTAAGCATATAAAGGTGTGTTATTCTATGTTTTAGTAACAAAAACTCTGTCAAAAAGCAAATCGTTAACACACGATCGAAACATTAATACCAATTACATTTTTGTAACGAGATTTGTTGTGCCTACAGTGCGGCTACGTGATGTTCGCTATAATTACCTACCAAAATGTTTTAATAACAATGTAACCCTTTTAATGCAAATCAAATTAAAAATACATATCAATTTAAATTACTAGTCTTATAATAAGTAATTATGGTAAGCCATGGAAATAAGTAATAAAAACAATATTTACCAGAGCGCTGCACCGACAAGCCTGGACTTGCCTCGACTCATCAGGCACAACTGACGGCATTCCCTGCATACCTTGCCCTCCTCACTTCATCTCCGTTCAGAAATGTTTAGTAGTAAAGGCACAAACGCCAATGTGCCTTTTTTATATAACATTTATAAGCCTAGGGGTAAATAGAAAGGGCATAACTGCCAGTTGTGACTTTTCTTTCTACATTAATTGCTAAAGTGATAATATAAAAAATAAGCACAATTGCCACATAAGCCTTTTATATTTGACGTACGTCTGTTATGCCCTTTCCACTAAATATATCAATAATAAATAGGTGTCATATCTCACAATATGCCTTTTTATTGTAATAAAACTTAAAAAATGATGCAGTTGTGCCCTTTAAGCTTATGCTATCTCTGTTTATTTTGTAGCTAAAAATCCACAAAAAATTAGGCAGATAGGCCTTTTTTTCCTGATTCCGAATATATATTTAACTCATTTTGACAAAAAGTGTTAGTTGTGCCCTTTTTCGGTAACACGGCAGTATTGAAAAGCGCGCTTTTGAAAACGCTTTTCAGTTAAAACGCTTTTTGCTATTCGCTGTGAAACGGACATGCTGCCGCTTCCCGCTTGTGAACTAAATTAATTTAATATATAAAAAATTTAAACTATTGACAGTCACAGGTTTAATTTTCGCACGTAAAAGTTCCAATTTATATTATTTACGTACGTATGCACTAACGTAATGGCCGCGAAAAGCATATTAACAATACACTGAAGAAAAAACAAATCGTTTAAACGAAAGTTTATGCAACTAAAAATAAAATACTTATGTGTCATTGTACCCCAGGTTGTGTTTTAATGTACCCCAGACCTGGGGCACAATGACACAGAAGCAAGGTTCCAGGAAAATTACAATAAACTAGTCTTAAGACTGATTTTTGATCTCTTTTTTAAGTCTGATTGTTAGCTAATAAAGTGAACTTTACGAAGGTTTAAAAATTTTGTTAAAATTATGAATACACATTTATAAAAAAAGGAAAATGACTTTTTCGTTTCACTGTGCCCCACCTTACCCTACTTAATAAAAAATCCAAACACATTGTTTTCGCTCTGCCAACTCCATTCCATCGACATAGCAGAGCATACCTCTTTTATTATTATAAGGCTTAAAGTCTTTATTTAGAGACCATCTCTCTAGCTTATAACTATGTACCTTGTATCCTCAAAATCAGTATTATTTGTAGTACAGTAGGTACTTTATGCCTTACACACCTTCAGTTTTATCTGATCAATTTAACCATTTTATATTAAAACGGTTATATTGCGATCTAAAAACTCCGTCACCAAAATTTGCCACACTCTCATATGGAAAAAAGTAATCTGGAGACTGGTTTAGGTTTCTAGGTTTTGTTAAGGGAAAAACTAGACTGTTGGTTTTATCGGGACTTACCTCAATCCCCTTTCTAGTCCAAATCTCTCAATTAATAATCTGACAGTTCTTAAATCAAAATGCTGTTATTTTGATTGCACTGAAAGTTTTACTAAAAGCACAGACTAAAAGTTAAAACTGATTGATGTCATTCTTGGCTGACCATACAGTCCATCTGTGCAGTAAAATAATTCAAATAAAACTGGAAGTGTGTATATAGGGGGTTACTATTTATATACCTACCTAGTAAACTATATTAAATAGCCCTAGTGGCTTATTTTTGTAACATTTAGAAAGTTCAGAAAAGAAAATTATAAGATCTTTTCATCTTTTTTCTAAGAATGCAAACTAAGGGCCGGTGCACATATAGCAAGAGTAGTAAGAATAGGATCGTACTTACTACAAAAAGCATGTGACAAAAACATTGACGATGACGTAGAGAATATACACTCCTATTACTGTTACTTATAATAAGTACTTATTTTCAGTATTATTTATAAACTGCTGTAAATTATAGCGGTATTTACAATACAATGACAATATATTATTATTTCATGCCACACAATAATCTTAATACCTAATGAATTACTTACTGAAGAAAGAGGCGACGCGCGATGTTGACATCCAGATCTTAATTTGGAATGCTTATTAAGTTATTATGTACTTAATCATATGCATATAACGCGTCGTCAATCATTAAAATCATCATTCTATTTTATCATGATCTGACCACAGATTTACTAAATAAGAATCAGATGTAGCGTATTCGTCCAACTAAGTGAGGCACGTTGACAGCTATGTGTGCGTGACATTTGGCGACTGGCACTGTACGGACACGCGCGTCTATGTGTGTGTAAAGTTGCCAGATTATGAATAGTCTCCTACTATTTTGCATATAGTCTTTGCAAACGAATATAAAAATATTACATAGGTAATATTTTATATTCGTTTGTGGTTTTGAAGAATTTACCATAGATTTAATTAATGCTTTTAATATGTAATGCTGTTGTGAAAATTATTCAAATAAAATATAACATTAAAGTATGCTTTTATAAATACATTTTTTTAAAAATGTAGGCTCCGAGTTAAGTTTTAACTAATTTTATTCGTAAATTGAGAAATAAATAGATAGGCTTGCGTCATAAATATTAATTAGCTAAAAACATTTTGTCATGCATACAATAAATTATGAATATCATAATCATAAATCGTAACCAAAAAAAATTGCAATTAAAAATAAATAATGGCTACAATCAATTATTTCTGTTTCTGTACTTAATGTACACACGGCGCCAAGTCAAGCTAAATAGTCGAAGTACGATTTTGATACTTATTCCCTACGCCATAAGAACGGTACAAAGGTCTAAGAACGGTACAAAGGTCAAAGTGTATAGCTTGACAAGTAGCCGCGTGTACACGAATATTTGGATCGTTTGGGGATCGAACTAAAAACAATGTATATACTAATGGAAATCCTATTAGTATATTTATAAGAAAAAATATAATCTACAATATACTTTTACAATACGTTAATGTATTTTTCATTAACATGACAATCATTATTACCTACATAATCAATTGACAACTGCATTTTCCCTAATTCAGGGAAAACGGTGTCGACGTAAACTGGCAACACTTACATATTTTCTGCAGAAATACGAATTTTATCGAAATAAAATAATAAAACGGTCAAATAATCCATAGTTATCTGTAAGAATATATTCCATCTTCCCGTATTTGCTTTTAGAAACAACTTTTACAATGTTTAAAAACGCAAGACGGCATTTTATGAATTTAAAAGCTGGATCGATCGTGGCGTGTGAACTGTGCGATGCTTCGCAGCGCACTGAGTCGAGTTTGTATTCGCTTTTCAATTTTGTATTTGCTTTAGTGGCCTCACGCAAGTGTTCCGCGCACTCTGTCTGCCTTTTATTCTATAGTCTTAGGATCTGACATCATAGATGAGAGAATTAGTATCAGATGGAACGCACGGCACAGTTGCGTGCGGCCACTAAAGCAAATACAAAATTGAAAAGCGAATACAAACTCGTCTCAGTGCGCTACGACGCATCGTACAGTTCACGCGTCACGATCACTTCAACTTTTAAATTCTCAAAATGCCGTCTTGCGTTCTTAAACACTGTAAAAGTTGTTCCTAAAAACAAAAACAGGAAAATGGAATATCTTTTCACAGGTAACTATTGATAATTTGACTGTTTCCTAATTTAATTTCGATAAAATTCGTATTTGTGCAAGAAATATGTAAGTGTTGCCAGTTTTTGTCGACGCCGTTCTGCCTGAATTAGGGAAAATGCACTTGTCAATTGATTATGTGATAATGATTGTCATGTTAATGAAAAATACATTACCGTATTATAAAAGTACTAGAGGACGCCAGCAGCTACGCCTGCATTTTTTTTTTAATTTACCCGTTTTGGCCGATCCCGTGGGAATTTCGGGAAATCCCTTCTTAGTGCACCCCTACGGTCTCCAAGGAACATACATGCCAAATTTCAGCTTCCTGCGCCCAATAGTTTCGGCTGTAGCGTGTCTGTCAGTCAGTCAGTAACGCAAGGATTTTATATATTAAGATATTGTAGATATATCTTCTTTCTCATAAATATAGTAATAGAATTTCAATTTCCATTAGTATAAGTATACCTTACATAATATTGTTTTGAGTTCGATCCCCAAACGATCCAAATATTCGTGTACACCCTGCTACTCGTCAAGCTTATACACTTTGACCTTTGCACCGTTCTTATGGCCTAAAGAATAAGTATCAAAATCGTACAGCAAATGTTTAGCTTGACTTGGCGCCGTGTGTACATACATACTTATGGCGTAGGGAATAAGTATCAAAATCGTACAGCAACTGTTTAGCTTGACTTGGCGCCCTGTATACATACATACTAATGGCGTAGGGAATAAGTATCAAAATCGTACAGCAACTGTTTAGCTTGACTTGGTGCCGTGTGTACATACATACTTATGGCGTAGGGAATAAGTATCAAAATCGTACAGCAACTGTTTAGCTTGACTTGGCGCCGTGTGTACATACATACTTATGGTGTAGGGAATAAGTATCAAAATCGTACAACAACTGTTTAGCTTGACTTGGTGCCGTGTGTACATACATACTATTTATTTCTCAACTAATCGACGCCAGCGGCTTCGCACGCACATATTTTCGTATTTCTCGTTTTGCCCGATCCCGTGGGAATTTCGAGAAATCCCGTCTTAGTGCACCCCTACGGTTCCCAAGAAACATACATGCTAAATTTCAGCTTCATGCGCCGAGTAGTTTCGGCTGTAGCTTATCTGTCAGTCAGTCAGTAACGCAAGGATTTTATATATACAGATTTACGAAGTAGTTAAAACTTAACTCGGTACCTACATTTAAGAAATGTATTTATAAAAGTATTAATTAAATCCATGGTAAATTCTTCAAAACCGCAAATGAATATAAGAATATTACATAACTATATGCAAAATACTGGGAGATTATTCATAATCTGGCAACTTTAAACACACATAGACGCGCGTGTCCGTACAGTGCCAGTCGCCAAAGGTCACGCACACATAGCTGTCAACGTGCCACACTTAGTTGGACGAATGCGCTCTATCTGAGACTAATTCTCTCATCTGTGTCTGACATAAAGTCAATAAAAATGGTCGGATTGTAGGCAAGAAAGATGTATAATATATAGTGGTCTTGTCTAAAGTATAACCATAGTAAAAACAGAATAGTAGGTTAGCTAAGGCCGCTCGGCGAGTTAATTGCCTACTCTTGCGTTGACGCACGGGTTGTCACTTGTTTACACCGCGGCGCCGGCTTTGTCGGCGCTCGCGCTTTTTCGCCGCTTTTTTAAGTGATCGCGCTGAATACTTCACAATTTAAGCTTGAATTTATTTTTTCTCAAATACCTACCGACTACCTAAGCGTTATATAACTATATAAATGCCTTTTTTAATGAGAAAAAGTAACAAGTTAAATTTACTGTCGTTTATCACATTGTATATTATTAATAACGTTTATTACAAAACTGAATGTATATAAACAATTCAAGCGGGCGAGCAGTGAAGTACCTACATGAATGCGCTCGATCAGACGCGCGGCGCATCCCGTACTGAATCCGCGCCGAGCTTGCCGCGCTCGTGAGGTTGTGTCCGTGAAAAGTGCGTGCGTACACGGCGCCGGCGACTCACGCGTACATTCAAACCAGCGCGGCAGCGCGGCGGCCGATTTGTATGAAGCTATCTTACTATTCTGTTTTTACTATGGTATAACCCCGGCTTGTGCTTACAAAGTTATCGCCTCAGACATTAAAACAACGATTATGATAAAAACCGGTAGGTTCATCTCTAATTTCCGCCTTCAATTTTGTTTGTGAATTTTATTCGCACAGTAGACCAATTTTCCCCCCAAGAGGAAGAAAATTGATATTTCGGGTCTTGCCGTAGGCCTGACCTCTGAGATTATCTCTTCCATTTACGTTCACGATTCAGTGTGTGTACCTACCCATTATCTATCCCGTTCCCGCCCCATACGAGGTTTTCCTATCGCTGTCTCTTTCTAATGCTGTGCTTGACGGCTAGAGTCGGGCCGCGCTTAAACCCGCTTACTTGCTTCAGTATCATAGATCAACCGCCAAGAAATTGCCCGGTCAGGCCTACGGCAAGACCCGAAATATCAATTTTCTTACCCTTGGGGAGAAAATTGGTATATTTCGGCTCTGTGCCTAAAGCCTAACCTCTGAGATATATCTTAAACTGCCGGCATGTTAGATATCAGCAAAGCAGCGTACTGTTATAAGATTCTTAGGGAATGTGGAATTGAATTATTGGATAGATTTTGGAGGTTGATGATGCAAAAAATAAAGAATTTATCAAAGATTTATTTATCTTGTTGTGTATTGCCACATTCAAGATTAGGAGTGTGATAAACGGCTTAATTTCAACAACGCTTACAACGTTGTACTTATATTGAAAAGCGCGCTTTTGAAAACGCTTTTCAGTTAAAACGCTTTTTGCTATTCGCTGTGAAACGGACATGCTGCCGCTTCCCGCTTGTGAACTAAATTAATTTAATATATAAAAAATTTAAACTATTGACAGTCACAGGTTTAATTTTCGCACGTAAAAGTTCCAATTTATATTATTTACGTACGTATGCACTAACGTAATGGCCGCGAAAAGCATATTAACAATACACTGAAGAAAAAACAAATCGTTTAAACGAAAGTTTATGCAACTAAAAATAAAATACTTTTTACTTTAAATATTATTACGTAAACAAACAACTCGTAATTTAGTAGCTTAATCCTAATGTTGACGTGTTTGTTTGTATATTAGTCTCTATGTTCACATGCATTGAGTTCATTTTCAATATTACTTTTAAAAAGCCGTGAGCAGTGCGGCCAACCTAACGTTCGCGAATCGTTGTCGTTCAACGCGCCAGCTGCCAGCAGCGTCCAGCGGCAGCGTTACAGTTTGTGATGTTGCTTTCCGTTTAAACGAAATCGGCCTGTACTTATAAACGAACGCTTATGCTTATGTGGATAAGCAGATTGTGTTTACAGCTTTTCGTTTAAACGCCCACTACTATTCAAGATGTCGATGTCGCCTGCAAGTTTTAGGAGCGATACCGACTTTGTCCTTCCCTGGTTTTTTATGTATGCAACCACTGTTTTGTTGTCGCATTGTATAAGGACACTTTTGTTCTGTAGTTATGGCCTGGTAGTTTGATAAAACATTTTTTTCTTGTTTATGCGCCAGTTCTATTGGAAGGTTTTACATAGTCCTGATATAAGTTCGTCTTCCAGCTCTGCTTCCCAACCCGTATTTGATGCGTCGGTGACTAGATGGGTCTCTGGTTTTCATTCAGAATTATCATTGATGTTTTTCCTAAGTTCACTAACCACCATTGTAATTCTTGAATGTAATCTGGTTTTATTTTGAAGTGTAGTTTGGATAAAACTTCTGGTTACTTGTTCACGGTACGTTGAATCTTCCGACAGTGTAGTCGAGCTAGCGGTATTACGAAAGAAGCAAATTCCATTTTGCCCAATAACGACTTTGCTTGTTGCCAACGCCATTTTATTATTTTTAGGATGCTTTTCTGCAATGGTTGTATTTTTTGTATAGGTAAGCTCTTTAGATTCTGTTATGTATTCCAGTTTAGTCCGAGAAATGTTATTAAGTAAGCCCGGATTTGTGAGTCTTTATAACCACTGAAACCTCGTTTCTCAGAACCCGTTGGTTTTGATTCACGATAAAAAAATCGTCGAGATACACGACTAATCGTATGTTCTGTTTTCTGAGTAACTTGGCAACCCAGTTTATTATTTTTGCGAATATTTGAGGCGCAGAACTCAGGCCAAAAGGAAGAGCCGTTAGAGCGTAGGTTGAATTGCGATAGTGAAGAGCTAGGTAACGCCAGTGTCTCTTTGCTACTGGTACATGCAGATAGGCCTATGACAGGTCTATTTTGGCCATGTAACCGCCTTTTTGTAGGAAGTACTGTAGTTTTCGATGATTTACCAGTCAGAACTTTTGTAACTTGACAAATTCGTTTAGTCTTTTCAAGTTGAAGACCGGTCTCCATTGACCGTCTGATTTTGGTGTTAAAAAACATTTTTGAGTAGAAACCAGTTTTGCTGTCTAATTTTAGTATGTTTTTTGTTGAATCATTTTTGTAACTTCTTGATCCATTTGCGAGTAGGTAGGTGTTCGGCATTTCTCCAGTAGTGAAGGTGTTAAGGTTGTGATTGGTGGTTTTTCCGAGAAAGAAATTACGTAGCCTTTTTATAATGCTTATGATGGACTTCGGTGCACCAAGATTTTCCCACGCTGATATGTGGTCTGCTTGTGGGCATTGGTTGTCAAAGGTAACGCCGCCTATCCCCTCCGCCCCTTTCCTTAAAGTTGTAACGTTTATTATCCTTTGATGTCTGTAGTTTCTGGGGCCGCTGTTTGAAATCCGATTTCCTGAACTTTTTGACACCTTGATGTGGTTTTCTCAAGGAGTTAAGGTCCCGGAGCTGTTTAGGTTTGTTTTCCTTTTCAGTATAATATGGTATATGGTTTGATAATATTCGACGAGGGGCTGGGGCAATTTTAAAGTCACCATGTGTTTTAATCGCATCTTGTAGTTTATCCTCATCCCACAATTGTATTCCCGATGGCGGGATATCATTGAGCTCCGACCGGCAAAAAATATTTTTCGGCTCATATAGTTTTCGTCTAGACTCAATTACTTCAGCACATTTGCCACAGGTTTATTGAAGCAAATAGTCGGATATTGAGCGGAACTCACTTTCTGACGCTAGCATCTTTTTTAAGCTTTCTGTGGCCTCTGGGTGTTATCCCGCTACCTTTTTAATGCTTCCTGAAGTTTTGTGCCGTTGTAAAAAAAAAGTCCATGTGTAATAGTTCCCAACGTGGAGTCACATTTCCTCAGCAGATCCTTTAGCTGATTGGACTGGGAATGTTGGTACATTGTTGCATTAATCCGGAGACAATGGAAAACTGGTGAGGCTTGAAGTTTCTTCTGGGAGTCAGCGTACCGGATCTTATTACAAGTTGGTTCTCCAGGTCTTTGTAAGACCTTGCTGCTCCAGGATTGAATTAGCTCTGGGTATGGCAGGCTCACTCTATTTTGTCGACGGTGAGAATATGTCCCAATTGTTATTGTTCTCATTGGGTGCTGTTCTGTTCTGTCTTCCTCGGGTAAATCTAGTATGGGACACGGAGATCGCCAGCTCGAATGATCGAGCCTATTTTCATTCTTGTTTGTGCTGATCATTTCATATAAATGCTGTATCACGCCCTCCATCCGGTCTAGCCTGGAGTCGGCAGAATTTCCTTTTTGCGAACGGGAGGGTGATAGTGAGTAGCGTCTGCGTTTGGGGGAGTTTATCTCCGGTGATGATGAATCAACTTGGTCACTTGCTGACTGAACTAAGTCTTCATCCGATGAGGGCGATGGTAGTCTTATCTCTGTGTTTGATGTTTTAGTTACTTTCGGAGTTAGACCTAGAGTAGATTCTTACTCTATTTTGGTGTGATTTTATGTCCGCTGTCAATGCGTCTGAGATCTGTTCTCTGGAATAGACAGATGCTCTGATTGTTTCTACTGCTCGTCTGAATATTTCTGTTCGTGCCGAGCTCATCCAATGTAGTGAAATTTTGCTAAGTCGCCAACTGACGATTAGAAAGGAAAAGAGCGCTTAAGAAATTGGCAATCCTCAAAATATACACTACTTATCTAAGTGCGGCACCGAAGGTAAATGATTGGTCGGGTCACTGACCCCTAGTCGGTTTGGTAAACAGCTGGTCAGATCAGATTTTGCGCTTAGACGAATCAAGTTTTAGACCTGGTCGGATCAAAGTTCGTGCCCGGTCGGGTCAGACTCTAGACCCAGTCGGGCCAGATTCCCGGGTCGGTCGGGTCAAATTTTCTGCCCGGTCGTTTCAAAGTTCGGGGCCGGTCGGCCCAACTTTCGTGTCAGGTCGGGCTACTCACGTAAATTTATGCGTGATTTGAGACTAACCGTCTGGGATCTGACCCGAGACCGGAGTCTATAAATCTGGTTACAAACTTAGATAGATAAGAGCTAAATTACCTACTCTCCACTTACGTATTTATACGTGATTTAAGACTAACCGTCTGGGTTTGCACCCGAGATCGGAATCGAATTCAAAATTATCTGAGAAATATAAACATTCGTATTAATTACTTACCTTAAGGACGCGTTTACGCTTGTATCAAAAAACCACATATTTCCGGTACATTTTACGACAATTTTAGATAATAACTAATAAAACTAATGATTACGATAAATTGATTACTTTTTTATCTATAAATCAATTTGAAAATAAATAAAAAATATTTAATTAATATTAATGTAAAATCGATTCGAAACGGCCTCTTAAATCAAAAATAGGCATATACTGCTATTTTTGGGTACAATTTTCTCTCTATTTTTACATTTATTTAGATTTTCAAAGATAGAATAGGGTAGTAAATATAGTCAACTCAAAAACAATTTGATTTTTTTTTTCTAAATATTGTAAATTGACTCAAAAAAAGCAAAAAATCATCTTACATTTTTCTTCTATTTTGCTCGCATACGTGTGTCTTAATGTGTGGCAATAAGGTTCGTTTTATTTAGCCACTTTCTTGATTTATATATCCAAATTCTGCAATGAGATCTCAGTCTGCGCTTGAGCGCCGTCGGGAGTGGACTCTATGTCGCTTGTCGCTGCAGCCCGAAGACGAAAAAAGCAATATACGAATACAAAATATTCGCTAAAATCAATTTGATACTTCTCGTATTCTGTGCGAATTACGTACAAGTAAATTTCTTTTGTATAAATGGACATTATTACTTTATTTTCTCCGTTATGTTGAGTCAGGATATATTTCGGTATTTAGATATTATTTTGTTTCTTGCGTTGAAATCTGGTAAGATTATCTGGACTGATGGTATACCATCCCGTTCAAGTGTTGCGACTGGAACTCATAAAAGAGTAGACCTAGTTATGCCAGGTTGGGGCTCATTTTATTTGTTTTGGTGAGACCCTACCACTGATACTAGTGAAGTAACCTTCCAAGGTTATTCGATGAGTCTTGCTGGTACTCATATGTGAGTAGAGCTAGGCATGCCGAGTTTGGGCTTATTTTGTTTGTACATAAGAGACCCTACCACTGGAACTTATGAAGTAACCTTCCAGGGTTATTCAATGACTCTTGCTGGTACTCATGTGTGAGTAGAGCTAGGCATGCCGAGTTTGGGCTCATTTTGTTTGTACATAAGAGACCCTACCACTGCATTTTATGAAGTAACCTTCCAGGGTTATTCAATGACTCTTACTGGTACTCATATGTAGAGCTAGGCATGCCGAGTTTGGGCTCATTTTGTTTGTACATAAGAGACCCTACCACTGGAACTTATGAAGTAACCTTCCAGGGTTATTCGATGACTCTTGCTGGTACTCATATGTGAGTAGAGCTAGGCATGCCAAGTTTGGGCTCATTTTGTTTGTACATAAGAGACCCTACCACTGGAACTTATGAAGTAACCTTCCAGGGTTATTCAATGACTCTTACTGGTACTCATATGTAAGTAAAGCTAGGCATGCCGAGTTTGGGCTCATTTTGTTTGTACATAAGAAACCCTACCACTGGAACTTATGAAGTAACCTTCCAGGGTTATTCGATGACTCTTGCTGGTACTCATATGTGAGTAGAGCTAGGCATGCCAAGTTTGGGCTCATTTTGTTTGTACATAAGAGACCCTACCACTGGAACTTATGAAGTAACCTTCCAGGGTTATTCAATGACTCTTGCTGGTACTCATGTGTGAGTAGAGCTAGGCATGCCGAGTTTGGGCTCATTTTGTTTGTACATAAGAGACCCTACCACTGGAACTTATGAAGTAACCTTGCATGGTTATTCAATGACTCTTGCTGGTACTCATGTGTGAGTAGAGCTAGGCATACCGAGTTTGGGCTCATTTTGTTTGTACATAAGAGACCCTACCACTGCATTTTATGAAGTAACCTTCCAGGGTTATTCAATGACTCTTACTAGTACTCATATGTCAGTAGAGCTAGGCATGCCGAGTTTGGGTTCATTTTGTTTGTACATAAGTGACCCTACCACTGGAACTTATGAAGTAACCTTCCAGGTTTATTCGATGACTATTGCTGGTTCTTATATGTGAGTAGAGCTAGGCATGAGTTTGGGCGCATTTTGTTTGTACATAAGAAACTCAACCACTGCAACTTATGAAGTAACCTTCAGGTTTATTCAATGACTCTTGCTGGTTCTCATATGTGAGTAGAGCTAGGCATGCCGAGTTTGGGCTCATTTTGTTTGTACATAAGTGACTCTACCACTGGAACTTATGAAGTAACCTTCCAGGGTTATTCGATGACTCTTGGTGGTACTCATATGGAAGTAAAGCTAGGCATGCCGAGTTTGGGCTCATTTTGTTTGTACATAAGAGACCCTACCACTGGAACTTATGAAGTAACCTTTCAGGTTTTTCAGATTTATTCGAAGACTCTTAGTGGTACTCGTATGTGAGTAGAGCTAGGTATGTTCCAGTGGTAGGGTCTCTGATGTTCATACAAAATGAGCCCAAACTCGGTATGCCTAGCTCTACTCACATATGAGTACCAGCAAGAGTGATCGAATAACTCTGGAAGGTTACTTCATAAGTTCCAGTGGTAGGGTCTCTTATGTACAAATAAAATGAGCCCAATCTCGGCATGCCTAGCTTTACTTCCATATGAGTACCAGCAAGAGTCATCGAATAACCCTGGAAGGTTACTTCATAAGTTCCAGTGGTAGGGCCACTTATGTACAAACAAAATGAGCCCAAACTCGGCATGCCTAGCTCTACTCACATATGAGAACCAGCAAGAGTCATTGAATAACTCTGAAAGGTTACTTCATAAGTTTCAGTGGTAGGGTCTCTCATGTACAAACAAAATGAGCCCAAACTCGGCATGCCTAGCTCTACTCACATATGAGTACCAGCAAGAGTCATTGAATAACCCTGGAAGGTTACTTCATAAGTTGCAGTGGTTGGGTCTCTTATTTACAAACAAAATGAGCCCAAACTCGGCATGCCTAGCTCTACTCACATATAAGAACCAGCAAGAGTCATCGAATAACCCTGGAAGGTTACTTCATAAGTTCCAGTGGTAGGGTCTCTTATGTACAAACAAAATGAGCCCAAACTCGGCATGCCTAGGTTTACTTCCATATGAGTACCAGCAAGAGTCATCGAATAACCCTGGAAGGTTACTTAATAAGTTCCAGTGGTAGGGTCTCACTAAAACAAATAAAATGAGCCCCAACCTGGCATAACTAGGTCTACTCTTTTATGAGTTCCAGTCGCAACACTTGAATGGGATGGTATACCATCAGTCCACATAATCTTACCAGATTTCAACGCAAGAAACAAAATAATATCTAAATACCGAAATATATCCTGAATCAACATAATGGAAAAATAAAGTAATAATTTCCATTTAGGTATATAAAAATAAGAAACTTATTTGTACGTAATTTGCACAGCCAGGCCTATAACGCATAGATACATATCACAAAAAATTCTAAGTCTCAAAGTTATTTAGTTGAACTACATTTCCGCAAGTTACCGTACGTAGTACGTACTGTTGCCGCCGTGTCGCTGTAGTGACGCGATTTTGTACCTACTAATTTTGTAAACGCGTCCTTAAATATATTACTCCTTCTAATCTTCTTCGAACGTTACTCAACGTTTTCGAGAACTTTTTAAAATTATTTTCCTTTACATGTACACACACCATTAGCTTGCGTAAGCAAAACCGTAGTGAAGTAAGTAAGCGGGTTTAAGCGCGGCCCGACTCTAGCCGTCAAGCACAGTATTAGAAAGAGACAGCGATAGGAAGGTACCAAAGAAATATGACCTTATTAAGTCATAGAAGTAACGCTAAAATAACAACAGCGGTTGCTGTGATTGAAACCTTCTTTCTAATGGCACATGCAATATGATAGAAAGAGCTATCGATAGGTTTAGCAGCACGATCTTATAGCAGTCTTGTGGTAGCCAGACAGTAGACAAAACATAGAGTTAGGAAACCGAGTGTTGTTCGTAACAGTGATGATTTATCGATAAATATTTTTGGTCAAATGTCAAACTTTAGTATGTGTCGATATATTTAAGCCGTAGATAGAAGTAAACAACTAAAATATTGAAATTGTAGTTTTTGCTGTCGACGCCTGACAGTGCTTTGCAAAGACTTACCAGACGGACAGTGCTAAGAAACTGTCACTTAGATTATGTATTGTACGAATTATACCAGATTGGCAAATGCGTCAGGCTTTGGCAATTTGTTTGCGTCGCATCATATCACGTTGCTTGCTATCGCTTACGTTGGACACTGCTCGATTTTTTTAGAGTGGTAGGTAATCCGATTTGTGATCCGCCAGCACAAATGATTCGCCTTTATGTACCTATTATTACAGCAGTGAACTGCTGAAGTGCCATACTTTGACAACCCAGTTGGCGTGAGTGTAACCGACTGCCACACCGAAGCTTGCGGGTTCGATCCAGTTTTACGTTCATGTCCGATAGTTTGTTTCCGTATTTATATCCCTCATTCAAAAATCATCGATATCTCCTTTCACTGTCAAATCCCATCACTCCTTAGTAATGGGATTTGACAGCACGGCTATTTAGAGCATGCAGTCAAAGATATGAGTCTGTAAGGAATCTATGCCTCTTTAAATGAGACGCGTAATTTTGACGTTATAATTAACCAACTAGGTCTTAGTTGGTTTGACTGACATTACATGTTGCACGTTCGGTATAAGGAAATATAGCGAGCATGTTCTCTCTAGTTTAAACGTAGTCCAAACTCTCTAGAAGGTACATCGTGAACGAATCGTGAACGTAAATGGAAGAGGTAATCTCAGAGGTCAGGCCGTAGGCACAGAGCCGAAATATTACTTAATGCCTGTATGTCCAAACCACAGATAATATAATAGTAACCAGTATACGAAGCAGCGATAGCCGAGTGGAGAGACCGACAGAGCTCATGCACAGAAATGGGACTGTTTAAAGGGCTGATGATGAAACAGTATTATATTATCTGTGGTCCAAACATTGTAGATATGTTTCGTATACCTTCCAATTGTATCCAAATTTATATTAGAAGTAATCTGTTTTATTAATATTTAGTTATGATTTAATGTTTTAATATTAATGTATTGATACCTGTTATTCCAATTTTATTATTTGTAAAAGTATTTAGTACTTAAATATTAAAATGACGCATTTATAAACTGAAATGACAAAGTTTAAAATGTATTATACCTAATTTATAAAGCTGTAGTATAAGAAGAAATTGTTGACCCGTGTGTGGTTTGATACAATCTTGGTAACGCAAGTAACGCTACCGAATGTAGAATGAAAGAAACTTTTCATATTGCACTCGGTAGCGGAACAAAAGCGCTTGAATCGCGCGAAACATTGTTTACGCGTCTGTGTTAGTCACAAAATTAATATTTAGCTGTGCTTCTATTATAACGTTTTGGTATGAAGCTGAAAGCACAAATGAAAGCTATCAGAGATGTGCTATGCAGTATTGCTCGCTTGCATGATCAGTTGAACCTGTTTCCACCAGGACTAAACTATAGCTACGGAAGTACGGACGCTTCCATAGCCACATAGCACATCTCTGGTGAAAAACATCTTTATAGCTGATGATAAAACAAAGCGATAAACATTACTTCTCAGCTACCTATCTTAATCTTCGTCGACTTTAAAGAGATCTCACGGATACTGTGATATTAGTAAAGAAATAATTAATGCTGATAGGATAGTCAGCTCTAGGGGTCTAGTCCGAGCACAGACTATAGGGATAAGTCCGAGTTTGGCTACTAATAGGTAGTATTCGAGTCATTCGCCGACGGGAAAATTTTGCCATCCATTTTCCAAAAACACCCTGGGTGGCTGCTACTGATTAACCCCCATCGCCAGAAAAATGTTCCCATCCTCGAACGGCTCAAATGCGATTCATTAGCTTAAGCGCTGGCAAAACTATATTCGGAGAAGTGAGAGGTTACCAGTTGCACTTTCCATGCCAAGAGGGTGAAAGTGCACTCCTTTGCAACCTTTCCCGGCGCCCATGTACATTGGTAGATTCTGACTAGACCTCCTGTTTGGTTGTGTGATATAGAAGACTTTCTTACCTATCATTGTTCAATGTAAGTAATTTGCAAAGTGATTAAAAATCCTCTGTATTATCATGACAACTTATGAATAATATAATATATCTTTATTTCATTTTTAAATAAAACAATGAAGCATATTTTGGTTGTATTATTTCTCTTTATTTATAGAATCTGTGACATACATAATACTTTTGATAATTCAACAATATATCGAGACCAACATTCATATATATATTTATATAATTTTAACACAATGGCAAGTAACAAGGCTAAAAGATCACAAGAATTGGGAAGAGTGAAGATATTTCGATAAACAATAAGTTTTCGTTGTTTGTTCTATACCGAAATACCTACCTACTGATGATATGACTTTTTAGATCCAATCCGAATTACCTATTTCATTCGTAATATGATCAGTTGGTAACAAATTTATTTATATTCTAGAAGTACTGGGTACTTTTCATATAATTTAGTCAAAGAAATCACTGAATAAAGGTCACCAAGTAGGTACCCTTTAAACGTAACGTATGCCTTTACTGTACCTATCGTGATATACCTAACTCGTAGGTAGGTCAGCATGGTAAGTCGAAAAATATATTTAAGTAAGTAGGTACCTATGTGATTTTGAATCAATTAATTGTCCCAAATAATCTCAATATCTTGTAAAATTTCTATACGAAGGCAACTTACCTACGTAAATCAAGGCTAAATAATTAAGTAGTAGGTATATCAGAGAGCTTTAATACATAAAAGACTCAGCAGAGATTACGGAATTGAATTGAGAGCTGGTATTTCTTTAGTATTATTAACTAACCAAGTGATATAATTATGGGAACAAATTAAGAGTTTAATAATTAAGTAATACTTAATAATAATAATATCTATATTATCATTATCTATCATATTATATGTATATAGTGTATAAGGTCATGGATAAGTACGTATATTAATATTTACGAATGCATCTAGTTATAAAAACCTGTCATATGATATTTTGAGATTCGAGATCTAACCTAACTTCGTTCTAGTTATCGCAGTTGAACTTGCACTCTATAGTAAAATGTAAATCAATTTAAGATTAAGTACCTTCAAAAAGTTTGTATGCACGACAATATATTGGCAGTAACTAAAAAAAACGTAGACCGCCAGTTAATAAACTTTCTTGTGACATTTTTTTGTGATGAAGATGATGGATTGATGTTTTACTACTGAAATTGATAGCTTTTAGTCGTAACTTAATTGCAATGCAAACATTGCCTCTGTAACGATATTTTCATAGTTTAGAATGTTTAGATATGTCGTAGAACTTGCAATTTATTTTAAAACTATCTAAGTATATTAAGTAAAACATTCGTAAAACTCGAGCAATTGTATAGCCAAACGTAACATACAATAAATTATTCATTTAGAGACATTCATATAACTTGTTGCTTATAACTAATTGTAAATAAAGTACATTGCTTATAAAGCTATAACTAACTTTAAATAAAAAAAAACTGCCCTCACTTTTGACAATACTTAAATTAAATGTTTTTTTTACGCTCAAGATATCGCACCCTTAAAACATAAATGACACTATACGAAAATGTTCATTTTACAGTATGGCCGTTTTAAGTATTGTATGGGTGATATGGAACTAAAAAAATGTAAATAAAACTTCGTGATCGGCTTAAAATAACAGTTTAACTAACGCTGTTTCAGAATCCAGTGGCATACAATAACATTATTGATTATTTATAAATGGAGAAGCATTTAAAAAAAAAGTTTTGCATAGTGTCGGTTATAGTTTCAAAGTTTTTCAAAACTTTTTGCTTAATGACCTCTAAGTTGTTATTTTACCTACATTGTAATGATAAAAAAGAGACAAATAAAACAATATAATTATTGAAATAATAAAGAATACTATTTATTTCGCACTCGCTCACAGTTTTAGGTCAAAACTACCACAAATACGCATAATAACAAATCAGTCTAAATCTAGAAAAAGGTATTATCAAAATAACAGAAACTTAGAATTTGTGTTTGAATAAAGTGCGTAATTTTACCATAAACAACATTATATTAAAATCTTGTTCTTACTACTTACTAATTAGTAGATACAAGTTATTAGAGGTATTCCAAATTAAATACAAAGGTTAAACGTCTTTCAAAGTAGGAACTGTAAAAGTTACGTACGTACAAATCAGGGTATTAAAGGCTGAATAATCACAAAAGTCAGCAATAATAAAAAACCGTTTCTTTGGTGTTGTTTACATCGAAATAGAAAGCCATTTTGGGCTTTCTATTGGAACCAATATTTTTGTATTGATATCTGGGCTTTATCTTTGTTAAGTTACGAGTTATATATTCTCTTTGTCGCATCAATGAAACCATGCCCATAATCATCGATTCATAGCCAATAATAACATAAAATAAGTTTTCGTGACTCTTCAGAAATTCTGTCTGAGCATTTCAGCCGACATGCACTTCAACAAGGTTGCTTAATCATTTTAGCTGGATAAGCGGTTTTCTTTTTTGAGTTTAAAACATATTTGTGTCGTCTGCATTTCTTAAAATCTTCACAATATTTGTAGTAACGTTCTTAAATTTCTGCTTTCGTTTTTTTGTAATGACATCAACTGGCTGAGCTTGAACTTCTATTGTAGCATGGTTCGGGCAGAAACCGTCAATATCCCTTGTTACAGAAACATCATTGATTTCGCCTGTGTCATTTGTATCAGAATGCATGATTTTAACGTTATCGGCACGTCTGGAAGGGGCAACATGATCGCCATCATTTGGACCAAGACAAACATGGACATTCGAATCAGCACGAAGAGGATCACTTCTTTGATGATTATTAGAAACATCAACAATCTGAGTGAAGGAAATACCATAAATGTTTGAAGTGTTTGGCATTTGATCATTCATGTTACCATTTGGGTTCTCTGTTTCGTCATACGGATTAGTAGGGTCGATATTATTACGTGTATCTTTGGTACTTTGAATTTGTTGGATGTTTGGACACTCTTGTGCAGAGAAAGCTGAAGTTGAACTGGATGGTGTGCTTGAGATAGAATTTGAGGACGAGCTGGAAGCTGAAGACGATGACGTCGAGCTTGAGTTCGATCTGCGGCATTTTTTATTTGATGGAAAGTACGTTCTATCATCGTCTGAGGCGGGAGAAAAGTCACCATAGTCATCGTTTGTTTGGTTGAGACAAGTGCTAGTTGAGGGTGAACTTCTCATGATGTTCAAATCGGACGCACTCGTTGTTGAAAGGGGTTCCAGAATATCGGATTTTGTATAAGAAGCAGGCTTTGTATTTTGAGATTCAGCATCGTCTTCATTGTTCTGAGTTGATAATTGTATGATCCCTCTACATCTACTTCTCTTCGGATCCAAAAAAATGGCCTTAATTTGACGAATTTCAACAAAATAGTAACGAAAATGATTGAATAACTGACACTAAACTCAACTTGCCATTTATGCAATTACATACTGCAACAAAATTGAAAGCAAATTTATCGGTTAAATGGCAATTTACAGAAAATGCCTGTTATTGAGTATGTATTCAAATAAAATCTTAATTAAAGTTAAAAAATAACTGACACTTAACAAAAACTGCCACTTATGCATTTACGCACTGCGAATATTTGAAAGCAAGTTTATTTAATAAGTGGCACTTAACACATTGTGCCAGTTTTTAACTCACCTCGACAAGGATTCCCTCCGGTGATTTGTCGCGAACTGGCATAGTGCCGGTTTATGAATAACAGACCGCAAAAGTTCTTACAAATTCATAAGTGACACTACTGACATCTAGCGAAAATGAAGCGCGTTAGAGATACAGGGGTCTTTGCATTAGGCGCGTTTCGTCTTACGCATTTTGACTATATACTTATCTAAAAAGTAGCATATTTTGTATAGTGCCACTTATGTTTTAAGGGTGCGATATGTTTGTAACATTATTGCGATTTAACAACGTGGACTTAATACGGTGTTACCAAATTTAAAATTACAGCTGTCAGGTCAGAGATCAGTGGTGTTATCAATTTATTTAATATAGTGGTACATGAGTCCATTGTCGAGACTGCGACAGACGTTGTTCGAGTCGTCGTCTCGCTCTAGCACGGCGTCTGGCGAGCACAGCCACGGATCGTTTGTCTCTTGTTGCCAGCGGTGTAGCCGTTCTCGAAGGGCCGTCTCTACTTGCTCCAGAGAAGGTTTACCTGTAATGTCACAATTACAAGAAATGTAATCCTAGTCCTAGTGCCACCAATTTCAATTTATCGCAAAACTATTTGGAAGAAAATCTCTTAATGTCAGTACTGCCGTCATAAGGAAAAAGGGCACAACTAAATTTTTTTCGAAATTGAGTTATATACATATTTGGAATCAGGAGAAAAAGGCCTATCTGCTCATATTTTCTGTATAATTTTATAACCACAATAAACAAAAGTAGCACAACCTGAAAGGGCACAACTGAGCAATTATTTTTGTGATAGCACTAGAAAAGGATATATCGCCTCTTTGCTTCAATAATGTGATAAGTCCGAAAATTCTTTTTTTCTTTTATTTGATTATTGAAACCGCCGTGGCCGATTTTATTTTTCCACAAAACGTGGTATCTTTTGCACATTTAGCAGTGAATCTATGAGCGAAAGAGAAAGAACAACTGTGTCAGATCGCGATATCTCGTTGTCTCTTTCTGCGCGGAGATTTGTTTCAACAATGAAATAAAACAGTTGTCACTACGCACGCGGCAAAGATGGTGCTCACATATTTCGGCAAAAACGTGACATCACGAAGTTATCACTTTGTGGTTGCAAAGGTATGTTTCATTTCAATTATTATTTTTTATTCTAAAATGTGATAGTGCGGGTTGACACAGTGTTGTTGAAAAAAGTGGGTCATATGTTCATTGTTATAATTGGTCATATCACATTGTTGCCGAAAGAATGAGAATTTTGCTTTGTGTTATCATGAGATACAATATTGTATTTGATAAAACTTTTTTTAATACTAACATCAAGTAATATTTATCTGCTGATGTTCCGTTATTGAACAAAACACGAATGAATTTGACCAGTAATATTCCTAAATATTACTATGTTCATGCTAAAACAAATAACTAGTTGTACTTATTTTTTCAGATGAATTCGCGATCTAAAAGACTTGTTAATCTTGCAATGACAACCGACAACTTGAAGACGCCTATTGCAGGGACAAGTGTAGGTATTTATTTGTATTGTTAATAATACAAATAAATACCTTATTAATGATCTTTAAAACCCCGGCGCCGCCCCTCACACGGCTGATTTAGTTCCCACCTTCTACTTTATAACGCGTGGTAGGTAGGTACGTTTAATATTGAACTGTTCTGTGTGCGGTATTCTATTCTAGTTAAAAAAATCTGTCGCGCTACAATTAAACTATTAATTTATGAAAACGTTTATTTAGATGAGGCCGTAACGTTAAACTCAGGAGATGCACAGTCAAAGATAGAAGAAGCAACGTTAAATGTTGATGTCGCAACAAAAAAAGCGGCCTCACAAATATCTAATCGCCTTCGTAGTGATTCGACGAGCACAGTAGTTTTTCAAGCGACTCATCATCTTCAAGCAGCTCATCTAAAACGTCTTTTGTTGAAGGTAAATTTCACTACTTTTTTTTTTGTAATTTACCTAATCACAATTATATTCCAACTGTTATATATTTTGTAAACAGACAGCGACGATTCAGTTAAAGACCCAAACTATGAAGTTATGGAGCCTCAAAATTGTTCAGATTCTGAAGAAGAAGTAGCTAATAATAGCGGAAGAAACCAAGATGTTGTTTCACAAGTAATTGCTATTGATACACCTACAGAAGACTACGAAATGGTTCTTGAGAGTCCAGTACAAAAAACCGAAGTGCTCCCGACTGTAAATGAACCATCAGCTGTTGAAAATGTTAGGCCCACTGAACAGAACCTACAAAACCAAAACTGTAGTCCGAACAAAAAAGGAAAAAGAAAACGAAGACAAGAAGGAAACTGGAAGAAAAATGTAGCGAAGAGACTGAGAAATAGCGATAAGTCTTATCAATCAGTAAAAACAAATAAAAAAGTATTCCCGAACGTTAATTGAATTTGCTATAAAGGCTGCTAGGAAGAAAAGTGAGCCTTTTCCCGTTAATGAAATGTGTTTCGCAGATTTCTATGATTGGAAAACACTCACTAACCAAATGAATTTCTCATTGCTTAAATATGAAAATAATGATTCTGTCAAACTGACGAGTTTAAAGGTGATTAAAATTAAAAAAAGCGATCCTGAAGCTGTATTTTTTAAAGATTCCTATGCTGATACATAATTCAAAAAAGCGATTGTTATTAAAAAGAAAAGGAACACCAACGTCGAATTAAAAAATGCATCCAATAACCTGGGATATCGGATAAAAAAATTGGGCAAGTGCGAGTCGGCCTCGCGCACGAAGGGTTTCGTACCATCATTCATTCATCATACACATACATACATATCGTCACGCCTTTTATCCCCGAAGGGGTAGGCAGAGGTGTATTTCTCCACTTTTCGCCAGATATACTTTAGTCCCACGTAATAAGGGGCGAGCCTATTGCCGTACCGGGCACATTTCCAGACTCCGTGCTGCTACTGAGAATTTCGTGACAGAAAAACCCAATAACACTGCCCGACCCAGGAATCGAACCCGGGACCTCCCGATCCCACGCGCACATTTATGCCGCGAGACCAACGAGGCAGTCGTATAGGGTTTGATGTCGAGTTTTCCGTCTCTACGCAAAGATGCATCCATTCATCATCTATAAAACAAAATCACGTTCGTTGTATGTATACTTAAATACTTTTTAAGTTTCTACCTGTTTATTAAGATCGACTAACAAATTGCTTAAAAATTACGTTTGTTGTATGGAAGCCCCCCTTTATTATTAACTTTTTTTAAATTTCATTATTTATTTTGAAAAGTAATATACAACTACCTATTCTGTGAAAATTTAAAGCGTCTACCTGTTACAGTTAGTAATTTTGAGCAAAAAATACGAAAAAGACACGTTTTTTTGTATGGGAATACCTTAATATTTTCATTTTGTTTATTTTTATTATTTGTTGTTATAGCGGCAATCGAAATACATAATTTGTGAAAATTTCAGCTTTCTAGCTATCACGGTTTATGAGATACACCCTGGTGACAGACAGACAGACGGACAGACAGACAGTGGAGGCTTAGTAATAGGGTTCCGTTTTTTACCTTTTAGGTACGAAACCCTAAAAAGCAGACCTAATGGATTTAGTCAACAAAAACCTTATTCCCAGATACCATAGGCTATTTTATGAAAGTTTGTAGCTTTTGAGAAAAGCGTTTTATTTTTTAATTTAAGTGATTTTTAAAAGGCTGATATTATTAATATTTAAGCCAAAACATAACTAAGACTGTTACAAAATTTAAGATAGTGTGTTATCATTCGATTGTAAGGATAATATTTTTATGTAAAATGGATATTTTTTGTTTGTTAACAAGCAGTTTGAGTTAGTTTTTTTTCAGTTTGTTAAAATTATTCTTTTTTCGTCTATGACGAGTTAGATGTTGTTATTGAATAATTCTTGCTATTGTTATTGAATATTGTATTTGCAAATGCAAACTCTTGAATAAGAGTTTCTTGTCTCTTCAACAATACTCAACATTTACTTATTAAGTTATAATAAGTTATACCTGTGATTCAATTATTATTAAAGTCTGATTATTCATAAGGACAAAATATTAAGCTAATAATTTAATTACTCCAATAAATGTTATTATCGTTAAGTAATAAACAATAAAAATTGTGATATTAGTAGTCATAAGATGTTTCATTGTGAAAGGAGAATGGCAGCTTCTGTATCGCATTTCAAAAAAATATAAAACTTGATGTTCCGTTGTAAAATTGGTAGGGTTTATAGAGAGACTCAAACTGATTATTTTTATGTAATTATATTTTTTTTAGAACTTGGTGATCATTAGAAATATCTTTTTAAAATATACTAAATTATTAATAACTAAACGCGAATAAATTAAGAACAAAACGCAGTGTACCATTATTAGAGCTTGCCATGCTTAAAAATAATAATTTGCATACTAATTGATTTTTATCAATTTGATTCACTTGCGTACAGTAAAGATGCTAAAATATTTTTATTTAGTTAACGATGTGGAATATACAATATAACACATTATTTAACTGAATAAACTAATTGTTTTCGTTTTAATCGTTAGGCATTATTAAGTGACATCAGTGACATGGCAACTTTTAAATGTTTTATTGACAATATTGATTGACATAACAAGAAAATCCAATGATCAATGGCGTCTTTGCTGTTGTTGTGGATTGTGGTGTGTGACTACATCTACGGTTTTATACTAACTTTTATCGAGCTGTTGATACGTTGAGTTGAGCATCTGTTCCTCCGTACACGGTATTGATATTGTTAGTGTTATTTGGCGCAAGGACGCTCTTTTGTTATTGTTGTGATTATCCGCGAAAGGACGCTTGTTGTGTTGTGTTTCAAGATTGAATGCGTATATGCAATTCGACACAATGTCGGATCGAAATTGCATTAATTGCAACGTTCGGATGTCTCGCATGAGGCGACACTCTCTTGCAGATGAGAGTGAAGCCCTAGTCAACACTGTTCGACTCTGGACATATCCTAGAGACGTAAGTCGATAACAGTAATTAGGTTTAGATATACTTATTTGTTACTGGTAATAAAAAATATGTATTGCTATGACTAGCTTAAAATTCTGTGAGTTAGTATTCCTATATTAAAATATAATGAAATGACAAAAAAAAAGCAATGACTGATTTGTTTTGGCCTTTCTTCTCAAGAAGTCATTTAGCTAGGAAAAGCCGGCATGATCTAGAATAGAGTTTTGACATGTATAAGTGTTGTAAACAACCAAAATGCAGAAATAAATATGTCTTTAAAAGAAATATATGATATTTCTTGTAATTTAAACACAAACTTTTAGTTAGATTTACATATAGATAATAATAACACTATTTCTTGTTTTCAGATAACACCTGCTGATCATATTTGCCATGCTTGCTGGCAATTGGCTAGTCATTCCGCTGACAATGTGTCAAGAAGGCAAACTGGGCATCGGCATGTCTGTGTTGTGTGTGGACGTTCCATATTAAGAATCAGCCGACACAGAGTTTTGATTGAGGGGGCAACTGCACAACAAATAACAGTGTCTGCTGTGATATCTCATTGGATTCAACCACAGGAGGTAATAGAGCATGCAGAACTCATTCATCCTACAATGTACTAAGACCAAACAAATCATTTATCATTATTATACTCATATTAGTCAGTGATAACTCTTATGTGCTCTAGATATTTAAGCAAAAGGAATACATACATTATTAATTGCTCTAACTCATTTTAGCTTACTTCTGAAGATGAAGTTTGTGTTCCCTGTTGGCTCAGAGCTAGAAGAACAAGACTTCCAAGTTCACCCCTTCAACCATTCATCCAACATCAAAATTCATCTGATGATGGCCCACAACTAGACATCCAAGATCCAAATTCACGCGATGATAGTCTGTCATCTATGATACCTGCTAATGAACAGCAGAATCGAGATAATATTGCTCTCTTATTGGAACACCAACAGGTATGTGGTATTTGTAACTTTTATACTTATGTTTCTTAATGTTTCCATTATGTTCTTAGTGTTTCCATTTATCACAGAGTTATAGATTTTGATATCCCTAATGAATAAGTTGCCCTAAGAATAGCATAATTATGCAAGTCATTACAATCTATTATTTTGCCTTGTATATCCTGTTACTCATGTATATGAGAGAGTTACTATTTTGTTGTAACATTGTGTCCCAGTTAAATAATTTTTCTTCTCTATGACCCATGCTTATTATTATTTACAGAGGAGTTCCATGAATGAAGTTTGTGGTGCATGCTGGGAACTAGCACAACAGATTTTGGGCTCACCAGAAACTGTAAGGCCTCAACATAGGCAGCAGTTAGTTACATTGCCTAACATGAGAAGAGCAGCTGAATCCACACGGCATTGTATTTTTCAAGAGTGTTTAAATAATGAGCGTCATTCTATTCCTGAAGAAACAAGGCGTCAAGTACTGACACAATTTCAATATTTTATCCCCCGAGGTGCACGCATCTGTACTCACCATTTACAGGAGGCACGGTTTGAGAATTTATATACTGCAGAGTATAGTTTAGATACATTTTCAACAAACTATATTGAGGAAATTATCTTTATGTTAATGGAAGGCCTCAATAATATAAATTATGAAAACATTCAAAACTACCCGGAAAACCAAGTACAATATTTTATAGGCATTACCAAGCAATAGCACCAACAAATATTGGAAGCCACACCAAGGCTTAGAAACATGCATCGCGGTAGTTTTGCTTTGACTGCACTACTGTGCAAGTTGAGGACAGGAGACTCGGGGGACAGGTTATCTTGCCTATTTCAAGTTCCAAGAAGAACTTTGGAAACCCTTATTAACACGGCTAGAAATATATTGTTAAATGATTATGTACCCCAGTACATAGGGTTTACTCATTTAAGAAGGGAGCAAGTGATCAGACAAACTTCATATATTGCTGAGCACATTTTTGGTGAGCCTGATGCACCTTTTGAACAAAAACCAGCAATCACTTTAGCTGATGCAACATACATATATACACAAAAAGTAGTAATTATTTATTTCAAAAGGATACATATTCCCTACATAAGTATAGGAATTTGGTTAAACCATTTATAATATGTACTTCTAATCTTTAGAGGGAATAGATCCTTTGTTGATTCGTGTAAAAATTAAATCCCGCCATTCTTCAAATAAAACATATTTTGTTTTTATAGTCGCAGAAAGAAACATGAATGGGCGGGATGCAATTAAAAGTTATTGTTGCAACTGTATTGTTGGTTTAAGAACAGTAGGATGTTGCTCCCATGTAATGAGCATAGTTTGGTACTTGGGATATGCTCGCCACGAAGGTTTGACCCGGCCGGCTCCCTTCTTAGATGATGTTATTGTAAGAATATGATTGTGTTTAAGATAAAATAAATGATTAGTATTAAAAACTAAGCAGTTTTATTTCCCCTTTATTTTTCTATTATGACAGAAATAATGTGTGTATAGATTCAAGTAAATATTTTTATACACATATAGCTATGTATATTATACTTAATATATAAAGCTGAAGAGTTTGTTTGTTTGGTTGAATGCGCTAATCTCAGGAACTACTAGACCAATTTAAAAAATTCTTTCAGTGTTAGATAACGCATTTATCGAGGAAGGCTATAACATCATGCTGTGTACCACGGGAGCGCAGCAGCAGCCTTAAATAACGCGGGTGTAACCGCGGGCTCATCTTATACTAATATATAAAGCTGAAGAGTTTGTTTGTTTGGTTGAACGCGCTAATCTCAGGAACTACTGGACCGATTTAAAAAATCTTTTAGTGTTAGATAGCCCATTTACCTATAGAGGAAGGTTATAGGCTATATAATATCACGCTATGAGCCTCTGCCAATCTGCCAATGACAAAAGGTAAAAAAATCGAGATACGAAATCTTACTAATTGGAGAAGCCCCATTAGTCCGATTTTATATCTTGAAATATAGGTACTTATATCAACTAACCGCCAGAGATGGTGAAGACCGTGCGAAGTGGAGGAGACAGTCGGAAAGTGGACCCCGGGCTCCAAGTCGTAGGTTTTGGAACGCAACCGGGACAGCGCTAGGATGATGATGATGAAGATGATATAGGTACTTATATCTATAGAGATTTTAATTAAACAAGGTTATCAAAAACACTGTAGCCCCGTTCCATATCATTCCACAGTTTAGTGCGCTAATGCAAAGTCTATTTTCTTAAGAATCTCGTAGCGATCAGTAAATACCTTGGTAAGTACCATTCATTGGCAAGAACAGGTAAATACAGGACTCGGTAGATATCCTCGTTGTTTATAACGTTGGCATACCCAATCATTTAATGGAATAAAAATAATAACACGATAACACGCCGTATGTACCTAATACTATGTTATCTGTTATCATCACTAATTTAATTATTTTACAATGACAGCTCAATTGTGACATCTGTCAGAAGTGTCAAACATGGCGATAAAAACGTAACCTTTCAAACATAAAACAAATTGAAATATCTTCTTATCCCCAAGTTCTAAAAATCTAATAATTAAAACTGGGCTTCTTCATGATATTATTTATTAAATAAATATACAAAGAAGTTAGAACACCAACTTTTTTAGCGATACAAAAGTCCCATACATGCCTGCCATTCTCCTTTATAAGTAGATTTTGCAATTGTACTGTTTCCAATAAAGATTGATTCTGATTTTTTAATATTATTTTTTTATTTCAATAATGTTTCCTCATAATATAACTCAGTTTCATAACCAAAATAATATCATCAAAATCGTGACAATTTAGTTTGAAACACTGATTTTACTATATATTTGCAAGAATAATGTGACATGTTTTCCCCTTTTTTTAATAAAGCCAATTTCTTGCTCAACTTCTAAAATATCAGTTTTTTTATAAGTTTTCACTTAGTTAATAAGTCATAATTTACAGTACATTATATCATAACTGTAAAAAGATATTCTGTGCTACACAATTATTTTTTGAAAGTTTAAAAATGCTCTCCTGTAAAATCCCACTTTTCAAGATATCACATTATTGAAGCAAAGAGGCGATATCTAGTTTAGATTACATGAAGAAGTCACAAGTGGATAGATGTGTTTTAATTAATATGGGTTTTCATTTTATTATTTAACCTTTTTTCCCGAAAATGTTAAGTCACATTTGGTTAATTATGCCTTTTATACGTAATATTAATGATTTTACAAATGGAAAATGTAGATTATTGAATAAATCATCATCAGCCTTTAATAGTCCACTGCTGGACTAGGCCTCTCCTTTGAAAGGAGGAATTGGCCTACTATACCACGCTGGCCAAGCGGGTTGGCATAGGGTTTGTATCAAGTTTTCCTTCTCTTACAGTGCTGTTCTCTGCGTGATATACTCCCTCTGTCGGCTCTTACGACACCCATGGGATGATATGGGGTGGTGACAATTCGTATTCTTAATCCGTCACCACACGAATAAATACAGTAAAAATTTAAAACAAATAGTAAATCATCTTATAGAATTCATGTAGACGCTACTATAACTACAATACCGTAATTTACTTTTTACAAAAACTAAGAAAAACTTTAAACTCAAGTTTCTCCTGATTTACAAAATGTTAGTTGTGCTCTTTTGCGTTATGACGGTAGAGTAATATTTAACTTTTTCCCCAAAATGTAAGAATGGAAAGTCACATTTGGTTAATTATGCCTTTTATACGTAATATTAATGATTTTACAATATTTTTTAAGTTAAGTTGAAATGGAAAATGTAGATTATTGAATAAATACAGTGAAAATAAAATAGGTACGTAAATCATCTTATAGAATTCATACAGACGCTACTATTTCCATTCATACATTTTCTATAACTGCGATACCGTAATTTATTTTTTACAAAAACTAAGTAATATTTTAAACTCGATTTTCTCCAGATTTACAAAATGCTAGTTGTGCCCTTTTACGTTATGACGGCAGAGGAGCTATCCCACATGATACGCCTTCTGTGTACAATTAACATTCTGAGCACACTATGAAGGACCCTCGGTGGACCCAGGGTCTGAGTAGGTACTCTAGATATTACCAGATTATGCAGATCATTATAAGAGCAACTATCGTCTGCTCTCTTTGCGACGGTTTGGGGTTGGACCAATCTCTAATATCTTTTTGGGAGCAGGAGCCGTCTACGGGTTATTCAAGACAGGCTCGGATCATGGCATTTTTCGAGGCGGGACAAAAACTAAAAATTGCTATTTTTTTTTTATATCAAGCCGTGCTTCCAGGCATCTACCTCATGCATCTATAAATCCAACGATTGTGAATTTACTTTGTCTCCCGAATTGATTTGTATTAAGTAGGGGATAGTAGTGCTGACACAGGATATCTCAAAACCATCATTTATGCCTCTCAGGCCCAGATAAAGATTATCCTTTACGCGAATTAGTCCTTTTATGTTGTATCAAAATATTGAACCGTTTACGAAGCCAGGTTGGCTGCTGCAGGCACAACCCAGCGACATGGGGTATGATTGACTCGGCTTACACGTAGTGCTACTGTGGCGCTCCCGAACAGACCATGAGTCACCTGTTAGAGTGTCCTAAATGTTAGGACTGTGTGTGTCCGCACAGATGTTCGGGGGCCGATCTATGTCAAGCCACCGACAATGCCGTTGTTGTTCACTGTGGCCACATACCTACTGGACTGGTGCCATTTGAATTCTGTACCAACGACTCGAGAAGAAAATATTGTAAAATCGTGTATGCGTTTGTAATTTTGTATGTGTACATATATGTTTAGGCAAATAAATATTATTATATTATCTTCTAAGGCTCGGGTGTGATTTTGCATATTAGGCATTATGCAGCTTAACGGTTTAACTCACTTACGAATACGAGTCAAAATACTAAATTTATTAGAACTTACCGTGTAAATTGTTAGTTTCAGCGGGGTCTGCTCTTATGTCGTACAATTCCCACTGCGGCCTGTAGTAGTACTGTTTGAGGGTTTTGTCCCACGGCAGAGGCTGTTTGCTGCGCGTGCGGTTCAGGATATCCTGTAAAAAGTTAACCGCGCTATTAAACGGTGTTGCTATGTAAGAACTAAAGAGCGTCTGTTGATTGATGAAATATTTTTGGCGGATACTGTTATTTATGGCTAATAAATTTTAGGGTTCGATTCCCGGGTCGAGCAAAAGTTATTAAGTTTTTTCTGAATTTTCAGTAGCAGCACGCAGCCCCGGAGTCTGGCAATGTGCCCGGTAAGCGTTACGTGGGACCTAAATTCATAATATGGCCAAATGTGGGTGTAATATTACACCTCTGCCTACCCCTTCAGGAATACAGGCGTGAGTCTAAAAATAAAATATAATTATGCAGGTATTTCTATATCGACCCGAGTTCTGATAGCACAATAGATGGAGATTCCACGATCAGTAAAAACGATTCTAAGTGAACTTACTTGAAAACTAGCTGAAACGTAGAGATCCTGGTCGATGGGGAAGGGCATGCCGAAGTTGAGGTTATGTATGAGCTTGAACCGGCGCGTGCGCACGCCGCGCATCGGGTAGTACATCGTGATCTCATGGTGAGTCTGCGATAGAAACACGGCTTCCTCGTCTGAGTATGGGGGCTCTACAAATAGTGAGATTAATTTTTAAGATTTTGATGGAAAACCGAAAGCCGGTTTATCTGTAGCGAAAGCTTCACATCACCAGAGACTAAACCAGGTTTATATGCACCTAGAGAGAGCTTCATTAACTACGCCTCTCAAAATATTGTATGAGAAATCTTTTTTTAAAGGCAACTTCCGCACTATGAATACACCTGTATCGCGGGGACTTTACAAACATACAACCAAAGGACACAATAAACATCCAGACTAGAAACAACAATTTATAGGTCACCCAAAGTATTGTCTGGTGTGGGAATCGAACCCACAACACTAGGTGCAGTGCCAAGCGGTGAGGTGGCCGCTTAAACCACTACGCCAACCGTGCAGTCAAATTGAGCCAATTTTGCCATCCAAGGTCTGCGGCCTGGGAACCCACTGGCACGGCTCTAGTTACAACTCTACATATTATTATCACTAGTGCCATCTGTCGTAAAATGGTGAAGACACAAACACCGGTGACATCTAACGGACACCAAAGGAACCACGAACACACGGTTCAAGATTTTGAATCGTGCTAATGAAAGTTTGCACACGGTTACTATACAAGTAGCTAGAGGAACTCTACACAACTACCTCCCAAAGATCTTTTAATTACGTATCTCAAACAGAAATAAAATTCCAGTTCAACTCAAATGTTTGTGCACTATTTCAGTAGATGGGCTGCTATTTAACATACGTTCACAAAAAAATAAGTTTTCAGGAAAGTCATACTAACCTTTCTCCAAAATTGGTAACAAACTCTTAGGCTTGTCAGCCTGAACGATATCATTGCTCTCCTTTTCCCACGGGAGGCCATACCAGTCCAGCACAGTGGGCATGATGTCCAGCAAGCTGACCATGGTCCACGAGGCCTCATTCTTCCTTGCGTGGGGTTCAGGAGACGCGATGAGAAGTGGCTCTCGCACGCCAAGATCATAGAAATTAGTACGACCTGATGTGAATGGGATGCCGTTGTCTGAAGTGTATATGATCAGTGTGTCGTCCTTGTGACCGGCGGCTTCTATTTCCTTGAGCACTAGCGCTACACCTGTGAAGCGAATTACTTAAGTATGTAGGTACCTACGTGACCGTCATAATGGAGGGACCAAGTCTCCAAAGTCTGTCATACACATGTAAAAACATAATGCCATTAATCTACTATTTCCTACCTTTGCTATAATTTTAGCTACCTCATTATTTACATAATATTTTAACAAAATCCTTGGTCCCCCCATCATGATGTCAAGATGGAGGGACCAAACTGATAGACTACTCCTTGGAATGTTCTACCTACTTAGTGTTATAATACCTTAATTCTACCTTAATATTATTGATTTTGGCTGCCCAAAGCATATATCGTTTTAAGGAAATCGATTATATAAGTTGGTCCCTCCAAATTGACGATTCAATTGTTTAGTGCAACAGGTAAATGGCCGGTTTATTTTTGATCTTCGAAGGATTAATATTTAATACCTATTTACTACCTTCAAAGCATGCAAAATTTCTTACGTTAAAGATTAATTTACAAGCCAAAAAAAAATAAGTTAGTAAAATGTACATTTTAATCGTAGTAGAATTAGTAATTAAAAGTGTTATTTTAATAAGAATTGCACAAAAATATATAACTAATATAAAATGTACATAACTTTCGTTTTGAAATATTACTATATATTTATCTTATTTTTAATTCTCATAATACTCAATGTAGGTAAACACAAATAAAAATATTGAAGGTAGTTCTAAAACATAGTCGATGGATTGCATTGTAGTGAAGCTGTTACCGGTAACTGCATCCTGGCTAACAGATTGCATTTACAGCGATTTAATTATCGTTTTTCGTAGTTGTTGTAACAATACGGAGAATATGCAAATTACTTACATTGAGTATTACGAGAATTAAAAATAAAATAAACAAATACATAGTAATATTTCAAAACTAAAGTTATGTACATTTTATATTAGTTAGAGATTTTTGTGCAATTCTTATTAAAAGAACACCTTTATTAATCCTACTTACTACGATTAAAATTTTAACATTGTACTAACTTATTTGTTTCTTTTTTGGCTCGTAAATTAATCTTTACCGTAAGAAATTTTGCATGATTTGAAGGTAGTAAATAGGTATTAAATATTAATCCTTCGAAGATCAAAAATAAACCGCCCATTTACCTGTTGCACTAAACAATTAAATCGTCAATTTGGAGGGACCAACTTATATAATCGATTTCTTTAAAACGATATATGTTTTGGGCAGCCAAAATCAATAATATTAAGGTAGAATTAAGGTATTATAACACTAAGTAGGTAGCACATTCCAAGGAGTAGTCTATCAGTTTGGTCCCTCCATCTTGACATCATGATGGAGGGACCAAGGATTTTGTTAAAATAATATGTAAATGATGAGGTAGCTAAAATTATAGCAAAGGTAGGAAATAGTAGATGAATGGTACTATTTTTTTACATGTGTATGACAGACATTTGTGACTTGGTCCCTCCATTTTGACGGTCACGTACCTACGTATATAACATCCATAACAAGACAATTTAGAAAAGCAATCAGCTATGTATACACAACGCCAAGTCAAGCTTGACAGTTGAAGCACGATTTTGATACTTATTTCGTACACCATAAGAACGGTATTACGATACAAAGGTCAAAGTGTCAAGCTTGATGAGCCGTGTGTATCAAATGTATGACGTTGCAAGCAAAATAAACTAGTGTACCTTGATCAAGTCGAGACATTGTAGTATATTGTGCAGCGATGTCTCGTCGCGTGGCTTCTGTGTCCTAAAAGAGTATACTTCCAATTAATTTACATTCACTAAACCTTCGGCAAAAATTGAGTCAGTTTTGAAAAAATCTTTGTGCGAGTAATCTTTAAGAGCAATCGTTGTCTAAACAAGCATCAATACCATTTATTTATTTATTTATTTATTTATTGATTCAATAACAATTACATAAATTGTATCTGAATATCTTAAAACTAACACAATTTACAATATGGTATCATTAATTATATTACTCATTAATTGATATTTTGAATACAGCCACATTTAATTTACTATTTAATTAATTGAAGTTACTATTTAATAAATTAAGTAATTATACATTATTATATTATTTAAGAACATGTCAAGCAATTTTGTACTATAATAAATTAGGAATATGTCAGAGAACTTTAAATACAAAGAAATATAACCTTAAGTCATAGAAGTAACACTAAATAACAACAGCGGTTGCTATGTTTGATATCTTCTTTCTAATGGCACATGCAGTATGATAGAAAGAGCTGTCGATAGGTTTAGCAGCACGCTCTTATAGCAGCGTCGTGGTAGGCAAACAGTAGACAAAACATAGAGTTAGGAAACCGAGTGTTGTTCGTAACAGTGATGATTTATCGATAAATATTTTTGGTTAATGTCTAACTTTAGTATGTGTCGATATATTTAAGCCGTAGAAGTAAACAACAACTAAAATATTGAAATTGTAGTTTTTGCTGTCGACGCCGGACAGTGCTTTGCAATGACTTGCCAGACAGACAGTACTAAAAAATTTCAAGTGTTAAATCGTTCATTTTAGCCATAAAATCTATTGACAAAAAGTATTCATAAACTATTGAGCGATGCGTTGCGATGAGATGCTAAGAAACTGTCACTTAGATTATGTATTGTACGAATTATACCACATTGGCTAATGCGGCAGGCTTTGGCAATTTGTGTGCGTCGCATTATATCACGTTGCCTGCTATCGCTTACGTTGGACACTGCTCGATTTTTTAGAGCTGTAGGTAATCCGATTTGTGATCCGCCAGCACAAATAATTCGCCTTTATGTAAATATTAGTACAGCAGTGAACTACTTTGACAACCCAGTTGGCGTGAGTGCAACCGACTGCCACGCCGAAGCTTGCGGGTACGATTCAGTTTACATTCATGCCCGATAGTTTGTTTCCGTATTTATCCCTCATTCAAAAAACATCGATATCTCCTTTCACTGTCAAATCCCATCACTCCTTAATAATGGGATTTACAGCACGGCTATTTAGAGAATGCAGTCAAAGATATGAGTCTGTAAGGAGTCTATGCCTCTTTAAATGGGACGCGTAATTTGACGTTATGATTAACCAACTAAGACCAACTGACATTACGTGTTGCACGTTCGGTATAAGGAAATATGGCGAGCATGTTCTCTCTAGTCTAAACGTCCAATCTCTCTGTTTAAATACAATACATAATGTCACAATAATGTCAAGAAAAATAATACTATGTCAAAAAATTAATATGTCAAACAGAAAAATAGATAAAAATTAAAATATTAAATACATGAGATGTCAACAACAAATAAATTGTATCATGTCAGAGAATGCAGCAAAAATTATAATTAAAAGACAACATTAATAATTATGGCTGGTATCATCTTACACTAAGTTACATTTTCTCCTTTAAATTGTAGTAACATTTGTCCATCAAGAATTGCTTCAATTTGGGTAAAAAAGTTCTTGTATAGAATATACTTTTGATTTCGGTTGGCAACTTATTAAATAATTTAGTTGACATGTAGCAGGATGGGATACCAATGGGATGTACGCGTTTAGCCGCTTGCGTCTCACGTCAATTCAATTAGCGTTTGGCGTTTCAGCACACGAAGCGAGCCGGCAATGCGGCCGTGGGGGGCGTATAAAGACTAGCTACGCCACGGCAGAGTCAGCTATCGGTTGAATTACTTTTCTACTTTTAGTGCTAAATAATCATTTTTCTTACCGGCACACAGCACGGTAGTTGCACTTCGTCCCATTGGTAGTACCAGGGCTTCCAGTCAGGAATCAACCCCATGCCCTCTTCGCCTGAGCCGAACCGCTCGCAGAACGGCCCGTACTGTGGCTCGCTGTGACCGCATCGGTGCGGATCGTGGAAGCCCACGTAAAGGAAGAACGGCCTAAAAATAATAAGGATTGTGTATCTCAAACTTTATATACATAACTAGATGATGCCCACGGCTACGCCCGCAATATTTTTTAATTTACCCGTTTTGGCCGATCCCGTGGGAATTTCGGGAAATCCCTTCTTAGTGCACCTCTACGGTCCCCAAGGAACATACATGCCAAATTTCAGCTTCCTGCGCCCAATAGTTTCGGCTGTAGCGTGTCTGTCAGTCAGTCAGTAACGCAAGGATTTTATATATTAAGATAATGCCAGAGTTGCCCATACACACGAAATAGAAGAACAAGAATGAAGAAAGAATTGACTGCCAGTATCAGTCTCGTTTGTGGCACTACAAAATGCATTTTCAATTATTGCAACTGCAACTCAGAATTGCATTAGGAAATAAACAACAACCTATCGACACCTACTTTTACGGATTTATTAAGTACAGTGTATTTTTTATAATCAAACTGCATTTGATGTCCACCCAGTGCATATCATTGTGTGTCAGCACGATGAACTGTTGTGTGTATGAGTTGCCCGAGGGGATTGAATAACCGAAAATATTTCGGTCAAATAGGTTAAAGGCATGACGTCATTCCCTTTAAATTTCGTCATTTCGATACGTTAAAGTAACGTTATTACGGACGCGCAAAACTCCTCTCCTCTTGCCTTAAAACTATACCAGGTTCAAGAATCCTCACTACTAACCCAAAACCTCCATGGTTCACCATGACTCCTCCAAAACAATATACCTAACGGATCAACCTATTTATTTGAATTAAACAAATATTTACTTGTTATTGGTGTTGGCTTGTGCGAGGAACTCCCTGGTGAGCAGCTTGATGTGCGTGATGTTGCGCCCGACCTGGTTGATGTGGTTGTTCAGCTCCGTTTGCTCGTAGTCGAACTTGTACACGCTCTCGGGACCTACGTGCTTCTTACCGATTATACCTAAAAGAATATATGCCAGTTATTAGTTTATTTTCCGTGTGGTGACGGATTAAGAATACGGAATGTCACCACCCCATATCATCCCATGGGTGTCGTAAGAGCCGACAGAGGAAGTTTATTATGCAGAGAAGAGCACGAAGAAAACTTGACACAAACCCTATACCAACCCGTTTGGCCAGCGTGGTATAGTAGGCCAATTCCTCCTTTCAAAGGAGAGGCCTAGTCCAGCAGTGGACTTTTAAAGGCTGACGACGACGAAAGCTTACTTGGCAAGTACATACAGCGACAAGTCAAGCTTGACAGTTGCAGTGGGTACCTATGGGATTTTAATCCATATTTCCTACTCCATATGAACGGTATTACAAAATTCAAAGTGTACCTATAGAAACAAATACCTTTTTTCTTCGTCCTACCCCCCCAGGGCGGAGGGACTACGCCCTGGGGGGAAGGACGAAGGGGACTGTCAGACTCTTACTGACTAAAAACCAACCCGTGCTCCTCATGTACCCATGTGTCGGAGGGTAGGGTTTCACCGAAGCATTCCTCGCTACCCCCCGACGGGTATTGGCCCGCCAGATGGTCAGGCGGGCCCCGAACGAAACCCCCTTGGCGGCGGATAAAGGTGTTGGGCTCCGCCGCCAAAACTCCCAGCGGCCGCAGAGGATAGGGAGGACGGCAACGCAACACCGCATCTCCTCTTCCTCTGCGGCCTTACCGCGACGCAACAATGGTGCGCCCCCATTTGGTCGCGGGAGATAGGGCGCGCGGCAACGCAACACCGACACGCCTCTCCTCCCGCGACCGCACCCGACTGCGAGGGACAAACAGAACTGTCCCACGCACCCGCACTTTGGACGCATCCTACGCAGGCCTCACTCAAGCCCACGTGGAGCGTCCCTTCCCGGGATCCCGCTTAGCTTCACCGTGGGTGTACCTCAAACCCACGGTTACTGAGCCCCTCCACCACGACAAGGTAAAGATCCCACGGGGGGGTGAAACAAATACCTAAAATGAACTCCAACTATGTTTCGGGTAGTTTTGTAGTAAAAAGATATATTTAGTGATATTCTAACCTCGTGAAATTTCGAAGTAAAATACTTTAACTCGTAGGTATAGTTCATGGAAAGGCAGCGATAGCGAATGGATACTTATACCAACAGACTGCCATGCAGAGGGTATCGGGTTCGAATCCACGGCGCGCACCAATGACTTTTCGGAGTTATGTGCGTATTGAATTGTTAATTATCGCTTGTCCCGTGCCTCGGAGAGCACGTTAAGCCGTCGGTCCCGGTTGTCATGAAGATCTTTGAGTTTTGACAGTCGTTGTAGGGCGTCAGTACCTTCTAAAATAAACTGACACTAGTCTAAACCATGGAATATCGCTATCCCTTCGGGTTGCGGAGGTCAGACAGGCAGTAGCTCTGTGGAAAAGCTAATATTCAGCCAAATCCGGTTAGACTAGTAAGCAGACCCCAGATTGAAACTGGGATAACGCTAAGAGAAAGAAGAAGGTATAGTTCATGGAAATGTCTTTAATTATAGCGTTTATGCTATGTAGTAGTACAGTGTACAGGCATCAACAAATCAAGCTTAACAGATGCAGTTCGAATTTAATCCTTATATCCTACACTATAAGAACGGTACAACAGTCACTGTCTCTAGCTTAACGCATAGCCATGTGTACCTACTTATGTAGCAACTGTTGCGTTTTGTGTAGTTATCAGGTAAACTTACCTGTTATTATCCCTTTTTGTCTGAGTATGTTAGGCAGGCTGGTAACATTGTCAAACGAATTGAAATGATGTACTCCATGATGGAGTCCGTACATCCCATTTTGATGGCTTGGGGTGCCTGTCAGCAGAGCCGCTCGACTACGACAAAATTATAAAAACAAATGATGAGAGCCGACTGATTTTGAGAATTAGGATTTGTATGAAACAAGCAGCGATCGCCTAGCAGACTGACAGACTGCTAAGCAGAGGAATTCACAGACTGCGTATAAAATTGTCGCCTGCGTAACGGTCGTCGCGGAGTCTCTCCACGACCACGATCAGTGCAAGACGATCGAAACGTCAGTATAAATAGGTAATACCTTAAATAAGTTAATTTATCGCACCTGTAAATTATTTTGAATGATTGAAACACCTGTAAATTTATCATACAATTATTTTACCGATAAGACGACAAATGTCTCAAGAAAATTTTACTAACTATTTAGGATCATCATGATGGCCAATAATACCACAGTCAAATAATCCATAATACACCCTGTATATCAGTGATATTTATGCCTTGGTGTTCGGGATATACTTCCTAATGTATGTAGTACGTCCCGGTGAAAACTATATTAAAGAAAGAAAGTTATACTTTGCTAGTATTAAAGTTAATAAAAAGTTAAGAATAAGCATCCAATAAAGGTAAATTTACCTTGGTGAACAACTGCTGACTGAAGTGAAAGCATTATTAAAGAGTAGGCTACGGCGTGCCAGCGCATCTATATTCGGCGTCTGGCATATTTTGTTCATGTATGCACCTATCTCGAAACCGCCATCGTCCGCTGAAAAAGATAGGGAAGAGAACGTGAATCCAATTGTGAATCGTGAATATATTGTGAATAATGTGAATGTTAATATAGCGTGAAATGAAACGGTATATTTAATTTATTTCATATTTCGCCAATCAAAATGCTGTACGTATCTAAACAACGTGCAACGTTCCATTCCATTAATCCATTTAGTTTCAATTTTATTATTTAATGCTTTGATTTGATAGGTATTTGTTTTGTTTTTGCTATCACTGAAATGAAATATGAATGAATTACGCACACATCTGTCAAAAGTTCAATCACTTTCTTGTTAGAATGGACTTCTTAGAGCCGTATTGAAAATTTAACTAAAAAACTTACCTAATAATATTACAACATTACGCGCTTTATCCGTTGATACGATTTCAGTGACTAATAAACCTAATAACACCGTGTAAACAATGCCGGGTGTTCTCGCCATGTTGACGCGCCCGTTCAGTCGATAACAGCAGTGCTTATTTTGACGTGTCGCACCGACCGAAGTGAAGTGTTGGCACTTGGCACTTTTGCACTGTGCGGCTGATACCGGTGGCCTACTTATCGACCGGTTAAGCTTTGCCACCAAAATTCAAATTATTCTTAGTTATCATTAAAATATCTAATAATGGCGAGTCGTAAATCTATTTTATATCTTTTCGACGTGGACGGAACTCTAACCAAACCGCGCCAGGTTATCACGAAAGAGCTGCAAAACTTCTTGCTAGAAAAAGTGCGTCCAAAAGTTACTGTGGGCCTCGTCAGCGGATCTGACTACAGTAAAATAGCAGAACAAATGGGCGGTGAAGATGTGGCCGATACATTTGACTACGTGTTTTGTGAAAATGGTGTGATGCAATTCAGAGCCGGCGAACTGATCACCTCAGAAAGTATCCTTAGTCATCTGGGTGAACAATTAACACAACGTATCATCAATTTTGCTCTTGGTTATATGTCAAAAATTGAGCTACCAGCAAAAAGAGGCAACTTTGTTGAGTACAGGTCGAGTATGATCAATATATGCCCTGTAGGGCGATCCTGCAGTCAGGAGGTACGAGATGACTTTGTCAAATACGATGCTGTACACAAAATTCGCCAGAAATTTGTAGATGCACTACAAAACGAGTTTCAAGGTCTTGGAGTAAAGTTTGCTCTCGGTGGTCAAATTAGTGTAGATGTTTTCCCTGAAGGGTGGGACAAAACTTATTGTTTAAATCATGTGGAAGACCAAAAGTTTGAAGAAATACATTTCTTTGGTGATAAAACTATGCCTGGTGGTAATGACTATGAGATCTTCAATGACTCGCGGACCATTGGCCATACTGTTACATCACCAGATAACACCCAAGAACAAGTTATAAAGTGCCTTAATATTGAAGAATAAGTGTTCCTGTACATAAGCTTTGTAATATATTTTGTAAATTATACTATTGCATCAGAAAAATTATCTTGTATATTATTTGTGTTATCTTAGCAGCACTAAACATACAATAGGTATCTTGTCACAATCTGAAATACCTACATAAAACCTACTTTACAGATAAGGAATAATATCTTGCTTGTTTACTTATCCAATACTGACAGTTGTTTCAACAGTTATCTTATATGTGTTGCCTCTAGTTATGTAAATTAATAATGTCCATATTACTGATCCATATACATTTATCATACTGATGTTGATAAACTAAGGAATCTAAATTTTAATTGTCCTGTAAATCTTGCAAATTGAAGCCCGGAGTCTACTTACTAGTGTATCTATATTTGTAAGAACAATATCTAAATAGATAAAATCTAAATTTAAAGTTTATTGAATAAAGTTTATTATTATTATAACTAAATCTGCTTACACAAGAGAGTGAAAGCTAGGCTGAACAATATTCACTATTACTAATTATTGTATACGAATTTTATCATGGTTAAATCAATCAGGTTGATTGTCTTATACAAAAACCATATAAGGTACCTATGTACCTCCTGAAAATCATGCTTTAATTAGCCAATGTTAGCAAGGCTCCACTTATAAACCTACATTGCTTAGGAACTTTTTTCTTTAGGAATTACTGTTTTAATATTTTACATATTGAAATCAATTGCTGACATACCTATGTAAAGTATAGGTAAGCTTACCAATTAATTATAATGAGAACTGTAAATCTTGCATTTTAAAGCCTTAAAATATTAATTAATGTCAGTTGAGGATAGTAAAACAGGCTGCTAAGCCCATTTCTATCAATTCACTCCTATTAGTCAGAAATTCGCCTATAAGTAATTTCAAATACACTGGGCTCTTCACAAGCAGAGGAAGCAATGGTAATTGCTTCCTCTGCTAGTGATAAATTTGTTGATAATGATGACACTATACTACATTTGCTTTTATGAGTTTTAATAAAACAATGTAAAAAAGCTTTAAGGTAAAAGCACTAATGCTTGACACATTAAGGACAAATCAAACTTCATATGCCTAATGTAAAATGTATTTATCTAAAAATACAGTTGTTAATATTTTCCCAAATAGAGCAACATTTAGAGATTGATATTTTTATATTTAATTATTTTAAAGCTGTTGCATTTTCAACAAAATTCTCAATTTTCTTAGGTTTGCCGTAAACACTAAAAGATGACAGTGTCGAAAATCAAATCCACCAATAATTGACATCAATTGGCACTAATAGTTGACATGACTTTACCCATAATTATGCAAGAGACTTTGTCAAAATTGTGACGTGGATGGCACTATCAGGGGATCTGCACTGATATTCATAGGTACTAATAATTGACATCTATTATACCCTAATAGTTGTCACTAAATACTAATATTTGACATCTAGTATACCCTAATAGTTGACACTGTCTACTTTTAGTTAGAATAGACTAAAACAAATGAAACTAAGACAGGAACTTTATTTCTACAACACAAGGCTAAATATGCATTAAAATAAGCTTAAAAATTCGGTTTGATGTAACCCTAGTAGATGACACATGTGTCATCTTTTAGGTTTTGACTCATTTCGGGTACTAATAGTAGACACCACTTAAAAATTATATAAAAACAAGCCAAAATAACAAGGAAATAGTCCTAATAAATCAATCATTTCATACTATTTTAATATTGAAACTAACAATAGCCTATAATCATAAATATAAGAAAATATCATACCTGTTAAAAGTCAGTTGCCTTACGAAAAACGCTAAGAATTACGCGCAACATGCCAACCTATTCACATTGTTTGTCATAAACTGATGCAATTTTGAAATTTGCTTCTGAATGTGTACAGAAGCTTTTAAACATGTAACATAGATAGCACTAGGTATCTTAAACATCAGTAACAATGTTATTTAGATGATTAGTTTTCTTATTAGAAACGTTTTTTTGGGAAAATGTCATCTATTAGTTCAGTGTCAACCATTAGTGCTTTTACCTTAAAACAATTTATTCATTATGTATAAACATATCACTGTAGTCTTAAAATGTATCAAAAATATTGTGATTATACTTTCAGTACTGTCAAAAATCATAAAAAAATATACCATTACATGATAGTTTGCATTAAATGCTTGTACTTCGAGACTAATATATAATTAAATTGAGCTTCAATGGCCTTCATAAACTGGTTTTCTCTTTTCTATGAAGGAGATCATGCCCTCCTGGCGATCCTTTGTGGGTATGTTGATCTCATAACATTTCTGTTCCACCTCATAGCCATCTTTGATGCTAAGCTGGATGCCTTCATTGATAGCCTTTTTAGCACAGCGCAGTGCAATAGGTGCATTGATTGCAATTTCTCGCGCCAATGCTAAGGATTTTTCGAGAGCAGCGTTATTGGTGCTGTTTTGTGGCACTACATGATTTACAACACCTGAAAATACCAAGCAATTTAATCATATAGTTCATGAAATGTCATTTAGACTGCTAATTTTAATTTATACTAAGTAGATAAACTGAAAGATGTTATCATTAGGAAACCTACATAATTTTTCTCCCTAATGCTCTCAAAAGCTTTGTAAAGAATCTCCATGTGACCACTGTTGAGTAATATGGCCTTACCATTCTCATAGGGTGAAGCGGCCTAGCAGCATGACATGTCATAAAAAGGAGTATCAATACAACAATTCATTTATATAACTTACCTAATTCCTTAGCTTCCTTTCCACTGACTATTCTAGAGGTATAAATTAGCTCCTTGGCAACATTTAGATTGACAGTTCTGGGCAGTCTCTGGGTACCACCAGCACCAGGGATAAGTCCTCTGCTAGTTTCCACAAGACCCAGCTTGGCAGTCTCAGCTGCAACTCTAATATCACAGGCCAGGGCAAGTTCCAGGCCACCACCAACTGCTACACCCTCTATAGCTGCTATTGTAGGTATGGGTAAGTCCTCAATTTCAATAAATGTGCCTCGGAGGCCTCTCACAAACTTGGCTACTTCATCATCATTCATATTAAAACGCTCCTTTAAGTTTGCACCTGGAAAATGCAAAAAGAGTGTACTTAACATTGTTTTATGACATAAAGCAAGTCTAAGCTTGTAGATCTGCTTACAACCATTGTATGTTAAGTAGACATACTTATGTAGGTACTTATAAAATAATGACTAGTCACACTACCTACTTCACATTAACATATTTTTATCATAATATATTAGCTTTGTCAATGAATATGCAAGAACATTGAATATGTTGTGTTTTTCATATTAATATTGTAGAAGTCTCAAGTAATGCATATAGTCTATTTCATAAAAAAAATGTTATAATAGTTAGTAGTTTACCAGCACAAAATATTTTAGGCACCATGCTGTGAAATATAACAACAGAAATCTTCGTATCTTCTCTAATCAGCTGGTTTACTTCTTTCATCGCTTCGATCATTGCAAAACCGAGCGCATTGCGATCTTTTGGGCTGTTAAGCCCATAGAGCGCAATTCCTCGGTCAGTTCCTGTCAGCTTTTTATATACAACTGGGCTCACATTTTCAGTTTGCGTCGCCAATAAACGGGTTGACCCTCGTTTAATTAATAAACTAACTTTATTTAGCCTTGGAATCAACATTTTCACAGAACTTTGCAGCCAAGTATTTACGTACTTCCTAAGGGTCACAGTTATCTTTAAACTACGGCAATTGTTATCACATAACTAAAAGTAAGAGCAAATTATTTTAATAGATAAGGAATAAATAATCTAGTGACGCAGCAAGATAAACAACTTCATTCGAAGACTTCAATACAAATGTTTAGAAATCGCAATGTTCGAATTTGGTGGTTATTTTATTTGTCATTTTTTTTTTTTTTTTGGGATTTTATGACCTGGTAACTGGACCTTTAGGTCAAATCTTATTTTATTTTAACGGACACTGCACATTCACTTAATTTTTAAATTGTTTTAACAGTATTTTTAATGTATTTATATATCGGTTTGTAAGTATTTTTGTCTTTCAATAACTCTTCGAGTGGCGGCGGGCGGGAGAAAGAATCGCACTTAATGTTCACATCACTGAGTTCACTAGCCAACACTAATCTGTCAAGCGGATTCTGGCGGGAACCTTAAAAAAGCGCGGATAAGAAAATTTTTCAATTTTAATTTTTTACTAAATATTCGGTGGTTTTTGCTTAAAAGTTGATCCAAAACAATAGTGATAGGTGTGCAAACCCGTGGAAATGGTGGGAAATGAGGGGGGCGGGGATAACCCGCCCACCTCACATAAACGTCCTCGGCCTGAGGCTGGAGACGGCGGGACAGAGAAGGACTGTGGTAATGGCGGAGGCGGTGAGAATTATGACTATATACCTTATACAAAACCAGACTATAAAAGACTTTACCCAGAAAATGCAACTTGTACAGATTTTAAAGTGTTTATAGAAGCTACAAACAATAAAGATAGAATAGGCAATAAGAGCCCTATCTATCTCAATCACATATTTTCAAGTGAGATAAAAGGAGTGACGGCTATACAGAGATCAACGGAAATAAAATAGCAGTCATATTTAAACAGTATAATACGGCCAATAACTTTATTAACAACAGTGCTTTTCATAACAAACATGGCTTGAAAGCATTTATTCCGGCTGCGCAAATAGAAAAAACAGGTATAATTAGATTTGTACCAGCAAACATTTCGAACAAAGAACTATACACAAAATTATCATCAATTTATGAAATAATAGCTATAAGAAGATTCACAAAGAAGGTAGGACAAGAGCGAGTACCATTACAAACAGTTAGCATTACTTTTCTATCGAATATTCTCCCAGACAATGTACAATACGATTTGTTTTCATACCGAGTTTTCGAATATATACCCCCATTACAGCAATGTTTCCGATGCTTTAAATTTAACCACTCCGCTAGGATATGTAATGGCAAACAAAGATGTTCCATTTGTGGAGGTGAGCATTTATATAAAGAATGTGATAGACCAACAGAGATCTGCTGTTGCAATTGCAGCGGGCCTCATCTTGCAATTTCGAGATTATGTCCAATTAAGTTAAATAAAATTGTAGAAAAGAAAAATAAGATAACATATGCAAGTGCTACAATTACAAAACAACACTCAAGTAATAACATTGAATTTCCACCCTTGCCACCTCCAAAAATGAAACCAATTACCACTGTAAATAAATCTGTAAATAAGTCTGTACATACATCTGTAAATAAGTCTGTAAATACATCTGTAAATAATACTGTACATAGTGTAAATAACTCTAGAGATGTCTCTCCTAAAGTAGACATCAAAGCCCAAATAGTTGCCAACAACGATGTACTTAAGGCCCTGGTACAGACGTTGGTGGAACTGGGTAATAAGGGCGATAATACGCCTACCACTGTAAATACCATTAGGGAAACACTTATTAAAAACCTCAAGTAATGGATCCAAGTCATACACTGTCTAAGCTACGTATTGCTCAGTATAACATTCAAAGTGCTAAAAATAAAAAACCCTTACTGATTGAATTCTTACAAAAACAACATATTGACATTTGCTTACTTAACGAAACATGGTTTAAAGACAATAGTTTTAGAATACCTGGATATAATATTTATAATAAAAATTCTAAAAATACTCATAATGGTGTAGCAATACTAATTAAGCCATATTTAAAGTACAAAGTTTTAAACACTAGATTTTATGAAGAAATTCAAACTGTAGCTCTGTCCTTATCTACGGTGCATGGTAGCTTGACTATTCTTTGTGTATACTGTCCTCCTTCTAGTAGACATATACGGATCAATAGATTACGTAATATTATCAATGATCTTCCAAAGCCTATATTTGTCAGTGGTGACTTTAATGCACACCACATCGCTTTTGGTTGTCTATCCACTAAGAGCAGAGGTCAGGATTTATTTAATATCATTGATGACTTGGATTTATGTATATTAAATGATGGTAGTTTTACAACTGTTAACAACCCGAGACGAAATCCGTCTGCAATTGATGTAAGCTTTATTAGTGCTAACCTCGCATCAATATGCGAGTGGTCTGTACATGATGATGCCATGGGCAGCTATCACTACCCAACAATAACAGAGATTTCACTGCATATAGATAAATATTATATTAATCCTCCTGTTGATAGGTTTATATATAACAAAGCAGATTGGAAAAAGTTTAAAACTATTTCTAAAACAATATTTAATGATTTAGTTCTAAAATTATATGATCCTATCTCAACCTATAATGATTTTTGTTCTCGATTGGATAATTTAAAAGTTATGACAATTCCTAAACTTAATAAACCAAATAATTTCAAAAGTAGACCTCCAGCTCCTTGGTGGAATGACATTTGTGAAAAAAGTGTTATTGCCTCTTACAATGCATTGAAACTATATAGAAGTGATCCTACTATGGAGAACTATTTAGATTATAAAAGAAAGGATGCACTTAAAAAAAGAACCATATCAGAACAAAAGAGAATATGTTGGAATAGCTTATGTAACACTTTTAATAGAACTACTCCTATAAGTAAGATTTGGAATCTTCTAAAAATGTTCAAAGGTATAAGAGCTGGTAATAAATCATATAAAGATGAGTTTATTTCTCAATTTCTAGATAAATTATCTGACAATAGCAATCTAAATAATATTAATAGTTTAGACAATATTTTCGAATTAAATAATGATAATCCAAATTCAAAATTTTTGCTAGATGCTTTTACATGGTCTGAATTTAAAATGAGTTTGTTATCTCGGAAAGACACTACACCTGGTTTAGATGATTTCCCCTATTGTACTATTAAAAATTTAGATGAATCAGCACAAAAAATATTTCTTAATATTCTTAATTTACTTTGGCATTGTAAATGTATTCCACAATCATGGAAAACACAATGTGTCATTCCGATACTCAAACCAGATAAACCTCTCGAGCTTGCCAGCTCTTATAGACCAATATCACTGTCTTCATGTCTAGGTAAACTATTTGAAAACATGATTAAAAATCGTTTGGATTGGTATATGGAATCTAACGGCATCATTCCCCATGTACAATATGGATTTCGTCGAGGGCGAAGTTGTGCAGACAGCTTCACTTCCTTAATTTCAGACCTGAAACATGCAAAAGATAATAAATTAAACACTGTTTGTGTATTTTTAGATGTTCAGGGTGCTTTTGACAGTCTAGATCCGGCTATACTTGTACAAGTTATGTCTAGGTTAGGTGTGCCTGGTCAACTATGTAAATGGATATATAATTTTTTGGATAGTAGAACACTTTATGTAAGGCATAATAATACATTGCATGGTCCAAAATGTGCATCTAAAGGTACAATGCAGGGTGCTACACTATCTCCTTTGTTGTACAATATATATACAAGTGAAATCTGTAAATTTGTAAATAGTAATGTGGATATTTTGCAGTTTGCTGATGATATTGTTTTGTACAGTAGTAATTATAATGTAGAAATTGCAATAGACAATATTAACAGAGCATTGTCCCAAATATTTCACTATTACAATGATGTGTTACATTTAAAAATTAATCCCTCCAAAAGTAGTGCCATGATATTTGGAAATGAGAACACATATTCAAAAGTAATATATAACGGAGAATTTATAAATCCAGTGAATGTTAAGAAATTTTTAGGCATAGTATTAGATACGAAATTAACCTTTGAGGAACATATTAAAACCATATCAAAAAATGCTCTTAAAGGATTAAATATAATAAAATGTCTTGCAGGCGTTACATGGGGAGCTGACCCGAAAATATTGTCAACTTTGTATAAAAGTATAGTTAGAAGCCATTTTGATTATAGCTCATTAGTGTATATAAATAGTACTCATGTAAATAAACTAGATCTATTGCAGAACAGGGCTTTGAGAACAATTTCTGGTGCAATGTGCTCTACTCCCATAAGGGCCATGGAAGTGGAGACTAAAATAATGCCCCTAATTTTGAGACGCATTCTACTTGCAGAGAGATTCTGTCTTAAATTAATTGCTGCAGATAACAAGAAAATAATAAACAAAATAGTACCTTCTGTATGTAGAAATCCTGGACCTCTAACAACAGGCGAGATTCTCTTAAATGGTAAATCCCCAACATTGTCCAAAATATTGCTGGAAACAGAAAACAGTTTTACTGGTATTAGAAAACAATGCCCATGGCCATGTTACTCCTTCTCTTATCAGTGTATCTCACATCCCGTCAAAGAATTGCAAAATCCCATCAATAACAATTTAGATATGTTACAGTTTATGGCAGATAATAAGAATTATTATGTTATTTACACTGATGGCAGTAAAGGAAGTGATTATGTGCGTGCTGCTATATATGATCCACAAATTCAATTCTCTCAAAGCTTTGTTCTACACAATACATGCACCATATTCACTGCAGAGGCATATGCGGTTTATCAGGCATTAAAACATATTCGCCAAATTAACAATAGCAAATACTTTTTGATTGTTTCTGATTCACTGAGTTTGATTAAAGCCTTAACTAACCTTACAGTTTCTTTTAAGACAAATTATATTCTATATTTCATCAAAGAAATAATTTATCAATATTACCTCAAGCACAAAAGCATTGCTTTTCTGTGGGTACCTTCACACCGAGGTATCTATGGCAATGAAATAGTTGATAAAACCGCATATGAAGGTAGTAATGCTATTGATGTTAGAAATGCAATGGACATTCCTATGACTGACTTCTTGCAATGTATTAATGAAAATGTTTGTAACTTATGGTTAGAATTGTGGAAGAAAGACCAAGACACTAAAGGAAAATTTTACGGCCGTATACAAGAAGAATTACCTGTTAGACCCTGGTACAATAGATTGAAGGAAGCCAGCCGAGACTTTATCACTACGATAAATAGATTGCGCTTTGGCCATAATACTGCTCCGTCACACCTTGCTAGACTTGGCATTATTACAAGCAATACATGCCCACATTGTGAATCTCAAGAAGGAACTCAAGGAACCGTTGCACATCTTATCTTTGACTGTCAAAACTTCCTGCTTGACAGATTAGTGTTGGCTAGTGAACTCAGTGAAGTGAACATTAAGTGCGATTCTTTCTCCCGCCCGCCGCCACTCGAAGAGTTATTAAAAGACAAAAATACTTACAAACCGATGTATAAATACATTAAAAATACTGTTAAATCAATTTAAAAATTAAGTGAATGTGCAGTGTCCGTTAAAATAAAATAAGATTTGACCTAAAGGTCCAGTTACCAGGTCATAAAATCCCAAAAAAAAAAAAATAATCTGTCAAGCAGGAAGTTTTGACAGTCAAAAATAATATGATCAACGGTTGCAACGGCTCCCTGAGCTCCCTCCTGGGATTCACAATGTGGGCATGTATTGCTTGTAATAATGCCAAGTCTAGCAAGGTGTGACGGAGCAGTATTATGGCCAAAGCGCAATCTATTTATCGTAGTGATAAAGTCTCGGCTGGCTTCCTTCAATCTATTGTACCAGGGTCTAACAGGTAATTCTTCTTGTATACGGCCGTAAAATTTTCCTTTAGTGTCTTGGTCTTTCTTCCACAAT